>OVBL01000085.1:0-600000 GCA_900406555.1 Pseudoturritis turrita
TGGTGAATCATAGAATCATCAGGTGCTGATACATATTAATAAATGTTGAAACTATTGTATGTGCAAAACAAATCAAGAAACAAAGGTATACACAAATATTGATATAGTTTAATTGATTGGAGAGGTAAGACCTTCTTGAGAAGAAAGTGAACGCAGAGGTTGGTGTCTCCTTGAAGATAATGAAGATAGAGATGGGACTTTCCTGAAAGAAGGTCTCTTGTTAAGACTCTTCATCGTTCTTTTCGCTTGTAACGCCTTCAAGGCCGGCTCTGCTCTCTCTTTAAGCTTCAAGACTAGTAATTACTGACCAATTTCACTAATACTTTTTATTGTTTTATGCTAAATGAAAACTTACTTTCGTTTCTGTTCACAAAGACATAAATGAAATAAAAAATTCAAATTAATTACCCTATTAATTCGATGTTGCCGGCCGACGTAACCGTAAATAGAACGGTGCCCACTTGCAGATGACGACGACATGCATTCGCTATTGTTTAATCTTTTCGCATGTTGGGATAGGGGCAAGATGGTATGGGTTAACATGCACATGGTTATTGCCTTAATTAATTCATCACGATAGCTATATTTTTAGTTACACAGTCCATTATGGTTAATACACAAACAAACCAATAGCTTAATTGATTATTTCCGATTTTTTTTTATGAATTAGAAACATATTTTTTTGTTTGTGTCGCAAAAGAAGTGTTGCCTATTTCATACATTGCATATGTGTTGCTATATTGAGTGATTTAGCCATAATTATGTCGTGTGTCATATGTATACACGTCCGACTCTGATGGTAGCATGATCAGAAGTTATTCATTCCAAATTCAAAAAAGAAAGAGAAATTTGGCCCAATGACACATTTTCATACTTTGAACTGCGCGATATAATATATTCAACTCGTAATGACTTTTGTAATAAACGGAAGATTGTAATTTAAAGAAAGAGTTGTGAAGCATTTCTGTTATGTATATGGATTCAAATTCGTTAGTATGTGAATTGTGATGTGTGTGCGAGTTGTTGATGAGCACTAATTTACGTTTGTCAGAGAGCAAAGATCCAACTAGGCGTTTAAGTTTTAAATTTTATAAAGCCTTAAAGAAAACCACAAGTGCATGGTACACCGAAATAGTATTTAAGGATCGATCCCAAGGAATTAAAGTTTGCACACTAGAGATGCGAGAAACAAACTAATCTATAGCAAATATTTTTGTGTTTTTGTTTGGGTTTAAAATATAAGAAATGCAAGAAAGGGAAATACAAGAAGATAAACAAGATAAAAATATTGGACCATGAGTTTAACTATCATAAGAATGGATTAACAACCAAACAATGATTCAAAAGATTGCATTAAACATCATCCTAGAACATGGAATTCACAAATATGACTAATCCACTTCCGTGGCACTAATCACTTCACTAATCACATAATTGTCATAAACTTCCGTTTGCGATTAGATAATCAATAAGCATTAAGAAAAAATTCCAATTAGTTCACTAAACACCCTAATCATCAATTTCCATCGGCTAGGTATTAAAGCTCACAAAAGGTTTGGTTCAAGCATTTTCACAAACACCTTCCGGGCGTGAAATGCCTAAAGTCTAGATTTTGATTGATCAAGTCAAAACTAGCATTAAGCTCAACCTAAGTGAAGGATCTAACAATAATCAACCTAATTAAATCATCATCATCTAACCATCAAAGTATCCTAATCTAGCATTACCCATGATCCAACTAAAGACTAAATGCTAAACATGATAAAATATGGAGCAAAATGTATAAACATAAAGATAAAGGATATAGGTGAAGAATTTTTCACTAATTGGCATGAGAAGATGAAGATCTTGATCCAAAATATAAGAGCATGTTTGGATCCCAAAACCCAATTAGAGAGAAAAAAAACTTAGGTTATTACAAGCTAAAAATTGTATTTATAGATGTCTAAAACGAAACCGGGTCGACCCGAAACACTTGGGTCGGATCTTGGATCTTGAGAAAAAAAACAGAGAAAATATCGAACCCCTCCCCTTCGAAATGGGGGGCGATTTCTGCCATGTTTATATTTCACTTCATCGCTCATATCGAAATTGCCCATACACTTTGAACGACAATCCGGAATGACTTGAAACCACTTCCATTGGAAATAACTCAATTTCCTATCTCTCCCAAATTTCAATTAACGATCAAGAAGTCTTCACAGAGATGAATTTGAGCGATTCGAATTTTTCTGCATGTTTTTGCCCATTTGATCCATTCTTCCAACTCCCTTGCATCTCCTAACTCCCCATTGCAGCCACATAGCTCCAATGACTCCAAAACACCTAAAAAGAGAGAAAACAATGCAATATGTCCAAAATCCTAATCCTAAACTCTAAAATGCTAAAATATGCTAAACTAGCCTAATATGTGCCTAAAGATGCATTTATGATGCAAAATGTGGAATGAATGAGATGAAATCTAAGCCTAAAAAGGTATAAATTATGGTGTCATCAACTCCCCCGGACTTGCCTTTTGCTTGCCCTCAAGCAAACAAACCGCAAACACAAAGGAAGAGGTTTGAAAGGGAGAACTCAAAACCACAAGGTTCTTTTCCAAAGCACACAATGTCAATACAAGATAATACAACTCAATGCTACTAAAAACCATCTACTCAATCAAGCTTCCCATACTCATCGCAACTCTAATCTTTTGCCTCTAGAATCAATGCCAGTGATTAAAAGTCTTATATCCACCAACTCCCTACATTCATTAAGTTCTTTCAAATGTGTAGTCTCATAAATGGGATTCAACCTAGACAATCGACATGGTAAGAGAACACGGTCAATGTGAAGTGAAAAGTGGTTCAAAACATTTAGTGACTTCTCTCAAAATAAGGCACAAGTCATTACACAAAAGCAATGGAGAAGGAAACAATTTATGCATACAAGATGCTTCTTCCATTTTCCTACCCAATCCCATATCCTTGTAACAAACTCAACTTTGCTAGATATTTCTCTTGATATCCTTAAAGTCATTTTATTTCTCAACACCAAAACACTTCAACTTTCTTTTTTATTCGGATTGATCCTAGGGAGTTCTTCTTACACTCAAACATCTACTCTTGCTTCATACTTGTTTTACTCTTTTTTATTTTCATTTTTCCCTTTTTTTTCTTTTCTAGGAGTTCCTTACTTAGACATTAAAAACTCAAGAGTAGTGTTTCCTTATTATTTTACTTTCTAGACAACCTTCTCTTTCTTATCCTCAAACACTTTGGTTTCACTCTTTTCATTTCCTTTTTCCTTAACCAATTTTTTCTCTTTCAACTCTCTTCTTTTTAGAAAAGCTCACACCTTTATAACTCAACAACCATTCCAAAATCCCTCATAAGACCCAATGAAACGTCAAGCTCTCTCAAACCCACCTAGACTAGCCAATGAGACTACTCCTAATGGAAGATAAGAAACTTGTCGTTTCCATCTCAAAAGATTTTATGCATGAGATGCAAATAGAAGAGGCCTCACTCAACAAATTAATGAAGGCTTCAAAGAAAGGTTTGGGATTTTTAAGGTGTGGTACCATCCTCATTCAAAAGATGTATTTGAATCGGGATGGGCCATTCAAAACCATTGAAGAGTGGTAAAAAGAGATAAAAAAAATGGTTGAATGTGTATAAGTGAACCATGGTTAAGGTTTAAAACCCATAAGTGAGAGAATTAAATTCAATTAAGGTCAAATAAAATGGAGTTGGTTTTAATTCAAGCAAAGAATCAACAAAAATTAGAGAATCTAGAGCAGAGAGATCAAAGATATGTAGAAGCAAGCTTTTCACGCTTCATCAAGCAAGAGAGAAGCATTATCAAGATATTTACAAGTGTGCTATGTACTAAAAATTATACAAGGCATTCTTATCATTGTTCTCCAAATGCAATCCTAGAATGCTTTTAGACTCGATCATATATGAAAAGAAAACAAAAGAATGCAAATGCTATGTGAAACTACATGATTTTTTTTTTTTGAATTTTTAAAATTTTTCATTTTTTGTGTTTTTTTTTTTTTTGTAAGGTATATACAATGCAAATAAATGAATGCAAGACTCAAAGGAATAAAAATAAGACAAAGAAAAATGCATTAGCAAAGTGTGTGTTTCCTCCCCCGAACTTAATTCTCACCGTCTCGGTGAATTTAAGAACAAAGAAGAGAACACACAAAAAGAAGGTAAAAGAAAATTATGTATAAGAGAGAGAATGGTGTACCTTGAAGTTAGTGGAGTGGTGGCTCGTGGGAGAGTGTCTAGAAAGTTCATGATCATCATTATTCATGCTTGTTTTGTGTCACTAGCTTGACAAATGATAGGCTTGGGAGAGTTCCCAAGAGCGCGTTTAACGTCACTAGCTTGACGGTTGCTTCCTCTTATTCTCTCCTTCTTTGCATGCTTCCTTTACTCCTAGTTGTACACCTAAGAGATCAAGATCACAAGAAGAAAAAAGAAAAAGGAAAAGATTAGCAACAAAAGAAAATAAAAAGGCTATAGTCTCAATTTGAATCCTAACTCTAATGACAATCGTTTAGTCCCCAGCAACGGCGCCAAAAACTTGATGAGCACTAATTTACGTTTGCTAGAGAGCAAAGATCCAACTAGGCGCTTAAGCTTTAAATTTTATAAAGCCTTAAAGAAAACCACAAGTGCATGGTACACCGAAGTAGTATTTAAGGTCGATCCCAAGGGACTAAAGTTTGCACACTAGAGATGCGAGAAACAAACTAATCTATAGCAAATATTTTTGTGTTTTTGTTTGGGTTTAAAATATAAAAAATGCAAGAAAGGGAAATACAAGAAGATAAACAAGATAAAAATATTGGACCATGAGTTTAACTATCATAATAATGGATTAACAACCAAACAATGATTCAAAAGATTGCATTAAACATCATCCTAGAACATGGAATTCACAAATATGACTAATCCACTTCCGTGGCACTAATCACTTCACTAATCACCTAATTGTCATAAACTTCCGTTTGCGATTAGATAATCAATAAGCATTAAGAAACAATTCCAATTAGTTCACTAAACACCCTAATCATGAATTTCCATCGGCTAGGTATTAAAGCTCACAAAAGATTTGGTTCAAACATTTTCACAAACACCTTCCGGGCGTGAAATGCCTAAAGTCTATATTTTGATTGATCAAGTCAAAACTAGCATTAAGCTCAACCTAAGTGAAAGATCTAACAATAATCAACCTAAATCATCATAACCATCAAAGCATCCTAATCTAGCATTACCCATGATCCAACTAAAGACTAAATGCTAAACATGATAAAATATGGAGCAAAATGTATAAACATAAAGATAAAGGATATAGGTGAAGAATTCTTCACTAATTGGCATGAGAAGATGAAGATCTTGATCCAAAATATAAGAGCATGTTTGGATCCCAAAACCCAATTAGAGAGAAAAAAACTTAGGTTATTACAAGCTAAAAATTGTATTTATAGATGTCTAAAACGAAACCGGGTCGACCCGAAACACTTGGGTCGGATCTTGGATCTTGAGAAAAAAAACAGAGAAAATATCGAACCCCTCCCCTTCGAAATGGGGGGTCGATATTCTCTCTGTTTTTTCCTTCATGCTTCATATCGAACCCTTTCCCTTCGAAATGGGAGTTCGATACATTCTCTGTTTTTTTTCTTCATGCATCTTCATGGTAAATCTTCATTTTCTTGCTTGTTCCATCCATTCTTCCAACTCCCTTGCATCTCCTAACTCCCCATTGCATCTCCTAACTCCCCATTTCATCCACATAGCTCCAATGACTCCAAAACACCTAAAAAGAGAGAAAACAATGCAATATGTCCAAAATCCTAATGCTAAACTCTAAAATGCCAAACTAGCCTAATATGTGCCTAAAGATGCATTTATGATGCAAAATGTGGAATGAATGAGATGAAATTTAAGCCTAAAAAGGTGTAATATATGGTGTCATTAGTTGTAAACGACAAAAAAATTCCTTTAATATATGGATTATATTAACAATAGATTAACAACCGATTTAGACATGAATAGTTTTTAATTTATTTAATTTTCAGTTAAATTAGATTTTTAATCACTAATTAAAGAATGATAAGTAATGGTTTCTGTATGAGTATATTAGCGTTATTGTTTATCATAATTCTAGGTTAATATATAGTTGTCCTCCCTTAAATTAGGGTTTTCAATTTGCTGATTTACTATTGAATACTTATAAGTTTTAAATGAGACAAATCATATTTTGCTTAGGAATCATATATAGTTGCTGCAAAAACGAGTAAATGAATTTGAAGCTAAATGAGAATGGGAACCGAACGAAAACCTCCAACCAATTTCACAAACATTCAAAATTCTTAGAAACCAAATTGCATTTACTCGATTGAATTAATAAGATGCGTATGATTTACAGGTATATATCGTGTGTGAAGCTTATATATGTAGGATGTATATAATAATGTCATATATATGAACTCAAAATGTGTAATTGTATATTAAGAACAAATCCAGTTTCTTGAATCAAAAACTCAAGTTTTGATTATAGGTAACAGTAGTATAAAATTGGGAAATTGTTATGATCTTATGACGTAAATTTTAATTCAGAAAAGAGACAGCCAGTTATGAGGTGGAGAACATGGAGAGAATAAAAATCAATGTAAATATACGTACGTAACGAGTTTACTTCAAACCACATGCAGTTCTCATGCACGCAAACTCTCCTATATAAACCCTTCCAAGTTCATCATTTAGTCATCATCAAATTAACCATCAACAAAAGCAAAACAACTAATTAAGAACCACCGAAAACAATACACGATGCTCTCAACCATGGCAATTCCAAAAGCTCATTACTCTTTAGCCATCCTTGTCATTCTCTTTGCGGTTTCAAATAGCCAAAATGTTTGCAACCCGGCCTGCAAGGCTAAAGAACCCTTCAATTGTGACAATACCCTAACATTCAACCGAAGTGGTTTTCCCGAAAACTTCATTTTTGGTGCGGCTACTTCTGCGTACCAGGTATATATTTCTTTGTCTTGATGGCTCTATATAAGAGATTGATTTAAAGATATATATATATATATATATCTATATATATATATATATATATATACATATATATAGCGATTTATGTATATTATTTTCATCTATTATGAAATTTGTTTATCGGCATGATTTATATATGTTTTACCAGATTGAAGGTGCTGCACATAGAGCATTTAACGGCTGGGACTATTTTACTCATCGATATCCAGGTCATCGTCA
The DNA here is from genome assembly GCA_900406555.1 of Pseudoturritis turrita. NCBI lineage: Eukaryota > Viridiplantae > Streptophyta > Magnoliopsida > Brassicales > Brassicaceae > Pseudoturritis > Pseudoturritis turrita. The sequence continues at coordinate 7,278 of OVBL01000085.1, forward strand.
TCGTTATATATGTATCAAATTTTCGATGAATAATCCACTGTAAACTTCGGAAATGAATACTTCGACTTATATTTTGGAGTTTTCATGCAACAGAAAAAGTACCCGATCGTAGTTCAGGCGACCTTGCTTGCGATTCCTATGATCTTTATAAGGTTTGATTGATTAGCGTTTATGTAGATTTCGTATTTTTCGGTTTTGGAAATATATTTTAACTTTGTATAATTTGCACAGGATGATGTCAAATTACTGAAAAAGTTGAACGTCCAGGCATACCGATTCTCGATAGCATGGTCAAGGGTTTTACCAAGTAAAATATAAGAACAAACATTTTAATCGATAATTTGTTAAGAAATTATAATTTTTGTTTTTTAGCTTATATATGTTATGATTATATTGGCTTACCTTAGAGGGAAGATTGATTGGAGGAATTGACGAGAACGGGATAACATACTACAATAACCTCATCAACGAATTAAAAGCAAATGGTAAATTTAAAATTTTAATTCTTATAATATACATTATACATACAAGTTTTGATTTACCATTCATGTTATGTTTCCTATGTAACAAATTTTTCTTTTACGTGAATAAAGGCATAGAACCGTACGTGACGATATTCCACTGGGATGTTCCTCAAACTCTAGAAGATGAGTATGGAGGTTTCTTAAGCCCGCGTATAGTGTAAGTTCATACGTTGTATACTCATCTTCTTTCTTTTTCCGCTAGGCTATATTTACCGCATTACAAGTACTTATATTTCATATTAATGCTATATATACAGAGAAGATTTCAAAAACTACGCGGAGCTTCTATTTCAAAGATTTGGGGACAGAGTAAAGTTTTGGATCACATTGAATCAGCCTTACTCCCTCGCAACCAAAGGTTATGGAGATGGGTCCTATCCACCAGGCCGGTGCACTGACTGTGAATTTGGAGGAGATTCTGGAACCGAGCCTTATGTAGTCGCACATCATCAACTCCTAGCTCACGCAGAAGCCGTGTCTCTATACCGTAAGAGATATCAGGTATATATAAACTTTTGGTATCATTCTCTTCGCTGTCAATTTGTTTTTTGTTTGCGTTTTCTCTTTTTTCTTTAATTAACTCTCTAATATTAAAAATTTATATTCAGAAATTTCAAGGTGGTAAGATAGGAACAACCTTGATCGGGAGATGGTTCGACCCATTAAATAATACTAGCGTTCTTGACAACGCTGCTGCAAAACGGGCATTCGATTTCATCGTCGGATGGTATACATAAAATTACATTTTAATTGTTTTGGTTACAAAACCTTTGTAACAACCATATTTTCGATATTAATTTATGCATATGTCTCTATATAAATAAAGGTTTTTGGATCCATTGGTGTACGGAGAGTATCCAAAGATAATGAGAGAGATGGTTGGAGATAGATTGCCAAAATTCACACCTCAAGAATCAGAATTAGTTAAAGGATCACTTGATTTTCTAGGGTTGAACTATTACGTTACACAATATGCAACCGACGCACCTCCTCCTCTTCCGTCACAACCTAACGCCTTAACCGATCCACGAGTTACTCTTGGATGTATGTAAAACTTTGATTTTGTCGTATTTTTTTTTTATATATTTTAGATAGCTAAACTCATTTTTTCTCTATAATTGGTTTCAGTTTATCGCAATGGAGTACCTATTGGTGTTCAAGCTCCTAGCTTCGTCTACTATCCTCCAGGATTCCGTAAAATTCTAAATCACATCAAAGACAACTACAAAAACCCACTTACCTACATCACCGAAAACGGTTCGTACAAATCACATTTTATATTGCATTCAAATATATATGTTTAACCAATAAAAACATATAAACTATAAAATCTTGTGTTGAATTTTTTCAGGAGTTGCTGATTTTGGAAACTTAACCCTTGCAAATGCTCTTGCCGATAATGGACGAATTCAAAACCATTGCAGCCATCTTTCGTGTCTTAAATGCTCCATTGCGTGAGTTATAATTCGTAATTCGTATTTATTTGATTTACTTCTTTTGAGAATTATAGATATTAATATATACATCAACATATATTATAGGGATGGATGCAACGTAGCAGGATATTTTGCATGGTCATTGATGGACAATTACGAATTCGGAAATGGTTACACTCTCCGGTTTGGTATGAATTGGGTCAATTTCACTAATCCTGCTGATCGAAGAGAAAAAGATTCTGGCAAATGGTTCTCTAAGTTCATCGGATAATAAGGGGAAGTGATAGATATAAATCAATTCCTTGTAACCAACCTCGAATCTAATAACTATTTTACTATATGTGTTGTTTATGTTTTTAACTAATTAAAGCCCATGTGTTGTGTATTGTCAATACTATTGTAATGATAGGACCTTGTTCTCGGTCAATTCATAAATAAATAAATAAAATGTATATGAAGCTTACTCTTGCTAAGTATAACATCTCAAAAATCTATAACGTGTCCTAACTTGATATCGGATGTATGTAAAAAATCCATCCATCATATTTATCCATTTTTGTTATTTTCAATTAGCTAAACCAATATATCTACTTGATTTCAGATTATCGTAATGGAATTCCTGTTGGTGTTCAGGTTAGTATCGATTTGATTTGAAATGAGCATAGATTTTATTTATGAAATTTGCAACATGAATTTTTTTTTTTTTTTTTTTTTTACTATTTTTACAGTCTCCTAGCTTCGTCTACTATCCTCCCGGATTCCGTAATATTTTAAATTACATCAAAGATAAATACGAAAACCCACTTGCATACATCACTGAAAACGGTATACATACCTCTATATATATTGCATTCAAATTTTCTTAACCAGCTCCTAGAATCTATTAATGAACTTATTTTTAAATTGTTATGTTCAAAATTTATCAGGAGTTGCCGATTTTGGAAATCTAACGCTTGCGAATGCTCTTGCTGATAATGGACGAATTCAATGCCATTGCAGCCATCTTGCGTGTCTCAAATGCTCCATCCAGTGAGTTTTCACTATAAATCTAATTGATTTTGTTTTTAAAGATAATTGTTTCGTATAGTTAAATGGTAATACGTCGAAACTAATTTAAATACTATTATGTAGGGATGGAAGCAACGTAGCTGGTTACTTTGCATGGTCTTCGATGGACAACTACGAATTCGGAAATGGTTACACTCTGCGTTTTGGTATGAATTGGGTCAACTTCACCAATCCCGCCGATAGAAAGCAGAAAGACTCCGGCAAATGGTTCTCTAAGTTCATCGCTAAATAAGGGAATTTATAGATATAAATTTGTTTTATGTATCCAACCTGGAATCTGATAACTATGTATGTACTATGTGCATTGCTTATTGTTGTAATTACTTAAAACATGTGTTATGTGTATGTTTTCATCAATGTTGTAACGAATGGGACTTGATTTCTTACAAAATCAGAACTAAATAAATGTTCAAGAAGCTTTATAGTTTTATTCTATACTCATTAGCAGCTATAATGAGGTAAGCGTCATCAAATTGATCAAATCAAGTTAATAAAGTTTACTCTAAATCATGTGAAGCCAAGAATATCATATATGGTTTAAATTAAACAATCTCACAGGCTTTTTTTGTCACCACAGTTGGGATAATATAATTTAGTATTCACTCTGGTAATCACATATATCATAATTGGATTGATTTCGAAGTCGATTCGAGGTACCTGTCGTTGGCACCCAAACAACCTTTTGCTGTTTCGAGCAGTTTCGAGCAAAGTTGTGAGGCTTTCTCATTCATCTGCACATCATCAACCATGTTCACCAAACCCGGTTAATAATAATTTTAGATTTTTCAAGAATGAGATAAATGCAAAAACTTGGGAGGAAACAGTACAACTAGTGCTGATGATATGCAATTGCAAGCTTCAAGCGCCATCTTCCCCCGAGTAATCTGCAATACTATAAGTTAGAGAGCATAACAAAAATTGGAATTTTTATTTCGTACTCGTGGTAGTAATTTTACCTGTGAAGATTCTTGCTCGATAGCGTATTCCAGTTCGCGTAGAACTAGCTGAGTGCACGAGACAAGTTCATTCTTGTATGACGAATCACCAAAGAACAACAAATCGTTTCCAATTATCTGCAGGAAAGATAAGTAAAACACGAACTATTCTTTAACATAAGTTTAGATTAATATCCAGACATCAGAATACAGACAGCCTAGACCAAGGAAATTCGGGAATTCAACAAATGTTGCATGTAATAAGATGATGAGAGCCTTAGAAAGACATAAAAACACCTCTGGATTGGCAGAACGGTAAGGCAGATTATCCTGAGAAAGTGTCGACGACAGTGAAATTATAGCACAGAATATCTTCACCTTCAATCTCGGCATTGCCCTACAACATCACGAAATGTCAAACAACCAAAAAGCCATAAGGGACTGTAAACAGTAAAAGATAAGAAAAAGGGTATTGAAAACAGCAGACAAACAAGCGAATGTGTGTCCATTTTTCATATCCAATATGTGCCTCTAGGTAAGTATATAAGCATACCATGAACTAGAACACGTAGCAGAAAAGATGCTCTTAAGGATCTCCATCACGCCTTTCTCGGGATTACCTTTCCAATTGAATATACAAAAAGAAAAAAACTCAGCTATGAAGCTCTGAAGAAATAAGGACAGACGAAAGCAATTCGGTGAAAGAATCACATCTATATTGTTGAGCAAAAGCAATCCGAGAGATTCCACAATTTACCTGGGACCATTACCAAGAGGCTGCACAATTTGCATACCACCGAGGCCATGCTATCCACATCAATTGATTTTAAACCTGATATTATACCATCAAAATATCAGATGCATATCTATTTACAGAACGATAAATCATATACACCTATCTAGAGAAATAAAAAAATGGCCCTATTGAACACCTGAACTGTAAAAAAAGGAAGCCTGCAAAGCTAAAGTGACGAAGAACAAAGATAATCATCTAAACTTGAAAAAACTTGATAAGTAAATGTGCATGCATACCAACCTTAGAATCGTCACTTAGCTATAAAATTTAAAGCAAGTGTTCTCTTTGCAGTAACTGGTTTTAGGGTGGCTTCAATTCACAGACTAGTTTTATTACTTCTCACCTGTTAACCTATTGGTATCAAGTAGACAAATAAACTCACCATCTGTCAGCGCTACATTTTCTAGACACTCAACAGCTGACATGACCAGTCCATCTGAATGGGAAATCAAACCACCTAAAAGTGCAACCTTTAAAACAAATTTCAGTACATATATAATTTGAAGTTTGAGTGTAAAGGACCTGAAGAAGACAAAGACATCACCTCAGCTGTTTCAAGATAAAGATTTAAGTGTTTCGTGGGAGTTGAAACAGATGGGATGGTCACTTCGCTAAATGCTAGGCAAGATTTTACAAAGTTGATATGCTTCTTTCCTGCTTTTAGTGCTTTTACTGCCAAGGTGTTGCTTGAACGGACAAGTGTCTCCTGCAGCCAGTGACCATAACACAGTAAACATGATCACAAAATTGAGCCACGCAAAAGTTTGGTAATTTTTGTTTGTGTCAAGCTCTTATGCAACTAAACGAAGAATACAACACCCATAGCAAGGAAAAAAGCAGGTGGGAAGAATTTCTTGCCCTTATGCTCTCTCTATAGTCGATATATAATATTCTATGTACTCCTCTCTTCTCATTATATGGGCTTCTTCTTCTCATAAATGTACCATATGATATCTAGCCAAAAAAATTGGTAATTTATAGAGTTTTCACCTAATTCATATTATGTTGCAAATTCTTGTATGGCTGCACCACAATCTTGTGCACTTGCCCACCAGATAAATAAGAATTTATTACGTACCACTTGGATTATGCACCAGATAGCAGATACATTGCTACTCAAGTATGAATCATGACCAAGCAAGAAAGGACTAGATAATAGATGTGCACCATAACTAATTAATTATCTCATTTTCAAACTCTTTTTAAGAAGTAAAAGAACGCACAAGACTGGAACTATACAGGGTCCTCCACAGGTATAGCAGTATTAAAAGTTAAAACTGATTCCAAAGAACAAAACTTTTTGCTGACCTTAAGTTCATGTATCCCATTAAAGGCCTCACGACACTCCGCCAAAAACATCAAATGGCGTTCCATTTCTGCCCCATAATCAACCTAAGCATCAAAAGTGAAGTCAAAATCAACCAACTTGACACAAAAGAGCAAGTACCGATTGGTTTCGTAATAATGCAAGTGCAACAACTTATGTACCATCTCAACAAAACGAGAAATTAAATGTGCTGTCTGTCGATTGTCATCATCCTTTATGTTAACGAAGTCTGTAGCATCATAAAGAGCCTGAGAAACTTCAAAAAGCAATTGTACTGTTGTTGAATCACATATGCAGCCATTCCTGCTCCAAAGGGAAAGAACCGTGTATACGTTAACCAAGAAAGAAAAAGGAAAATAAATACATAAACATAGGGCATAACTATATACAGATCCCTAATAGTATCCCCAATATCTTATAGGGAGCTTGGTGAATCTTATATATTTAAATATGCAGTTTCAGCCAATCTCTGTTCTGATGCAAATTAACGAGCTTGACAATAGTTTACAATGGTCTCTGTGCCCCATCCAGTATGTGTGAGATTTTTTATTCACATTAAGAACGATGGAAAATGAACTAGCCTTACCTAGTACCCATGTTAAGAAGATGCATGTTAACACTGCTCTTTGAAGTCCCAGACATAAGATCCAAAATCTCGACGAAATGATTCTAGAAAGTAACCAAAGAAGTCGTTAAAGAAGACTAGATAATGAGTTCATCCAAAGGATTAGAAAATGGCTCTATTTGGATCCTGTGTATTGTTTGCTGAAAGCCTGAAAAGTAGATAAAAGAACGAGGGAAGAAAGTATTACCAGAGGAAGTACTTCTTGCAAGTCCTCAAAATGAGAAAGCAGCTTCAAAATTGTGGATTGCAAACTTGCTTGTTCTTCTTCAGAAAGAAACTTGTCGCGAGCTAGAGTTACAATATCATCCAAGAGAGCATCCAGATGATTTTCCTGGATCCATTGAAACTGATAAGTAAAATCTAGAGAAACGAGATCAGAGAATTCTCGTGTACAAAAAAGGCACTTCAGCCTCACCATCTTGTTCTGCAACATAAGATCCACATATGCGTCCATAATTCTTAAGTAGTCATTCAGCGTCTGATACTGAGAAGCAGCCTGTTGCAATGGTTACATCTAAATGTCAGCCTGTTGCAATAGTTATGCCACTTCTCTTTATCACAGCTTTTGTTGACATATTATTTGTGCACAGAAAGGATTATTACGCAGATCGGTATTCATAAAGGACTAAGATGCATCTTTTGGTATATGATGTACATATATGTAAAGTATGTCAGTATGTCACCAACAGCGCAAGCACATAAAGATTGAAAAAACCATGACAATGAAATCCTAATTTTCTTGAAAGAAAAAGGAAACACCAAAACCTGAATAACTTCATTAATGAGTGAACTGAGAAAGCCTGCTTGATTACTCCCTTCACACAATCTATTTCCAAGTAACCTGTAATTCAAAATCTGCTCGACAAAGCAGTACAGCATAACAGGAAGGGTTAGACTCAATGGATTGCATGGCCTATTTAAATCTGAAATGAAAAAAACCACCTGGCTGAAGGAATAATCATTGCTGCATTTAATTATATGCAGGATTTCCATAGCTTGTGAACTAACTAATTCAGATGGAAGTTCCTTGAGTAGATGATGAAGTACAATGGACACATGCGAAGACTTGTAGGACGACTGAAACTTATTCCTTCCAAATCCAAGCTCCTCAAGCATGCCCAAGACATTGTTCTCCTGTACACTAACCAAATTTTTAGGAGAATAATCTATTCATCACAAACCAAGGAAAGGTTAACAAGGTCTGGCAGGCATTTTTTGCCCCAGCGATCTGCCATTTGTAAAAAATTCAAAACATGTGAAAAGTACAATGTAATGTAATGCAAAACCAACTATAAAAGTGATTTACAGAAGATCATTGGAAATGGGATTCTAAACAACAACAAAAAAATTGGAGCAAAAGTAACTAATCGGTCGAGAACAATTACTAACCTGACGTCCAGTCAGCAATAAGCATTTCATTATATACTCAATGGCTGGTTCCATCAAATTAAAAAGCAACTTTTTGTCATCTGTAATATAGGAATATCCATCCTTGTCCTCCAAAACAGGGGCGAATACATCTTCAATATCCTTGATGCATTTAATTAGATATCCTGTTTTATCATGGTTTCACTTATGACATTAATTGTCTTCCTCAAGGACGAAAAAACCAGCTCACAGAAATCGAACTGTTGGCATGAAAAAGGCTAACTTCAAAATTCTCAAACTGGAGGTGCTTAACATTATACATCATCATGCTAAAAGCAAAGGGATAGCAGACACTTCATCCACAAATATTCAGTCATAATGGAAGAATTCACGAGAAATCCCCTGTACTATACTCAAGTCCAACGGCCTTCCCTACTCTCTTCAAACACCAGTTACTCATGACTAATAAGATCCGGATTCGAATCCATAACTAGTAAGCAAGAGTGACTAGGGTAAAATTATGCATCCATTTCAATTTAAGAAAGCCAAGCTTGTTCTGCAAATTACAAACCATTATGTTCCACTATTTGTGTATCTGGCATTTTGCTGAAAGAAGCATAGCATAAGGGTACCTGAATTGCAGAAACCAAACTTCTGCATGCGATGCACCATATAAAGACGACAATACAAAGATGCCAGTGGATCTGCGATGCCTCTCACCATCATGACTAAACGATCCAGAACTTCCATGGGTTGGTTCGTGAGGAAACGCCAGCAAGGTAAGATCGCAAGCTCCAGGTAACTACAAGCAGACAATGAAAGGCCAGAAATGAGGCAGAGGAAGGTAGGGGGAAAAACAAAAAAATATTGATAGAGCTTTACATGCGAGGGAGAAGTTCTCGAACAGAACCAACTTTGGAAAACCAGTTATAGCACGTCTCTCTTGCTTCGAGGCAGATATCACTTGCTCGAAAATCATCTGTCTTTAGCACAGGTTAGAACAGAAATTATAAGCTGCAACTAGCAAGGCAACATGTTGTGCTTCAAACGTATGTGTCTGATTGTAATCATGAACATAAGCCCAGGTTGCGTAATTCCATTCTCGAGAACTCTATGCTCAGGATTAAATATTATTTGCTAGATAGAAATACACGATAAGAATAGAAATGCATACTCAGTAAGGAGAAGATCACTATTCCATCTACATCAAGTTCTGCTTTCTGTTTGATCCGTTCCCACACCATATCCCCGAGCATATCTAGCATGTCAGTGACAATGACAAAGACTGTAGGATAAAACTGCAAAACTGTTGTATCCATCAGAAGTTTTGTGACCTGCAGAATGGAAGGTGTTGAATCTTAAAATTATAATAATCCAGTTAGTTACTAATAATTATATACGGCCAAATCACATATATATTTTATTTTCTAAGAAAACTGCTTCTATAGCGAAAAAGTATTGAAATACAAATTCAATTGTACACAAGCTTTTGAGAGCACTATATATTCGATATCTCAATCTAATGAAGCATTTCTAACTATTCATACAGCAAAAAAAATGATAAGTAAATGATAGAGGAATAGAACACAACCATTTAAAATCTTTTTTCATACAAATTTTCCAGCTTTTGTAGCAAAGCAGATTTGATTTGTTAGGAAGTTGACCTTTATCGATAGCTTCAATGATGTTACTCGATCCTCAGCCTGCCAAGCACAAGTTATTCCATCGCTTAGCTCGTGTACTTTGGCTAGATATTCGTGTTGGTCGATCATTTTCGCAGTCTCTTCCAGAGAAGTTTGTTCGCTGCCGGTTTCCTCCAAATGTGAAGGAGAGGAAGGGGTCTCAACTGCTGATTGAGTAAAGCAGAGTAAGAGCTGTTATGATATGCATCCACGAGTTCGGAAAACAATATACCATGCTGCTACAAAAAAAGTATATTTACTAGGCATAATGAAGACATACCTTTGGAACCTTTCATTATTATACTAGATATCTGTAGAAGATGGGTAAAAAATTTAGACAAGATGAATAAGGGAAACACCAAATGATCAGTATTAATAAAAAAAAAATGAAAAACTATCATTTAAACAAAACAAATACCAAGACTGATGGTCAAAAAAAAAAAATACTAAGACTTTATGCAAAGAATATACGTAACTGGAGAAAATGAAATCACTTTGGAGACAGGAAACCGCTGCATCAAGATTCTTTTAAGAGATTTCCACTCCTTTATCAGATCCTGAGTTACAGCTTCAATGGATACTGAATTATCTTCAACCTTCTCTTCTGCTGAAGCATTCACATCTAGTCCCCTCAATGGGTCAAAGAAGTCAAGATCGCTACTTCTGACAGTTTTAGCCTACAAATTTTATAGATCAATTTGTCAAGTCTTATAATTCATCAATCCACTTCAAGAATTTCAACGCAAAAGAGAAATCATTCTTTTATCAAGAACAAGACTACATTGTACCAACAAGAAAAAAAAGGTCGAGGAAACAGGAGTCCTACTTCTTCTAGATCAAAACATAAAATAACTAAGTATACTCAACACGCTACAAACTTCTGTGCCCTTCACAAGATATATGCACATACATACAAATGCATAGCAACAGATAACAAATATATCTTATATATCCTTTGTTCTTGTGTTCAAATCTTTACGGGATTTTTCAATACATAAACTTACAAAAATCGCTAGACAGAATTTGACCGCGTTAGCTAAATAAACGAGAAATCTCTATAACACTTGTAGGGAACTGATTTCTGAGTTGAAGAATCATTTCAGCCACTGCAATAAACTAAACCCAATAACAAAAGCACACTAACAAGTAAAACTAAATCTAGTCAAGATAAGTACACTAACAAGTAAACCAATAAACCCCAATAACTTTAAAGTGATCGAAACGAGAATCAAAGAAATGGAAAACAACACTTGATTGGTACACAATGATGCTTTTTGTTTCACTATCATAGAATCGAAAATCAAAAACAATCGGTACACAAAACCCATCAAATTCAGCAGCAATAATCGTCCCAACAAGGAAAATAGCAATGAATTGAAGTTCTCGAACATTCCCGAAAATCAAACCAAATGTGGGAATGAAATAACAAGTCACGATATAAAAAGGAGAACGATCTAAGGAAGCTTATCGCCAAACCTGTTGTTGACGAGAAGCAAGTGTAGAGGAAAGAGGGTGATTGTGAGTTCGTGAGCGAGGAAGGAGTTGAGATTCGTGGTTAGCTCCATAGTCGCGACGTCGGAATGCGAACTCCATGGCTTTGTGATTTCTGGTCTTCGTCGTCGTCGTCTCCGTCTCCAAAGAGACGATCTGCGATTTCTGCCTTGAGACGCACAAAACGCTAAAAGAAGTTCTTTACGGTGCCGTTTTAATGAAAAGTCGAAATTGGATTAGACGTGTCCAAAACAAAATTCGTACTGAAATCGAACCGAAATTAATTATGTTTGGTCCAAAAATATCCACACGGACCATACCTACGGTCATTTTTCTTTTTCTTTTTATGACAGAAATTTTGACCAGAGCTAATTAAATTAGTCTTTTTCATCGCTAGTATTCGAAAGTCAACCTAAATATTCATTGCTCAAGCTTTAGATCGATGGATATTATACTGAAATTTTGTTTTTGTAACTAGGAAGTTTCATATTCGGGATCCGATTTTAATAATATTTATGGCGGATTCACAAGCGTAAATCATTTTTCTCCAAGTTATATAGCACATAAGTTCGAATTCGGGTCACTAATTAACATTGTAACATCGCTGCTCCAATCGGTTGAGCCAATCGCACTTGGATATAATTATTTTGAACCTCTTTTTTATTAATTTAGATATATTTTTTTATATTGCTAAAACAATAATTAATCCTGAAAACAAAATTTGGATTAATTTATGAAAAATTACTGGCCTAAAATTATGGTTTATTACTAAACTAATCCATCTTATTTTTCATATAAATAAAAGACATAAATCTCAGGGTTGCAACATTAAATTACATAATATGCCATTTAGATTAAAATTTTGAAAAAACAACAACTAATTATAAAAACTGAACAAAAACAAGAAATCCTAATATTTACTTGCCTCCTCTCAGATCTGCCTCTCGATTTTTCTCTCGCTTCATTCTTTTTGTCACATTGATCCCACGAGCACAAGAATCTGGTGAAATTGATCGGATATTGCTGCGAGGAAGAACATAAGACTCTTGTCTATGAGTTTATGTCTCGTCGAAACTTAGAGAATCAACTTTTTAGAAGTGAGTCTTTCTCTTTCTCTATGTTTTTTATATCCATAAACGACCAAATTTGGACAATACTTTTAAAATTTGGTATTAAAATTCCAGGAAATTCGGCATCGCTTCCATGGTCGACGAGGATGAAGATCGCTCCGGAGTTGCAACAGGTTTTCATTAATTCCAATACCCCTTATTAGGGATATGCAGATTTGATACACATGAATCCAGTAGCAGATTTAATCTGCAGATTCTGAATTAGGGGTAGATTTGTTGAATTATGTTGCAGACTTGTTTGACATTACATAATTATTCTTTCTTTAAGGTTATCTTATTTGGTAGATTTTTTTGTCTTATGTTGTGCAGATGTTTTGGTATCTTGTGCATGTTTGTTTAATATTTTATATATTTTGCAGATTTTGCGATGATGTCGTCTTTAGGTGATAAGAAGAGTCATTCGGAGAGTGTTAAAGAGACTGATAAAGAGAGTCATTCGGAGAGTGATAATGAGGTGGAGTAATTGCAGACTTATGATTGTATCTTATTGTATTTGGTAGATTTGTTTCATACTGTAGAATTTTGTATAAGCTATTACAGATTTATGATCTTATCATGTTGTGTTATTGTAGATTTTTCAGACTGTAAATTTTTGTATTAGCTATTGCAAACTTATGATCGTATCATATTGTTTTATAGTAGATTTATTTTAGACTATATATTTTTGTACCAACTATTGTAGACTTATGATCGTATCATATTGTATTATGGTAGATTTATTTCAGACTGTAGACTTTTTATCAGTTATTGCAGACTTATGATCGTATTATAGTGTAATATGATAGATTTGTTTAATACGAGTTATTTCAACTATGATAGTAGATTTATTTTCAGTATTATGGTAGATTTATTTTTTTGTTTAATATGAGTTGTTTCAACTATTATAATTGCATATCTCAACGCACGATTGACCTTCAAATACTTGACTTGAATAATTGAAGAATATACAAGTTATTAAATCAACCACATGGAGAATAAACCTATCAAACAAATAACAAATATACTATAAAATAACCTACTGAACAAAGTATAAACCTACCAAATGAGCATAAAACTACCAAATCGGGCTTAAACCTACCAAACCAAGCATAATTAGATAACTTTGAAATTGTCGACTATTTCCAATGAATACATATTGAGTGTTTGACTGTAAGTTTACCAATATCTTTTTAGGAAGCATGTAACTCAACTGGATTTTTTAATCCATTTTTCCGAACCCAAAATCTTCTACCACCATATAAACGAAATCTTCCAACATTGTACCTGCATCAACAACTCGAGATCCACAAGTACTATTGTCGAAAAATAACCACTTGTTTTTCTCAAATCTCCAAACTCTACTGTATGACCACAACCTCAAAAACCTGTAAACATCTGTAAGTCTACAAGACACGATTCGTCCCTTGTCAAAATATATGCAACGTACATAATAAATCTGTAGTTTGTAAACAAAAATCTACAAAATAAAGCTGCACAGTATGACGACTTCCTCAAAAACTGCAAAATCTTTAAGTCTACTAGACAAGATTCGTACTTTGTCAAAATATATGCAACGTTGATAATAAATCTACAAGTTAAATATACCATACCACCTAAAAACTAAACACCATACACAAATCTACTATCATTTCTAATAACTCTACATCGAACCTAATAAACCTGCAAACATCTGTAAGTTTACTAGACACCATTCGTCACTTATCAAAATATATGCAATGTACATAATAAATCTGCAGCTTGTTTACAAAAATCTATAAAACAAATCTGCACAGTATGACGACTTCCTCAAAAACTACAAAAATCTTTAAGTCTACTAGATAAGATTCGTACTTTGTCAAAATATATGCAACGCTGATAATAAATCTACAAGTTAGATCTATCATACCACCTAACAATTAAACACCGTACACAAATCTACCGTTATTTCTAATAACTCTACATCGAACCTAATAAACCTGCAAACATCTGTAAGTCTACTAGACACGATTCGTCCCTTGTCAAAATATTTGCAACGTACATAATAATTTGTAGCTTGTAAACAAAAATCTACAAAACAAATCTGCACAGTTTGACGACTTTATCAAAAACCTGCAAATATCTTTAAGTCTACTATAGACTATTTTTTCTTTGTCAAAATATATGCAACATACAAAATAAAGCTACCATTTAAATCTACTACACCTCCAACAAACTAAATAGCTTACACAAATCTACCGCCATTCCTGATAAATCTACATCCTACCTAATAAAACTGCAAACAAATGTAAGTCTACTAGGCATGATTCATACCGTGTCAAAATATTTGCAACGAGCATAATAAATCTGCAACCACCCAACAAAAATCTGCAAAACAAATCTACACCGTAGGACGATTTTCTCAAAAACCTGCAAACACTTTTAAGTCTACTACTCATGATGCTTCATTTGTCAAAATATCTGCAACGTACATAATAAATCTACAATATAAATCTACTACACTTCCAACCAACCAAATACCTTACATAAATCTATCTTCTTTCCTGATAAATCTACATCTCACCTAATAAACCTGCAAATATATGTAAGTCTACTAGGTACGATTCATACTGTGTCAAAATATATGCAATGTACATAATAAATCTGCATATTCTAACAAAAATCTACAAAATAAATCTGCACCATAGGACGATTTTCTCAAAAATATGCAAGCTCTTTGAAGTCTATTACACACGATTCTTACTTTGTCAAAATATATGCAATGTACAAAATAAATCTGCAACATAAATCTACTACACTTTCAACCAACCAAATACCTTACACAAATCTACCGTGTTTCCTGATAAATCTACATCCCACCTAATAAATCTGCAAATATATGTAAGTCTACTAGACACGATTCGTACCGTGTCAAAATATCTGCAATGTACATAATAAATCTGCAGATTCTAACAAAAATCTACAAAATAAACTGCACTGTAGGACGATTTCTTCAAAAATATGCAAACCATTTTAAGTCTACTACACACGATTCTTACTTTGTCAAAATATCTGCAACGTACAAAATAAATCTGCAACATAAATCTACTACACCTCCAACCAACTAAATACTTTACATAAATCTACCGTCAATTCTGATAAATCTACATCCCACCTAATAAACCTGCAAACCTATGTAAGTCTACTAGGCACGATTCGTACATGGCAAAATATTTGCAACGTACAAAATAAATCTGGAACTTCTAACAAAAATCTACACCGTAAGACGATTTCATCAAAAACTTGCAACCACTTTTAAGTCTACTACACACTATCCTTGCTTTGTCAAAATATCTGCAACATACAAAATAAAGTTACTAATTAAATCTACTACACCTCCAACAAACTAAATACCTTACACAAATCTACTGTCATTCCTGATAAATCTACATCCCACTTAATAAATCTTCAAACATATGTAAGTCTACTAGGCATGATTCGTACCGTGTCAAAATATTTGCAACGTACATAATAAATCTGCAACCACCCAACAAAAATCTGTAAAACAAATCTACACCGTAGGACGATTTCCTTAAAAATCTGCAAACACTTTTAAGTCTACTACACACGATGCTTACTTTGTCAATATATATGCAACGTACAAAATAAATCTACAATAACATCTACTCATTAAATCGCGGATATAAATCTACCACACACGAAATAACTCTACATCAAAGAAATTAATTGCTATATTCCAACAAAAATACGGTGGCAGTTCTGTAAATAAGTGTCTTTATAAACTAAAAAGTAATGGCACTTTTGTAATTATGTTTTTCCTAACAAGTGTTATGAGAGTACTTTAGATATAAAAAAATATTCTAGTAATTTTTCAAACTTTAGAATTAGTTAAGTAATAATTGGAGATTTTTGGGTTATTATAGTTTTTTATCCTAAATTTATTCAAAACCTATTTCACTCGATGTCAAGATTTTAAGATCAATTACACCAATTATGTTAATACATATGACCGGTCAATCATGAGTGATGATTCTTTCATACACTGTTCCGGTTTCTTTTCAAAACTTTAAATTAATGTTTTACTTTCTAGGTTTCGAATAGGACGGTACGTCCCGCCCTACATAATAACAAATCTATATATTTATATATGTGTATATATATTTTTGTTACTATCCAGACTGTATCATACATATTTCCTTCCATTTCGCATGATCATAATATGTTCTATCCCGCATGATCATCCAAAAAAATTTAACTAATGAAATTTTCAATGATAATTAATTAAAATAATTATTATTCGGCCGACGGTATACGAGAGAGGGCACCATGACTTGGAATGAAAGTCTCGATCGATCATATTAGGGATTTGATTAACGTTGCTTCACCATACAGCATGCCTTTATTTTCTCGTCCAGCCACACTTTTAAGGTCACATTCTTGCTCTTCCTTAGTAATCGGTTTATACTACTTCATGATATATTTTTTTTCATTTAACTTTTAAGCATATAGTATACATAAATCGATCATGTTGGTCACATTGTAATCACACTAGTATTTTAATTATTATAAAATACTACAAAAAAATTATTGCTTTAAGTCGTTTTTTTCTTTTGCTAAAGCTTTAAGTCGTTTTAACAGAGAAGTTTTGTCATTTTTTCTTTTATCAGATTTTCTTTCATTACTTTTTTTAAAATGAGTCTTCAATCAACGTGATGCGTGATGTGCGTCGTTTCATCTGCCATAAATTTTTTATGTTAGACCTAGGACTATATCAAAAATCGGAAACCTAAACATAGAATCTTACGCACTTTTTATATGATACATTGATTATCATTTATCGATTAAACTAACCGTGCTTAGATCATAATCGTTAATTTTTGTTTATTCTGTGGCTACTGTCATTGTCATATACATTAGTAAGGTGTGGTTTAAGCTTGAACCCAAATCATACCATCGATGGAAAAATCATATATATGAAAGTACCTCTCCATATTGTGCCACGTCATCACATAAGAGATTGACATGTGTCATTACATTAATTGTAAGTATAAAATTAAAAAATTAAAATTTATAAACATATAATAATAAATAATATAGTGTCATAAAAACATCAAAACATATATTTAATACAATTAAATACTATAAAGTTTGAACTTAGTTTCCCTATTCATTTTTTGTGTGAAATTTATTCTCCAATTGGTCATATTTTCCTACATTTATATGCAAATTACTTTTCTAGATTCAATGATTTTTTTTATTCATTAGTACATATATTAACTATCAAATTTATATTAGTTATAAATAAGTTTTTTGATATTTTTATAGAGATAAGAAATAGGAATTCGGGATAGGATTTTGCGGAAACGGAAACATGACGGAAATTAGAGAAGCAAAACAGTTGTTCCATTTATATCCCATTTAAAGTTCAGCACAAAAACAAAATAGGACGAGACGAAATGAAAATTCTCAAAATATAAACATATGTGATAATCACAAAATTCACATAAATTAATTATTATTTTACGTAGTATAAAATATAAAATTAATAATTTTGTCACATTTAATGAAAAATAGTAAATAAAGATAAGTTTGTGTGTGATATTTTCTTTTCTATTATTAGGAGATATATATTCAATTTTATTCGGCCACCTCTTGGATGGGTAAAATATAATTACGACACATCTTTAAATTTTGCAACACAACAAGTCGTTGCTGAATGGATTATTCAGAACTATGACGGGATCTCAGAATATAGGGGATCAACGAATTTGGGATCTATAATATCACATTTAGAGGCACAAGGAAAGAGTATATTGATGGCTATACAAAGTGCATATTTCATGGTTTTCCATCAGTGATTTTTGAAGAAGATTGACAATGTACTGATAAATATTATACATAGCTCTTTTCGGGATATAAGCATGGAAAGCATATGTCAAGATATTGGTTTTTGGTCAGAAAAATTCAGAACTTATTAATTTCATCATGTAAAGAGGTGTTAAATGTCGCTGCACATACACTTGCAAAACATAGCGTTTTGAATATTTCTTTCTACTCGAATTGTATTTATCATTCGCATTTGCTAATTGGTATTTTGTTCCGTGACTATGTAATTTTCTAATTTGCATAATGTAATGATTTGACGAAAACAAAACGAGATATATGCTCAATTATTTATATAATATTATTTATAAAATTTGTCCCGAATGAAATTTGAGAATTTTGTTTCATGTTCCGTTTTCAAACGAAAAAAAAAAATTATACCATATGGGAATGCATTTATGTATGGATTAGAAATTTAGGACAAGAATGAGACGGAAAACGATGAAACAAGACATGACGAAAATTTTACTCAACTCTAAATTTTTATAAAAAAATATGTGCGTATGCCCATTGGCCTAGTAATGATTAAAATTTATCGGGTCAAATAGCTTTTTAATAATATACATATATATGGTTCATGCTTCCTTCGTTCACTGTATCTAGGAAAGAATAATAAGTAAGACCAAAGCAAATATACAAATTTACGCTACATTAC
This sequence comes from Pseudoturritis turrita, assembly GCA_900406555.1. NCBI lineage: Eukaryota > Viridiplantae > Streptophyta > Magnoliopsida > Brassicales > Brassicaceae > Pseudoturritis > Pseudoturritis turrita. The sequence continues at coordinate 26,174 of OVBL01000085.1, forward strand.
AAAAACGATTGTTTGAATATTAACTCGAAAATGTCAAAATTCTTGGAAAATTAATTAGAAATTTTTTGGACAATGTGAGAAAAATATTCAACATTAATGAAGAATTATTTGAACGTACTCTACTCTTTCCATCACATGTATGGCTACAACAAAATGAACGACTCGTCAAACTTTATATAAACTCTACTTCCTTCATCCTTCACATACATTTCACGCCCCCCAAATATCTCTCTCTCTCTCTCTCACGACAAAAAAAGCACGATGGGGCTTAAGAATTTCATATTGGCAATATCTCTAACAATCGCCATAACCATCATCGTATCGACTTCTACAATATTCGTTAGCAACAATGAAACAGAAACGCATATGCAAATGCAAACACATACGTTCATTACGAAGAAGCCTCCTAGAGTGAGCCGTTTCCTAGAGCAAAACGCGAAGAACGGTCGTAACGCTAACGCGGTAGATCACTGCAACGAGAACGAGGAGATATGCACGAGTCAAGGAACGTACAACTCAACCATGGCGTGTTGTAGCAATAATTGTATTGATGTGGCGTACGATAACGATAATTGCGGCGCATGTAAGAACCAATGCATGTTCACGCAGACTTGTTGTGGAGGAGAGTGTGTTTACTTGGATTATGATAAGAGGCATTGTGGGGAGTGCAACCATAAGTGTTTAGGTGGTGAGTTTTGTGTCTATGGGTTGTGTAATTACGCGTGATAATATTATGTGATTAGTTAGTTTCTCTAAATTAATCTTTGGTATTTTTATCAGTGCTCCAATTAATATGGTTTTATATACGATATAATGTTATTTTTTTGCGGTTTCTTTTTCGATTCAGAAATTTGAATCGAGAAATTGATACGGATAGATTGGTTTGGCTTGGATTTAGTATTACGAAAAGGTTCAAAGAAATGAGCATTATATTAATCACTGTTTGGTGGTTTACTGGTTTATAGGTCGAGCTAGATATCTCATCTGTTTACATACAACCATCTGAATTTATCAAAAGATTGGATATATTCGTTAGTACTAAGTATTACTTGGAAGATTTGTTTTTCTACCATCAATTAATTAGTTTAATAGCTATGAAGTTTTACGATTTTAAATCCGCATAATGTATATTGTTGATAAAAACAAAAATTACGAAGTTTTACGCTATCGTTATAAATTTTTTAATTGGTGTGAAATTTCCGTATGCGAAATTCAACTCTCAAAAGTATCAACATACTATGACATTGCGCAATGTATATATTATATACTCCATCCGTCTCATAATGTAAGATGTTTTAGAGATTTTTTTGGTTTCAAAATATAAGATGTTTTTACATTTCTATGCAACTTTTAACTTTATTGAATATCGTATGAACAATAATATTTTGCATACTCTTTTATGATTGGCTGGATTTTTTTATTTTATATATTAAATAATATTTTTTTGAAAGAAAAATCTTTTTTTAATCTTCGTGCTTTTACTCAAAACATCTTATATTATGAAACTGATGGAATATAAATATAAGATCGGTAGTAATAATTAATCCTGAAAATTTTGTTCATCCATACTTAATTAGTCGATACCACAATATAAATGCACATGTACTAGCTTAATAATGCATAAGCAATTTACACTTTATATGATTGGAATTAAAATGGAAATCTAACGAGAATAATAAAACAAAGCAATGCAGCTGCTTAACAATTTCACAAACCATCAAATGACACGATCCAAGAAACATAGAGTAATAAAATAGTTATTAAGAAAGTATTGTGGTATTCGAAGTTAATATCGCTAGATCCTAAACTTGCCTAGATGCTTAGATCTCAATGAACTTAAATAGTATTAGATTAATTAGATGTTCGGATTTTCCATTTTTATAAAAAGTTTTAGCATCGGATATGTGAATTTCACCAATACGTCTGATTAATCCAGTGGATGAGCAAACTCCTTCGACAACAAAATTTCTTGCAAATCCACCACATATAAAACATTCAGACCGAAATCCAAGTAACCAAGTGGGAGAGAGGCAATGATCTACACACAACATAATCGTATCCGGCCCGGGCTATAGAGAGTTTACATCCTTAGTCCTAGAGGTGAGACCATCGTACCACCACAAAATTAGATGTTGAATGTTTGTGTATAAAAAAATACATTTCATGCTATGGCCTTTGATCCAGAAAATATTGTGAGAGTAATATTTCTTTGTTACCCAAAATGTTTTATAACCATTTTAAATCCAAAACAAAAAGTAGGCCTGCGCAAAATACCCGTATCCGAAGATCCGAACCAGAACCGAATCGAATTTACCCGGTATCGAACCAAATTAGATAATATAAATATCCGAATGGATTCTTGTTTAAAATATTTTGGATACCCAGACCGAACCGGTACCGAATCGAGAACCGAATGGGTACTCGAAATATCCGAAATATAATTATATATCCAAAAATATTAGTTATAACCAAAACATCCAAACTTACAATTATAAATCCAAAAAATATTAGTTATTTTTAGACCAAAATACCCGAAATAACCGAAATATCCGTATATCATTAGTTATATTTGTCAAAACTAAACAGTTTTTTTGCGAAATTGAACCAAATTTCATTAAAATTAAAAAAAAAAATTTGTTTTTCGGATACATTCGGGTACTTTCGGATATGGTCGGGTAAAAAATACCCAACCCAAACTGGAACATAATCGGAACCGGAAAAATTTCGGATCTCTACACAAATATCCAAACCGATGAGGTACCAAACCAAACCCGAAACAAAATTCAAAATTACCCGATCGGTACCTAAATCTATAGTACTGAAATACCCGATCCGAAACTGAACCGAATACCGGATGCTCAGCCGACAAAGTATAGGTCTAGTTTTATGATTTCGCCAAAATTAGGAGTTAATTTAGCAATTTATTTCCAAGAGAGAAAATGAGTTTCCCATTTCCTAAGCGATCGAGCGCCGGAGAATAATATTTTTGAATCAACTGTCGCGGCAAAGGTAGATCGAATCAGATCTCTCGCCGGAAGCTTCCACACCGTTTCGCATTGAGGCATCTATCGCCGCCGTATTCAATCTCGGCGAAAGATAATCAATGGTGAAGACACTTCAAGGCGCAGCTCAGAATCTCCCGGCGGATGTTAACCAGTTGATCGATCAGTTAGAGCGTCATTGCTTGGCTCCCGATGGATCTCTTGTTACCAAATCAGCCTACTACGATCTTCAACTCGTAAACTCTCTCTCTCTCAGTCTCTCTCAGGTTTCAGATTTGTTTCCTCAATTTTCTGATCCTCTTTGGCGTCTGAGACTTAAGTTATTGTTTTCGACATTGCAGGCTAGAGAGGAGATGTCTCGGGAGAGACTACGGTATTTGGAAGCTATGGTAATACTTATCTCTTCTTCTTATACCTTCATTTTTCAGGAATTTTCAGTCGTTTATATGAAATTGAAGCTGATTACTCCAAATTAGGGTTTGGGATTTTGTAGTGAATGCTCCATTAGCTTCAGATGTCCACATTTATCACAGTTTTGTATGGACCAGATATGAAATCTAAGGACTCACTTTACTTTCTGGGTTTTTACAACTGGTAGGCTATTTATTGTGAAGCTGTAGCTATGGTAGAAGAATATCAGCAAGCTATTTCAGTGGCTAACCATGGGGGAATCCGGGATGTTCAGGGTCTATACCCTCAACTTGGCTTGAAGAATTCTCCCCAGGTTTCTAATACAAAAACTTGATTTTCTGGAATTCAATTTTAACACGGTTTATGAGCAAAATCGTTGATATTTCAGGTTTATGAGACTCTAGAGCATAGGTTGGTGGTTGCTGAAGCAGCTCAGAAACTGAGGCTACCTCTTATTTCAGATGATGGTGAAATTCATGAGGAAGAAATTGAAAAGTGGAGTATACTGTCAAGAAGCTCTCTTGATAGTGCAAGCACGAGTTTTACAATTAGCTCCACTTCTAACTCGGTGAACTATGCGAATAGCTCTGTAAATAGCGTTGCTGGTGGGACTAGTCTTAGTGCTGCTGATACTGACGGAGTTGGTGGTGTGCCGAATCGCTTTCTTGGAATCACACCTGCTTATTTATCCTATGTCCAGCTCCAAAATACTATGTCCATGGTAATGTGAGATCATATTGTGCCTCATATTGGCCTCTTCATAATTATAGTGTGGCTTCATCTGTTGATTGCAAGATATTTATGCACCTATTCTTATGTTCATATGAAAGACTGGGATATGGATATATGTGGGTCTCTAATTTTTTTCTTCTTTATAACTTTGCTTAGGATATGGCTGACTACCAAATGTATCTTGCCCGTGAGATAGAAGGTCGATTGAAGGACAAGTGTGATAAGTTGGCTGATGCCATTGTTGATGACACTGGTAAGATCTTCATTACGGCGTACTCTGGGGAGAGGTCTTTTGTTCCTTACCCAGTTTCGTTTTTTCTTGTCTAGTGTAATATTTGGCCTTTCATGTAAAATGGCACTGCACGTAATGACCATATTTTCCTCATTGTCTACATTAAATGACAGATTCATCTACGGGAAATCAAAATTCAAGTGCTAGACTCCCAGAAAGGTTAGCTTTATCGCTTTGATTTAACTATAGCTAATGACAGATTTATCGCTTTGATTAAACTATAGCTAAAAATATCTGGTGAATTTTCTCACTGTAAAAACAAATTAATCTGATCTATGATTTTAATGAAGACTGATGGCAACTGAAAGCCTTTTTTAAGATGAAGTGATCATAACCATATATTGTGTTAGGTATTCTGTTTCTCTATAAAGTTTATCCGAAAGTCTTAGAGGAGCAGAGGACTTTCTCACACTTACCCAGTTTCATATGCTCTCTAGCACCAATTAGTGACTATGTTTTCTTGCATTTCCAGGGTTAAGTTTATAATTGAGGAGATTGAAAGAGAAGAAGCAGCTCTACGAGAGGACCTCTACTCGGCTGACAGGAAGTTTGCAGAATATTACAATGTAGGTGAAAAGGCAAATCATAGTGCATTATGCAAAATGAAAACCTCATTACCTGGCTTTTGCATAATATTGTTCTAAATATGAATTTCATAGATAAGTTTCTCCATGTATATCGATGCTACTGCCTACAAAATATCCTTGTAACCCTTAATGCTTGTAAGCTCTGATGACTGTTCATTTTTATTCTGAACAAGGTCCTGGAACAAATACTCGGGGTGCTTATAAAGCTTGTGAAGGATCTGAAGTTAGAACACCAACACAAATATGTAAGCGGTTTCAGTATTTCCCAATTGATTCAATTGCTGCATTTGTTTACATTTTCCTACTCTAAATACTGTTACAGGATGATATGCAGAAGACTTGGTTGTGTAAAAGATGTGAGACCATGAACGCAAAATTAAGGTATCATCTCATCCGTTCCTGTTTCTAGGATCTCAACGTTAGGAGGCTATTGCAGTAGTTAACATGTCTTATTTTTCTCTGTTTGAAGGGTTTTAGAACATATTCTCCTCCTTGAGACATACACCCATGAATCCATACCAGCCTTGCACAGCATCAGGTGCGGAAATCGACTTTCCAAAAGTATATATTACACCATGAACCCATGAAATTCCGTCTCACCTCTAAGCCTTGTTATATTTTCCCAGGAATTATCTAGTCGAGGCTACCGAGGAAGCTTCAGCTGCATACAACAAAGCGGTTTGTGTCTTTATCCTCTCTTTCACTACTCAACATAAACCATTTTTTCTCTCTCTCTCTTCATTATTATGTTGACTCCTGATATAAATTAACCGAGCCTGCGAAAATCACCAGGTTACACGGCTCAGAGAATATCAAGGAGTGGATCCACATTTTGATACAATTGCAAGACAGTACCATGACATTGTTAAGGTATATACTATTATTACAAGAATGAACAATCCATTAATTATGTCATTTGGTAATAAAGAGAGCTTCAAATGTTTTGCAGAAACTGGAAAATATGCAATGGACCATTCATCAAGTAGAAATGGACCTTAAACGCTTGCCTGATCACTAAATTCTCTCACACATATATGGTCTCTAATCCACTACTTTGTAATCTACTTACATTATTATACAGTCTCTTCTTTTTGTTATATAGCAGATTACCTATTATTTGGTGTTTCAAAACCAACAGAACAAATGAGATTTACCGGGTTTAATTGTTACAAAGACAAAACCTTAAAAAATGAAAACCATCCCACAAAAAGGTCTCTCTGAATTTGCCTGAACAACAATAACACAAATCTTGTCTTTTTGGATTAGATACAAACATAGAACACATAAGGGTTAGAACAGTCTTGGTTGTTGTGGATTCCCACTTCTCATCATAGCACAAAACTCTTCGTAGTTGATTCTACCATCCTGTAAGAAGAACAAAATCGAGATTTTTAGAAACAAGAGAAACGATTTGAGGGAGGAGATTTTTTTTTTTTTTTGCTTTACATTATCTGCGTCGACATCAGACAAGATCTCTTTGATTGTAGCATCATCTCCCATTCCATATTCCTTCAATGCAGCCTCTAGCTCGTCTATCGTAATGTATCTATATTAAACACATTTCGAGCAAAGGTCTCACTCGTCATTGCTCAAAAGAGATACATATCAAAACAAACAAAGTATCACTTACCCACTCCCATCTTTGTCAAAATGTTGGAAAGCTTTGTCAAGGTTTTCATTACTTTCAAGCCTATGTCTATGCATTGTTGCAGTTATAAACTCGATGTAATCTATCGACCCGTTTCCATCAACATCAGCCTGCATCACAAATACCCAAATATGAGTTTTTAAAATCTTTGCAAGGAAAACGAAAGATGCTGTCGTTTTGATAGAAACTTACGGCATCCATGAGCTGTTTCACTTCAGCTCCAGTGAGTTTTGATCCCAATTTGGCTAATCCTTCTTTCAATTCTTCATATGTGATTGTACCACTGTTGTCTGTATCTATATTAGCAAACATCGCCTTTAAGCCTTGTATTTCCTCCGTGTCAATATTCTCCGCAATGACCTATTTGAAAGTTGTTAGTAAAAAAGACGAAAAAGACAGTCTGAATTTAGCAACAAGGCATAAAAATCTTTGATCTAACCTTTAAAGCAAGTTTCTTTAGTTTATTCATAGCTCTAAACTGCTTCATCCTTGAGAGAACAGCACTATCAATCGGTTTATCCGATGCTTCTCCACCTTCTCTTAGCCATGGATGCTCTGAAAAAATAGTAAAATAACCAATCACGTAGTCAACATTCGAGCAAGCATGCAAGAAATTTGCATAACCAACAATGGAAAAAAACCCCTGAAAAAACTCGTTTACTTACGAAGAACTTCAGCAGCAGAAATCCGTCTTTTTGGATCTTGTGTCAACATTCTACGTACCAAATCCTTAGCACTATTCGAAATTGAAGGCCACGGCTGGGTTACAAAGTCGATTTCACCTTCCAATACAGCATCAAATATCCCTTTCTCGGTTTCTACATTCCCAAAAACCAACAAACCATACTCATATACATCAGCAGCTACATTCTTCTCAGATATAATATGAATCGAAAAAACGATAACAATCTCCCATTACCAGCCCAAAACGGAGGTACACCACTAAGTAGAATGTAGAGTATAACTCCAGCACTCCATATATCGATTTCTTTACCGTATCTACGCCTCAGAACTTCAGGAGCAACATAATATGCACTCCCAACTATATCTTTATACACTTTCCCTGCAAAATAACCAAACAATGATCACTAAGAAAAACCGCCGCTTCAGAGATCAATACATTGTGATCACAGACACAAAAGATTACCCTCTTCGATGAAAACCGATAAACCGAAATCAGTAGCTTTGATAAGGGCTTTCTCATCTTTGCTAGATAACAAGAAATTCTCAGGCTTTAAATCTCTATGCATCACACCCATGAAATGGCAAATGTTAACAACATTCACAATCTGTCTACAAACAGAAGCAGCTGCTCTCTCACTGTAATGTCCCTTTGCGATAATCCTATCGAACAATTCACCACCAGCACAAAGCTCCATCACCAAATTCACAGACTTTTCATCTTCATAAGCTCCTTTAAACTCAACAATGTTTGGTTGTCCACTTAAATGCTGCATTATCTGAATCTCTCTCTTCATATCTTCTTTATCAGATTTCGTCACAAGTTTCTTCTTCGAAATCGATTTGCAAGCGAATCTCTTCCCCGTCGAAATCTCTGTGCAAAGATACGTTACTCCGAATTGGCCTCGACCCAATTCTTTGCTCAGTGTGTAGAACAGTTTCACGTCTTCGTAAGGCTTCTCGAGTATAGTTGTCGTCTTGGGACTTCGCGGCGGCGCCGGATTCCTCCACGGTGGTGGTTGATTTGTTCCGGTGGGTTTTTCCGGCGGATCTTGGTGGGTACTTCTTCCTCTGTTCTCGATCTCTACTGATCTTTCCCCATTTTTCTGAGATTTCATCACCAACCCATATTTCTTAGCTAAGCAATTTCCCATAGCTAAACTAAATCAGCTCAAAATCTCACGACCCAGAGACAAAAGATCGAAACTTTAAGTGAAATTTGCAGAGAATCAAGAAAATAAAACAGAGAAATATGCAACGGGAGAACAAAAAAAGGTCTGATCTTTATACTAAAAGACGTGGAGACATCAATTTCAGTAAGAACAGAGAAAGACTTTGTTTCATCAAGAAAATGATTTGTGATTTAAGAGATTAGAGCAAATGATTGATTATTTATAAAAGAAAGATGTTGAATTTGCAGAAGAATCATGAAAAGCATGAAAAAGTTGGGGAAGAAGAAGGACACAAAGTGGTGGAGGGATGCTTAAAGGTCGGCTTTTTGGGCAGCTGTGGAGTTAGTTGGGGTGGAGAGAAATTAAAATTGAAATTTTTTATAAAAGAAGTCAACTCTTTCTCCTTTGACTCTATCGAGTTTATTTTTTGCAATCGTTGTTCCATGTGAAACAACATTGGCCAGATAATAACCGATGATGATGATAAAATAATTATTTGCTTTGATCCGCAAAATAGTTGGAATCATGAGAAATTTAAAAAAAAAAACAATTATGAGAATTATTATTTAATCTATTGAATAATTCTACAAAATGGTATGTTTTGCAACAACTTACGGAGTCAATTGTGAAAACAGCTCGTAACTTTACTCTATAGAGTTACTGATGTCATCAACCATTAACTTTTTTTACATCTACCCAAGGTTGTGGTTAAAACCATTAACTTTTTACACCTACCAAGGTTTTCAACTATCATAAAATCACCATTGTTACATAAACAAACGATGCTAAACTAAAGAGAGCAAAAGACCGAGAAAGAAGATAGAGAGAGTAATGAGTTCCACAAGATACATTGACGCTACGAGAATTCCTTTCTCTAGAGGTATTTTTTCTTCAACTATATAATCTCTTCTTTCAAATGGTTTTAAGTTTCTCTCATTTCTTAACTTGTGTTTCTTCTTGTTTTTGATTTACTTGACAGAGGGGTTTTACGCAACGAACAATCAGTTTCAGAAAAAGGGTCCAAAGGGATTCATACAAGTGAATGTTTTGGAGAACAATAATCTTTATGTGCGTGTGGATTTGCCTGGTGTTCCAGACGCCGCAATCAGGCACAATATCGACAACGTTAGCCAAAAGGTTGTGTTTTTCTCCGGAGAAACTCTCATCGATCATCATGAGAATGTTAAGTGAGTTCTCTGGAACGGCCGGTCTGAGCTGTGATTGTTGCACCATCACCAACGTGAAGTCTGAAATGAAAGATGGAGTCTTGAGGCTGATTCTCTCTAGGGTTAAGTGTAACAACATTGATGAAGAAGAATTATAATAAACCCATAGAGGCTACTTAGAATTATAAACAGAATGGAAGATATATTCCCACAAAGATTAAAACTTTACCTGATTGCCACTACTTACTCCTAAACACATACCAAAAACTACTTTTACCCCTAAACACATATCAAAAACAAGTTATACCCCAAAAGACATATTAAAAACAAGTTATACACACCAGATTTTAATGATCATGGTTTAGGTTTAGGTTTGACATCGAAGACCGTTGTACCCCCTGGAAGATACAGGTAGCCAACCTTAGCATGAAAAGGTATCGGCTCACTGTGCGAAGAAGCATATTTGGCCTCGAGTGTGATGGAGAAAACGTATCCTCCGCCAAGACTCCAATTAGCTTTCACAGCTCTCACTAACTGAAGATTTGTCTCCTGGACAAACCAAACATAAAGAGAGATTTGTGTAAATATAGCTAAAGGGTAATTAGTAGATATGATACATCAACAAACAAACCTTATCATCATTGTATTTCTTGAGAGCGATCTTTGATAATTTCTCAACCAAATCTCCGTCTGTTTCCGGTTCTGTAGCAAACCTTCGGTTCTGGAAGACAACAGGATAAAAAACCACAATGTTCCCTACTTTTGAGGCGTCAAAGTCGTAATCCTTTTGAAACAAGAAAACACAGACAAAATCACAAATCAAGTGAAAACCCAAAGAAAGAGAAAAATTGTAAAATTACCCCATTTTTGTTGAATTCTTCTTCGAATAATCGAACATCTTCTGCGTCCCGTGAGTTTCGCTGGACGAAGACGACATCTCTTCCCAGTTCTCATCGTCCTCCAACTTCTGACGTTTCGAATCCTCAGATTTCATATCGACGACCTGCGAATCCATAACCTATGCGAAACCCTAATTCTTTGTTTCGAAGGGAAAGGGAAAGGTCACTCTTTTATTTGGTTGGGTTTTGAATTTTGCAACACGTGTCAATACGAATGGGTCCCTCTTTTTGATTTTGTAGCACGAACCAAGTTTTGTTGGTGGACGTGTAACACGTGCTAATTTATACTAAATATATTTTCTTCCAACTTTTTTATTTTATTTTATCAAACAACATACTGTACTATTAATTAGAACGATAGTTACTCTCTCTTGATTTCCGGTACACCGAAAATTACTTACTATTCTCGCAAGTCCAGATTTTGGTTCCGTAAATATCGAATGAATAAGTTCCGACTAAATTCGAATTTTATACCGGCTAAGTCCGGTTTTCTCTCTCGTTTTTTGCGAGATTTCGATCTCTTCTCCTTTCCATCGAGTTCTCTGATTATCTCTTAAATTGTCTTTGTTTTCATCAATTGTTCGAGGAGTAATATTTTCACCACTCTTCTTTTGCTCACAACGAGGAGCAACAACGAATTTAAGACTACATCATTATATTGGATGTGGTCGGTGATGGAGCTTCTCCGGAATTGATGATTATCAGAGAATTTTGGAGTGGTTTTAAAGTTTGGATCCGGTAGATCTCGATGTTATCTCTGGTTGAATTTGAGATTGGTTGGAGGGAAGGACGGTGGTGATGCATAGATCGGAGTGCTTAACGGAGCTAGTGGATATTTGGTGATGGCTTCTTTCCGGCGGACACGTGAAAAAAAAAAAGATTGGTTTATTAGGATAAGATCGCCACGTGTTTCAAATTATAACCCTTGTTTTAATGTAATTTTATATATTCGTGGGTTTAGTTTTATTTTAAGAAGTCCAACTAAATGTTTAGGTCCGTTAGGTTTATCTCTTTATAACCCACTATTTTCACCTTCTATACCTATATTTCATCTAATGAAAGATGTTAGCCGACAAAAAAAAAAAAAAACGATAGTACAATATTTACATTAATAATATCATATGGATAGCAACAAACACTACGTACTAACAAATCCGCTTTTAAAATAAGAGATATGCGACAAAAACTTTGGAATTTTAACCTTTTATAAAAAAATATAAAATTAGAATTGGCAGTAAAAGAAAGTTAAGAAACGTTTGAATTATGGTTTGGCTGATTTAAACGCAGCGGATACGGATGCGGTTGCGGAAGTTTGCGGAAGCAGATAATAGCGGTTTTTAGCGTTATTGGACAATTTATACGATTGGTAAAGCGGCTGAAAACTGGTGCGTTTGCAGGACGTTTAAGACTGATTTACAGCGGGTGCGATAGCGGATTTACATAAAACTACAAAAATACACATAATATATAATCTATATAAAAATCAAAAATATATTATTATTAAAAATTAAAATTAGATATTTTAAATAAATCATAGAATAATTAAATAAAATTTTTTTAAAGATGTTTGGAACATTTTTTATATATACAATAACATTTTTTATAATTATTAAAATTATAACTGAAATAAAAAAAATATATTATTATAAAAAATTAAAATTATATATTTTAAATAAATCATAGAATAATTAAATAGTATTTTTATAATAACTTTTTTATAATTACAAGTTTATTTTAGTTTAATTAAAATATATAACAAATGTATATAATTTTATATGATAATATTCGATATAAAAAGTAAATTTTTTAAAATAATTTTTTTTTTGTGTAAATTTTAGTTTATTATTTAAGAATTATATTACATATATATTTCCTAATGTTAAAAGTTAAAAGAATTTTCGCAAACATTAGCTTACTTACCCCTTTGAAACCTACTAAGCTCTCGAATGCTCTCATCTCAACCATAACAGGTCTTTCAGCTACTAACTTGATGAGATCCTCCTCGTTGATGTCTTTTCCCTTGACATGCGTAACACCTTTGATTTTGGTTACCTAAGAAAGAAAGAAAAATATTACTTTTTTCTTCTGAAAATAGCTCTAAGTGGTCTCAACACCAGAACCAAAATAAAATTATACGACCACATGAACTCGGAATCAGATGACAAGATTGTAATCAGTACCAGTACATAGTATATAACACAGAAAAGGTTACAATTTACAAGCATGCTTCTCAATCTCTAACTTACAGCCCAAACATATGTATACAAAACTACAAATTCAAACGAAATTATGGAAACAGAATTAGATGATTCGGTGTTGATATGGATCAACTCAATCAAACATATAATTAGTCAATTAGTGTCCTCTGTACAAGAAGCAGATAATTAACCAATTTATGTCTTGATAGCTAAGTATAATTCTACCACCAGCACCAACCTCTTCATCCGAAGACGAAATGACTCCCGTGATCTCCGTAACGGTAATCGAAACCGTGTGTGCACTTCATACAAGAAAAATAAAGAGATAATTACAAACTGAAACTATTTGTAAACCATCTCTTACTCTTAAGACTTGCGAAGAGATGATGTGATCCTGCCTAATCCCCAAGACAAGAATGGTCTGAAACTCTCCATAATTTCCACTTGCTTGACATGATTCCTCATTCCCACTACAAATCAAAATCAGTAAGAACAACAAAATCAGTAAGAATGAAGGCTACTTAGAATTGTAAACAGAATGGAAGATATATTCAAACAAAAGATTAAAACTTTACCAATCTACTCACGTTTTATTTGGCCCAAATGGCCACTACTTAATCCTAAACACATACCCAAAACAACTTAAAAAAATATTAAACTAAAGAGCCGGACTTATGGTCAAACAAGAGAAAAATCTTTAATCTTTAACAGAGAGACTGAAGGAGAGAAATGGTTTACCTTTTCTCAAACCCAATCATAAGAAGAAAACATTGATCGGAACCTAAGACCCACATTTTGTGTTCAGGAGGACTGAGACTGTGAGAGACTATCGAGACCTAATTTCTCTCGAGAGAAATAGCGAATCGTCGTTTGTTGGTGGGACAGGAAACAATATTGTAGGAAAAACCTACTAAATGAGCCAATCATCTGGTGGGCCTTTTCGGATCCAACAAATATTTCTTTTTTTTGTCATTATCCAATTGAAATATTCTTTATGCTAAAAAAACTTTTTGGTTTTCTTTTATTCTTTCTGTATGTCGTCATCTCGCCATTTAGGGTTCAACCGGTTTAAACATAGTGGATGCGGATATGGTTGTGAAAATTTGCATAAGTGGAAAATAACAATTTCTAGTGTTATTAAACAATTTATACGACTGGTATAGTGGCTGAAAACAAATATGTTTGCAAAATATTTATGACTGGTTTGAAACGGATACGGTACCAGATTAAGATAAAACTATTAAAATATACATAATATATAATATATAAAAAATCAAAAATATATTACTATAAAAATTAAAATTATATTTTAAATAAATCATTGAATAATTAAAGAAAACGAAATTAAAAATAGGAAATTTCAAAAATGCCATTTTGAAATACCATTTTACAAAAATGCCACCATGAGTTGTCCATTTTCAAAAATACCACAAATTAAAGATTTTTAAACCTTAAACCTTAAAATTCTAAACTTTAAAAAATATTTTGACCCTAACAAACCCTAAACCCTAACATAATATAGTTAACATAACTATAAATGATATTTTGAATAAATGATATAATATTAGTGGCATTTTTGAAAAGATTTTAGAAATGTGGTATTTTTGAAAAATGCCATTTCAAAAGTACCATTTTTTAAAAGTTCTCAATTAAAAAAGGTTTGGAACATTTTGGATATACAATATTTTTTTTATAATTACAAGTTTTTTATATATATATCACATATATAATTTTATATAATAATAAGAGAGAATTTTTTTAAAAATATTTATTTTTTATTTTTATTTAATATTTAAGATAATTTTTTAAAAAATATATATTTTTTCTCAACTATCCACGACCGCAAACGTTCGTAGAAAAAGATTTTGATTTAAAGTGGTTCCAAGCGGTACAAAACGGTATGAAACGGCACATAATGGTTTATGTGATTGTTGTCAAACGCTACCAATCACAACCGTTCACAGACATAACGTTTATAGATGCTAACGAAAAAACCAATCAACCCCTTATAAACTTTCTCCTAAACGCATACCAAACACAACCATTTTGAAATTAAACCAAGGAGCAAGAATTTTTTTCCTCATTATCAAACAAGAGACGAATCGTTTTTATGGTCAAACAAGAGAAAAACCGACTGTAAACAAGAACAGAAGTAGAGAAATTGTTTACCTTGGTTCTCCATTTTTTTTTTTTGGTTCCAAATATTCTTTATGCTAAAAATAAAATTGGTTCTTTTTATAATAAGATACATCTTCTTTTTATTTCAGTACGATGATATCTCATTAAAATACTTTTTTTATTCTTTCTGTCTGTCCTCATCTCATTAATAATAGTTTACAGTTTAATACCATTTAAAAAAAAACACATTAAAAATCGAGTTATAAGGAATATTTTAAGAAAGTCATTTAGAGAAAAAAAAAACTATAGTTAAAGATTGTTTAATTCAGTCTCTTTTATCCGCTTTCGTCACCAGTTACTTCTTCAAGATTTATCCGCTCTTCTTTCGACCCAAATTTTTGGTTACTTTATAAAAGATACAAGCCACCAAAAACCTAAAAAAGCTTTAGCAAAACACATGACTTATTGCAATAACAGCGAAAGCTGCACAAGTTTATCCCAATGACAGTAAAGAAGTTTGCAACATAATATCAAGTTAAGTACACTCGAGCTTGCGATTTCATAAGATTAGATGCATCAACTCTCTCTCTCTACTCAATCTGCAAAATACCAGATTAACAAATTTGTGTAAGTAGATAACTTGAGAATAGAGCTGAAACAGAGGAATTACACAAAGACTCAAAATGTTCCTTAAGATTTCATGGAGAAGGAACAACATAGTCAAAGGTTGATTGACCCGGAGAAAATAACGAAAGCAAGAAAAGCAAGAAGCGGTCTCTTCAAAAGCTCTATAGTAAAAACCAAAATCAACTAGTTTATGTCCTTTACGGGTACATATAGAGCAACAAGAAATGGCTATATGGACTAGAAAAACTGAGTCCTAATTGATCCTACGGTGAAACTTCAAAACAGAAGTAATTTCAAAGCTCGACTTGATCAAACACACAGCAAAACCATGACGATGCTCTGCATCAAGATTTTCCTATCTCATGTAGCTACGATTTATGAACAGAGTAGCAAACAAAACTTTCACAAAAACAGTTTTAACCCCTGAACATATGTTACAAATCTTACATACTTGATAGTAAACCCATATGAGAGGCTACTTAGAATTGTTAACAGAATGGAAGTATACCATTCTGTAGCAAACCTTCGGTTCTCGAAGACAACAGGATAAAAACCCACAAGGTTTCCTACTTTTGAGGCGTCGAAGTCGTAATCCTTTTGAACAAAAAAAAACACAAATCAAAATCAAGTGAAAGCCCAAAGGAAGAGAAGCGGGGGATTGTATCATTACACCACTTCTTTTGTGTTCTTCTTCAAATAATCGAACATCTTCATCGTCCCAGTCTTCGCTGGACGGCGAAGACACCTCTTCCAATTTCTCCTTCAGATGTTCTTCCAATTTCTCATCGTCCTCCACCTTCTGACGTTTCGAATCACGCTCCTCCTCAGATTTCTTATCGACGACCTGCGAATCCATAACCAATGCGAAACCCTAATTCTTCCTTGTCCTGTCTTCTATCCTTCCTTGAAGAAGGGGAAGGTCGGATGATTGTATGATATACTCCTCGGGTAAAACAAGTTTCCGAATACTTATTTTAGTTTTCATTTATTTTTAAATACAGAAATATTATAATTAAATCAGTTAAAATTTCCAAAATTACAGATCCAACCAGACAATATCCATCCAATTTCAGATTCAATCAGATCTAATCCGAGTCGAAATCAGATTGAGTAGAAATCCTCAAATTAGACCCGATTCTTTCTATTTTTTTTCCAAATCTCCTTCGTGATTTTTCATTCTTTCAAAACCGTTCAAACGACAAGTATAACTAGAGAAACTAGGAAGGATTCGAATCGAAATCAAGAGTTAGGTAAGTTAAAATCGTGTTCTCTTTTCGATTTTGTGTAGAAATCCGTTGGGTTTCGATTTGTTGTAGAAATCGTGAACCCTACAAATTGTGTGAAACCTATATTCTCTAAGCAACTTTGTTGATTTTACCCTAGATATTGTGCAATGGTGAAGATTATGTGGACGTCGGGGCCGAGGAAGTCGAAGCGCTTGAATAAATCGGAGAACGATGTTCCTCCACGGGTAGTAGAAGAAGAAGAAGATATGGCCGAAGTAGAAGTAGGAGATAAGGAAGAAGAAGTAGAAGATGGGAATATCGAGGAAGAGAAAGAAGAAGAAGAAAATGACAGTGAAGAGGAAGAAGATGGCGATGGAGAGGAAAAGAAAGATGACAGTGAGGAAGAAGAAGATGGCGATGAAGAAGGAAGTGTCCATGACTCGCAATCAACTGGGGCAATGGAATCCGGGGCAATGGTATGTAGATCGAATAAATGTTCAATTTGGTATAACTTGATATAACGGTTCTGTTTTTATGAGTTTGAAGTATAAAATAAAACTAGGTAATACTTGTCATTATACTGTATTTTGATTGTAGGATACGGAGATAGGAACAGAACCAATGTAGCCATTGAAGATGTGGTTCCCTAAGAGTGAGTATGGGACGTCAATGAAATTTGCAACAAAGTGTTATGTCATGAAGGCCGTGGCCAAATTAGATAGTACACTTGAACCAGATGAGTTGGAATGGTTCCATGAACACCCACAGTTTTGTCACTTCTTTCACATGCCGAAGGACAAAAACCATAAGACAATTGGCATGTGGATGCTCCTACTCCGCATGGCCAATACAAAGAAGTGCAAGGAAGCTTGGTTTGTGGTCAATGGTGTTCCAATTAAGTATTCTCTGAGGGAACACAGACTATTGTCTGGTTTGCACTGCCACGAGTATCCACCAAACTTTACAAAATTTGGAAACTTGAAGTTTATTGAGAAGCATTTCAAAACAGGAAAAACAACATATGCAGCCGTTGAGAAGAAGTTTGTGTCAATGAGACATTCTCCAGACAGATTGAAGATGGCGGTATTGTACTTCCTATCGAGCGTAATCATAGGAAATGCAAAGGTAGGAGATGGAGCACCTACGGTAGATGAGATATTTATGAGAGCCGTTATTGATCTTGAGTGATGCAAAACATTCCCATGGGGTCGATTGTCCTTTGATGACACTATGAGAGAGATTTTACATATGAATGGCAAATTAAACGGAGTTTTCCAAACATCATGGTGCTTCCCAAGTTTCATCATCCCTTTGGAGGTAATTATGAGTATGATATAATGATTTAGTGTATGCCCTTTGATTGTGTGATTATGTTAATATGTGATAATGTGATTATGTTAATATGTCTAGCTTCTAGCATTTGAGCCAATTCTGTTTTGGTGGAGAAATTCAGAGAAGAGGTTATATGTGCATCGAGTGACTGCCCTACGATGTGCAAATCCAAGTTTAAATCAAGTTCCATGAGAGGTTTTATACTTTATGAAATTAATGATGCACTTGGCAGTACGAAGGTTAGATTTATCATAGGTCCTTTTAATCATTGGTTAGATTTATCATTCGTCTTTTTATCATAGGATATTCAAAGTATTGTGGAACCAACGATTGATGAGGCTTCTCTTATGTTGTGAATCATGGATGACATTAATGAGGAAGGTGATTATTATGATGTTATTATTGACGGTTGGAAGAAGTGTCTAATGGTTGAAAATAAGAAGATATGGTTTGAAGAGCTTTACAACCAAGATGTGGATGGCCGGAAAGAAGATAAAAAAGCTGTGGCTAAGGAGAAACAGAAAGAGAAGGAGAATGTGGCTGAGAAGAATGTGGTTGAAAATAAGAAGATATGGTTTGAATGCGGGATTCAAGGAAGTCGGTGAGAAGATGACAAAGCTGGAGACAATGGTGAAGGACAAGCTTGGTGAGATAGAAACAAGACTCAAGCTTGTGGAAGACTCTGTTCCACCGAGGGAAGTCATTGGTGGTGAGAATGAAGTGGCTGAATCGTCAAGGATGAAGAAGAGGAAAAAGAGTAATTCAAAACATGTGACAGGAAAAAAGACACGTTCCCACAACAAGGCTTGAACTTAGAGTCTACTGTGTTCATGTTCCTTTTGTCTTTTTGGTTTGGTAGTGCTGGTAGTACTTGGTAAAACTATGACTTGGTTGTGTCGTTATTTCTTTATGACAGTACTTGGATGTGTCGTTATTTTCTTTTGGTTTTTATAAACCCGAACATGAATGAATGGAATGGATGTGTTGTTAGTTATACTCAGTTATACCTAGTAGTTCAAATTCACCCAAAGGTTACAAACATGATTCTTAGTTTTACTCAGTTATACCTAGTATTTCGAAACAGAGAGTACAAAATTACAAGTACTTGACCATCGACATTAGAGAAAATAGTATAAAAGGATAACCGAAATAACACCAACAAGCAATCCAATCATAAGCTTCATCTCTTTCTCTCCAAACACCTTGCTCTAAAGTTTGACAAACATCTCCTTAAGGTCATTGACTTCCTTGTCAGATCTTTCAAGAGTAGATACCATCTCCATAAGCTTCGCCTTCTCTTCCTCACAACTCTGAACCAAGTCCCACATCATATTTGGTGGAGGACAATCGGGAGAGCCAGTCCATGCTATCACTCGATCTTCTAGGTCACTCACTTTGGTCTTGATATCATGTATCTCCTCCATTATTGCTTCGTCCCACAATTTCCAAATGTGGCAATCCCCATCCTAATGAACAATCACATTATGAAAACGAGAAGCGAGATTCGTGAATTACATAGAATTGTAAAATCCAGTTACTTACATCCCTATTACCCTCACAAGTGAAGTATCTTTTCCCAAAATGCAAACCATGCGTTTCTGTTTCAATGACAGCTGCAGCACCACAGTAACTTCGGGTTGGAATGCCAGATTCACGTGGCCAAGAATCCATTCCAAATACACCCACACCAGTTAAAGATCCTGAAGATGTTGAGTCATTATTGTTGTCGCTGTAATCATAACTTGAGTCTCCAACCCATGTCTCTGTAACAACTTCAACCAATTAGTTCATAAATGAGAAACAATTGAAATCGCACAATTGAAATCGAACAATTGAAATCGAAAACCCCTAAGTCCCTAAAACTGTTACGGAAAATCTCTAAATCCGACAGCTTACCTTGTCGTTAGTAACAAATGCTCTTCGATTTCGCCCAACTCAAAACGAAAACCCTAAAAATGTGGTAGAAGAGGGAAATGGAAAATTTCTCGGGTTTATTAGAATTGAGAAAATAATAGTTTTAGTGGGAATCTGAGAATTTGTGATTTACACGGATTTTTTTTTAAATTTTTTTTTTTTTTTTAAAATGTGGAAAACATGTTTTTAATCAGAATTTTTCACATAGTTGTCCCTGTTTTTTGGGTTGTACAGAAAATCAAATAGTTGTATATTTCAGGGTTTTTACTTTATACTAGTTTTACCATAAATCAGTTAAAGTTTTTTAGTTGTACACAAAATATTTCGTAATTCTTGTATTGCCCCAAATTTTTCGTGTAGTAATATGAGTAGAAACCCATTGTAAGCATATTTTGCATCTTAAGATGGTTATTGTGTATCAAAGTGACATCAAAATATAAGGTGTTATGTGTGAAATGTGTAAGATGATAGTTTCAACATTGCCAAAATATTTACAAATCAAAGTATTAAGTTCTATCGAAGGACACATGATTCTTAATTGATTATGAAATATGGTTTGTAATGTATCTTTTAAATTCATCAACCTAAATATTTTAGTTGATTTTTGTAAACAATTAACAATTAATTGTTTAACATTTATAATTTAATTAAGAATTTATTTGTGAATATGTAATTATTTGTAATGTCCTTGGATAATGTAATGTCAAACCAAAACGAGTTCAAAATAAATCTAAAAAAAATGACAAGGATACATAGTTGAACCAGTTTTACGTAGTTATACAAACAGAGAGTCTGAAACAGAAATAATACAAGTACAGACACAATGATACATCTTAATCGAACCAGTTGAACCTAGTTGTCCGAGGCAGAGTAAATCAAGTTTCACCTCGCCTAGGGATCCCAATCCATTCACTCAAGCTTCTTCCTGGTACAGACCTGTTACTTGTCTTTTTCTTCTTCTAACGACCTTCTCCAGCCGACGGATACCTGTTTTCTTGAAATATTCCCTTCCTTTTCGGATAATCTGGAGGTAATGCACATTTTGCAAGTATAGTACCCAGAATCACCCAATGAGACTGATGCGGGACTGTATAAATCGTCTTGTGATACGCCAACGCCCACGTCTCCAACAAATAAAACTTCGAGCACAAATCATATACATTCATATCAAGTGATCTATCTTCCATTTTCCTGTAGTCAATGACAGTGGCTATGACATGTACACAAGGATACATGTCTATATCAAAATGTTTGCAACTACAACTTTTCTTCCTCAAGTCCACCAAGTAAGTTTTGCCATCCATGCCAATGACAATGAACTCAAGCTCAAAGGAGTTCAACACTTGCACCTTTAATTTGCTCCCTATCTTACAACTAGGGGCAATTCATTCTCCACAAATGGCACAATTTTGTGGGTGCTCGGTGCACTACCGGCTTTCTTCTTATGTTTGTTAAACCACTCGGCAATTTTTCCCACAATTGCATCAATCATAGGTAGTAAAACGTACATCCTCGCTTTCCTGAAAACATTATTCAAAGATTCTGCACTGTTTGTGGTTTCAATGTTATACCTTCCTCATTTGAAATAACACCTTGCCCATTTTGTAACGTCTACACTACTATCCAAATACTCAGCTACTTTAGGAAACCTTCTCCTAAAATCACCATACTCCTTATCGAATTCAACCCGTGTATAAATTCCCGTGAGCTCCTTGAATTTTTTTCCAACATATTCTTTATTTCCACTAGGAGCTTTTCCTCTCACATTATGGGACAAATAATACACACAAAACCCATGCTCATACTTTGGGTAGACCTCAGCAATTGCCTTTATGAGGCTTGCATTTCTATCGCTAATAAAAACCAAACCTGGATCATCCAGTACAACAGTCAACAGCGTAGTGAAAAAACATTTCCAACTAGCATATTTCTCACCATCCACCACCCCAAATGCAATGGGATAATGGTGGTGGTTTGGATCCTGAGCTGTGGCAATCACAAGTACACCACCATACTTGAGAAAAGTTGCATCCACACTTAGAACTTTCCTCATGGCACTAAATCCTTTGATACAAGCTCCCAAGGCGATGAATAAGTACTTGAATCTATTTTCTTCATCCAACAGCAACCTTGTTTTCGTACCAACATTCATCTTTTCTAATACGTACAAATAAGAAGGCAACATCTTGTAACTCTCTTCTGGACTACCACACACAACTGCTGCAGCTAGGATTTTCCCTCTCAATGAGGTAGGGTAAGACAACTTCACTTCAGCTTTTGCCAGAACCAGATCCATCAGAGCTTTAGGAGTCGGGGTTTCCAATGCACCAGGATAATTTGCGTGTATAACATCTGCAACTAATTGTGGATTGCCTTTCCTTTTATTGCTAGTTGTACTCGTCGTTGCCCGAGAGCATGAATGCATCTTCCTGTATACTTTAACCGACCAATTCTGTTCCTTTGAATGTTGAGGCCGCGACACTCGTATATACCACTTACACCCTTCTACACGATATTTAACCACGTATCTCCAACTATCCGTATTTAATATGTCGAATTCATAACATTCCTTAAGTAAAACTCTCAACACTAAGTTTTGCACTTGTTCTTTTCTCACAAATTCATGCCCTAACTCCAGACCCATACCATCTTCCCATTCCTCTACAAACTGTTGTTCTTCTTCATCACGCGGAAGCTCAATATATTCATCCCTAACAACATCGTAACCAAAATCGTCATCCACATTGCCATCCACATTGTCACATCCTACATTCTCACCATCTCCAACACTAATATTTTCCATCGGCCCATCATTTTGCTCCGGTTCTTCGTAACGAATAATCGCACCATCGTTTACTCTAGAATTTGAATCCATCTCGCCATAATTCACTCCAAATGAACTCCCTCCCTCTCCTCTTAAAACTTGCCCTTGCACTGAATTATTTCCACATTCAAAGCACTTCTACATTGTTCTTTATCCATGCTCGATATATAACCATCGACGTCATCATCATCGAAAATATCCAAAACTTTTGGAGGTTTCAATAGCAATGGAATGTAAGTCAATTTCACCTTTTTGTAGCTTCATCAATCCCAATCTTCCTGCATATCCTATCCACTAACACCGAATATGTTATCTCATCCTTAAACGATAGAGCGTACACCTTACCTTCTTTTGAATTCCATCGACTCCCATCTCCTGTCCCTACGTATTTCCCTCCATATTCAATATGTATGACTGTTTTGTTCATTTTATCCTGTAAATATATTAACTTAACCACATTAGCACATATTTACTTTGCTCAGTAATACTAGTTGTACCTATTATACCACGTCTCTGAGTAACACCAATTGTACTAGTTATCCTATATCTGCAAAATTTGAGAATTCAGATTCGGATACGGTGACTAAGCTCAACATATGCATAATCCTAATGTACCTACGATTCAACCACTAAATTACATAATCGATTCCCACCCAATGTGCATACCAAATTCTCAAATCTATTGAAATTTCTCAATCCACAAATCAAATTAGATTGAAATCCTCAAATCCGCAACGAAATATACATCTAATCCTCTAATTATACCAACATAACCGATGCCGAGCTCTCAGATAGAAGAACTCACCTCAAATTTTAAGCTTCAAGCTTCAATGTCGACCTCAGTGGCGACCTCAACAACGAGCTCTATGGCGGAGGAATCATAAATTCGGTTCATGCAAATCGACGGGATGAGCTTCAATTTTCAAACTTTAACTAGAAATCGGCAATGGAGGTTTGACGGAGGTTCGACGAAGCTGGATTGGGTGGATTGGGATTTGATTTTCGCTTTCGGGTCGACGAGATGGGCGAATTTTACTCTGCTCTGATTGGTCCAATTTTACTCATTTTCAATTTATTTTTACTCCGAAAATGGTCTCTAAGGGCAAAATGGGTTTTGCCTCTTTCATTAAACAAAAAGAGTACCTCAGATCAGAGAGGAGTGTAGTGGAGAATAACAGAATCAGTTTGGAGTATTTCAGAAAATGATCCGGAAAGATCCATCTTTTATTTGGGCTTTGCGATCTTAAATTTAAATTTAAATTCAATACGAATGTGTCCCTCTTTCGGATTTTGTAGCACGTACCAAATTTTGTTGGTTGACTTGTACCAAGTGCTAATTATAATTGCTTCTTTTTTATAAGTAAAATAACCCACAAAAGGTCAAAGTAGAAGAACAATATTAAAAACAATACAATCCAAAACGAAAGTCTTCCGATTTCGATACTTCAAAGAGAGTAATAGAAAACCGGATAGTTAACCAAACATTTTCTCGGTTAAGTGAGATGACCATCAAGCCAAAATCTCATATTTGACGGAAAAAAAATTGGACACCAATTTCAATGAGATAAATACACAAAATAGTAAAAACACACAAATGAAATAAGACAAGTCAATTTCATACCTCTGGATATCTTATCTTGACAAATAAAGACTTGTTGTTCCCAGAACTGCACTGTCTTATAATTTTCCCATAACCACCTTCACCCCAAGTAGTTCCATAGGAATTCTTGACTAGCCAATAGTGCACACCGTCACTCATCCCATACCCAATCAGCAAAAGTGCATGGTGGGTCAGTTTTTCTTCATTCCACTTTACCTTGTTCCTCCTAGCAAGGTCAATCCGGTTCCACTTCTCTTCCTCCTTGCGAGTAGGCCCTTGGTAAATACACTCCTATCAAATCCGCATATATATAAAAATATATATATTTCCTAATGTAAAAAGTTAAAAAGAATGTTCAGAAACATTTGCTTACCCCTTTGAAATCTACTAAGCTTTTGAATGCTCTCATCTCAACGACAACAGGTCTTTGAGTTACTAACTTGATGAGCTCCTCCTCGTTGATGTCTTTTCTCTTGACACGTTGAAGACCTTTGATTTTGGTTGCCTAAGAAAAGAGTAATTAGAAAATTAAACAAACATCAATAAATCATTTGAGTGCATGGCTTTTTTTCTTCTCAAAGTAGCTGTAAGTGGTCTCAACTCCAAAACCAAAATCATTTGACAGAAAAATATACAACCACATGAACTTGGAATCAGATGACAAGATTGTAATTAGTAATAGTATGTAGACAGAAAAAGTTAGGGAGCAAATACTATTTACAAGCATGCTTTTCAATCTCTAACTTACAGCCCAAACATATATATATATATATATATATATGTATACAAAACTACAAATTCATAGAGACTACGAGCATCAATTTGAAAGGAATAGCAGCTTAATGTTTTCTAGGAACTAAGAAAAAACAGACAAACTTACTGCTTCTGTGTCTTGTGTTGCATGATCACACCCATTTTGGAGAATGCTGCCTTTATACTCACGCTTGTCTTCGGTAAGAAGCCCTTCATTCACCAAAAAATTTGTCACTCCTTCGTATCTTCTCATTGCGCCGGTTTGAAGCTTACTGACATTGTTTACGAGATGTTGGGCCGAGAGTTTCGGATGTCGGTTCCTCCAAGACATTTGCCTGGTGTTCCAGACGACGCAATCAGGCACAATATCGACAACGTTAGCCAAAAGGTTGTGCTTTTCTCCGGAGAAACTCTCATCGATCATCATGAGAGTGTTCGTGAGTTCTCTGGAACGACCGGTCTGAGCTGTGATTGTTGCACCATCACCAACGTGAAGTCTGAAATGAAAGATGGAGTCTTGAGGCTGATTCTCTCTAGGGTTAAGTGTAATAACATTGATGAAGAAGAAGAAGAAGAAGATAACAAGTGTACTCTCACTTTACCTCCTTTTACAGGTTTCTTTCTTTCGAAACTCGATCCTCCCTTCTTGGTTTCACTCAAGACTCGACACCATGTTTTGAGATATGTTTGTCTGATTTGTGACAGGTAAATCCGGAAGACAACTGGAGGATCATCCTTTCGTTGTGAAAGGTCGAAAAGGTGCCTTCTTGGCCGAACCAACAGAGGATGGAGGACTTTACTTTGCTGTCGATGTCCCTGGTGTTTCAACTGATGACATTGAGGTTGGGTTATGTGATTCTGAAGTCAGGTTTTACGCTAAGATCAAGAATGTGTTTGAGCAAGATAATGATGAATGTGGCCGTATCTATATGGGAAGTGTCACTAACTCTGATTCTTCTTGCAAAAGTTTCACCTATGAAGTCAAATGGTGTTCTTAAGCTTCCTCTTGCATCTCCATAGGGCCTTGCGCATCTGAAATCTATCTCACTCCTTGTCATCATGTCTCACCGTATCTAGCTAATCTTTGAGCCAAGACAATTGTGTGAGCTCCTGCTTTTGTAATTGAGTTATGGACATTTCATATTGTCATTGCTTGCTGAATTCACGATTAATCCTTACTTTTATATCATTATTTCCTTTATGGAAACAGTTAAGTAATTCGATTTAAATTACCTTTATGGCCATGGTGTATCCTCTAACATGGGTTACCTTTCTCGCATGGTGTAACCAAGAAAACATTGATACAAGCCACCAAAAATACTAAAAAAGCTTAGCAATCAAGTACACAAGTTATGGCATAACAAGTTAGAGATACACATGACTTATTGCAATAACAGCGAAAGATGCAGAGTGTTTAACATAATATGAAGTTAAGTAGAATGTTATTACTAAGGAACAGCTTCCTCTTTACTCGAACTTGCGATTCCAAGAGGCACCAACTCTCTACTCAATCTGCAAAATACGAGGTTAATAAATTTGTGCAAGTATATAACTTGAGAATACAACTGAAACAGAGGAACTAACAAAGACTCAGGATGTTCCTTAATGTTTTGACAGAGAAGGAACAATGTAGTTAAAGGTTGGTTGACCCGGAGAGAACACGGAATGCAAGAAAAGCAAGAAGCAGTCTCATAGAGCAACAACAAATGGCTATTATGGACTAGAAAAAAAACTGTTTCTTAATTGATCCTAGAGGAAAACTTCAAACAGAAGTAAATATCAAAGGCAAAGCTCGACTTGATCAAACCCACAGAAATCGCATGACGATGCTTGCCTATCTCATGTAGCTAGGATTTATGAACAGAGTAGCAAACAAAACAGTTTTTACCCCTAAAGACATGCTACAGATCTTACATACTTGATAATACTAAACCAATATGAGAGATAGATGATGAGTAACATTTCCCTTTCTTTTCTCCTAGAATGAGGAAGATATATTCAAAGAAAAGATTAAAACTTGACCTATCTACTGATGTTTTACTTAGCCCTAATGGCCACTACTAACTCTCATAAACACATATCAAAGACACGAGATTGAAACTTTACCTAGGGTTTAGAGGGTTTAGGCTTGACATGGCTGACAATGATTTCCTTTAAAAAGTAGCGAACCTGAGCTTGAAAAGGTATGAGATTGTGAATATGATCAGAAGCAACCTTAGCCTGGAATGAGATGCAAAAGTTGATTCCGGCGGCAAGATTCCAATTAGCCCTCACAGCCGTGGCAAATACAAGACTTGTGTTCTCATCATCGTTGTATTTCTCAATAGCGGCGTTGCACATTCGCTCGACCAAATCTCCGTCGGTTTCGGGTTCTTCAGCAAAGTCACTGTCTTTGAAATTAACAGGGCGAAAACCCACGGGGTATCCTACTCTCGAGAAGTCAAAGTCGTAATCCTTCGAAAGTATAAAAACAAGAGATAGAGATATAAGCAAAGATATCGAAAAACTCGAAATCAAATCAAATCAAATCATTACCCCACTTCTTTCGTATTCTTCCTCGAACAATCGAATATCTTCATCGTTGTAAGACTCTCCGGACGACGACATCTCATCGTCTTCCAACTTCTCATCGTCTTCCAACTTCTCGTCGTCCTCCAACTTCTGACGTTTCTGATCAGGAATTTCAGGTATCCTTTCTACGACCGCCGAATCCATGATAGAAGCAGATAGATCTCTATCTCTCTACTCGAATCGATGGGAAACCCTAAAATCTGTGTTATCAATGGGAAATTGTCCCTTTTATTTTGGATCAACACTATGGGTGGTATAAGTTTTTCAGCTGGAGCCGTAAAATTTGAGTATAACACTTTTGATAAAGTTTTTGATATCACTTTTGTAATTGGTACAAGATTACCAATCAAAATCATTTCTCGTATATAGTTTTTATATCAGCGAATGAGAACTAATCTGGTTTATATGCAACCAAATCACGGGGTTAAACCAACAATTGTATATGCAGAGAATAGGAAAGGGTCAGAGAAACAATACTCAAGAGTAAAGACCAACTAAGGGTCAAAAGTTTAAGAGTGGAAACTGAACAAAACATGTAATAGAAAATCGGATTTTTAACAAAATGATTTTCAGTTAAATATTAGATATATAATTTTGCATTGTCTGTCTAGAGACACCATGGGATTGTAGAATCCTCAAACCTGAGAATTTGAAGATTAATTTCACATAAGACACTAGGATGAAACACAAGTTGAAGTAGATAAATATATACATTACATACCTCGGGGTATAAAACTTTGAGAATTAAAGACGGCTTGTTCGGCTTTAGACTGCATTGTCGGATTAGCTTCCCGTAACCACCCTCACCCCAACTTGTTCCATATGAGTTCTGAACAATCCAATAGTGGATACCGTCATCGGTTGTCCCAAAGCCAATCACCAAAAGCGCATGTCTGCCCTGGGGTTTATCCTTACGATCACGCTGCCCTCGGTAAATCC
Source organism: Pseudoturritis turrita (assembly GCA_900406555.1). Lineage (NCBI taxonomy): Eukaryota > Viridiplantae > Streptophyta > Magnoliopsida > Brassicales > Brassicaceae > Pseudoturritis > Pseudoturritis turrita. The sequence continues at coordinate 54,866 of OVBL01000085.1, forward strand.
CATCCTTCCACACATAATAATAATACATTTATAAATTATATCTACTAAGATGTTATGATATAAAAATTAAAAGAGTTAGATCAGTTACCCCTTTGAAATCCAAAAAGCTTTGGTATGACTCAATCACAATCACCCTGGGTCTTTGGGCAACTAAGTTGATGAGATCTTTTTCGTTGACATGCTTTCGCTTTATCTCTTTGATTTTAGTCACCTAAAAAAAAACGAACATGGAAAACAATTAAAAGTCGAACTAAATAGCAAGACTTCCATCCAAACTGATATAACAAACTTACAGGAGTTGCATGAAAACACCCTTTGATGTCAATGGCATTGGCGAACTCACAAACACCAAAAAAGTCTTGATTTCCTTATATTTTCTCATTGAGCCTCTGCGAAGCTTCTTGACGTTGTTTATGAGGTGCTGAGCAGAAAGTTTCGGACACGGGTTGCCTTGCTCTTCTTTAGCTTTTATATTTAACGCTGCCTCAATGGAGCGCCATGCTCCAACAAACATCTAACAAAATCATTATAAGAAAACGGTAAAATAGTACAGAAATAAAGTTAGATTCTTATTATGATTAGGAAAGTTTCCTCTGTTGGATATTCATATCATCAAATTACCCCAGTTTTTTTGGTCCATCACTTCTCTCACATGTTTCAAATGTAACCGGAACATCCTATACAATATAGTGTATATATTATATTTATGACTTTAGCCTAACATAGTATAAGAGAGTTTCTCTGTTTTTTTGTTATATGATTTACCTTTGGCCACAAAGGATCTGTGGAGGTCAACCTCTGTATAAAGAACAGATACTGTAATTAGCCGATTTATGTCTTAATATATATATACATAGCTAAGTATACTTCTAGTCTGTTCATACCACTTTTCCCGTAGTTTTTTTGCCTTAATCAGATTTTTTCATTTGTTTTCCCTTTCTAGATCCACTACCACCCGCACCAACTTCTTCGTCCGAAGAAGAAATCGTAACGGCTCCTGTGATCGCCGTAACGGTAATAGAAACTGTGTGTGCACTTCATATAAAAGAAATAAACACAAATTATTACAAAATGAAATTATTTGAAAACCATATATTACTCTTTAACACTTAAGAAAAGATGACGTGATCATGCCTAATCCCCAAGACAAGAGTGGTGTGGATTTCTCCATAGTTTCCACTTGTTTGGCATTCCTCATTGTCATTGTTTTCCCCACTGCAAACACACATTATCAATGACTGATGAAATTTATAAACAATAAAAGAGTAACAATTCACAGATGGAATTCGAAAATCATTATCAAACAGGAGAAAAACCAATATGAGAGATAGATGATCAGTGACGCTTCCCTTTCTTTCCTCCTACAACAGAGGCTACTTAGAATTGTAAACGGAATGGAAGATATATTCCTACAAAGATTAAAACTTTACCTATCTACTACTTGTTTACTTGGCCCTGATTGCCACTACTTACCCCTAAACACATACCAAAAACAACTTATACCCCTAAACACATATCGAAAACAACTTTTAGACACCTGATCCTAAACTGATACTAGAGGAAGAGAGAGGAAGTATCAGTGACTGTCCTCCTCTTTCCTCCTACATTAATGGATTTGTAACCAGGATGAGAAAAGGTTCCCAAAAAGATTGAAATTTTACCTATCTAATCATGGTTTAGGTTTGACATCGCAGACCGACCCTTGTAATATAGTTAAAGGTTGGTTGACCCGGAGAGAACACCGCAACAGCAAGAAAGTCTGTTGAAAAGCTCTTTAGTAAAAAACCAATGTCAACTAATTTGTGTCCCTTAGAATACACATAGAGCAACAACAAATGGCTATATGGACTACAAAACTGAGTCCTGACTCCTAATTGATCCTACAGTGAAACTGAGTCCAGAAGTAAATTTCAAAGGAAACAGGAAGGCAAAGCTCGACTTGATCAAACCCACAGAAAAAACCATGACGATTCTCTTCATCAAAGCTTTTCCTATCTCATGCAGCTACGATTTATGAACAGAGTAGCAAACAAAACAGTTTTTACCCCTAAACAAATCTTACATACTTGATACCAAACCAATATGAGAGATAGGTGATCAGTAATGTTTCCATTTCTTTCCCCCACAAAGATTAAAACTTTACCTATCTACTGATGTTTTACTTAGCCGTAATGGCCATTACAAACTGCAAAACACATACCAAACACAACTTTTTTGAAATTAAACTAAGGAGCCGGACTTTTTTTCCACATTATCAAACAAGAACAGAAGTAGATAGAATCATTTTTGTGGTCAAACAAGAGGAAAACAAAACAAAAACAAAAAACATTTAACAGGACTGTAAGAAGAGAAATGGTTTACTTTGATTTCCCATTCCCAAACCCAATCAGAAAAAGAAAACGATATTCATGGCATTGGGAGACCAAAGTAGAGCTGCAGTGTTCTGATCTTAAAATCCACATTTTGTATTCAAGAGATTGAGAGACCATCGAAGACCTAATTTCTCTCGAGAGAAATATCGAATCGTTTTGTTGGTGTGAGACTGTGAGGGAATATTGTCGGAAAAAACAACAACTAAATGAGACAATGATCTGGATTCTGGTGGGCCTTTTGGGAGGGTCCAACATCTAAAAAATTACTATATATTTCTTTTCTTTTTTGTCATTATCCACTTCAAATATTCTTTATGCCTGAAAAAATTTGGTTCTTTTTTTTAATAAGACAACACATTTTTTATTTCAGTACGATGATATCTCATTAATTTTTATTCTTTCTGTCTCTCGTCATCTCATTAATAATAGTTTTATTTTAATACCAATTTTTTGTTTTAACACAAATACCATGTTTAACAAATGTATAATAAGGAATATTTAAGAAAGTCATGCTTTAACGAAGTTTGCACATAATATGAAGTTAATTAAGCAGTATTATAAATAATTGATGATTATTCATTTATTATTTTAATATTTTCTTTGCTTTTTAAAAATGTGTATAATAAATATGTGATTGAGTGTGCAAAAGATAATAACAGAGAATACATATGCCCCTTTCTCTCTCTCTCCTTTTCTCTGCCCTTTCTCTCTCTCACCATCCTCCAATCCCCTTTTATCGAGACATATATATATATATATATATACTCTCATATAGAAACTATATACATCTCACCTATTATAATATTAATTTATAACACGTTTTCCATACCGAAAATGTGAGGTTTAATTTATGTTTATACAATTTAAATTTAAATTTATGTATTATTTACAGAGTTATAGGTTCGCCTCCTCCTTGATTTTATAGTAGGCTATGCCTGCTAATTATTTATGAAAAGACATATAATAGACTTTCTTTTCTGGATTCATCGTATTTATGGTAGCCGCTACCTCCTCGATCAAATTAAAATTGTGTTTCCGTAATCTTATGGTAGGTTATGCCTCATTGATTATGTGGAAGACTATGCCTATTGATTTATTATTTTCTTTAATTATTATTGCAAAATTATATGGAAGGCTCTGTGTGACACCCTAACCCGGTGAACCTAACCCGGGGTTAAGATACCAGCGAACACGTGCCAACGACCGTACTATACTTAGTAAAATTTTCGGCCATTCCTAAACCAATTCATTCAATTACAACTTAGCGGAAGTCTAACAACCTAAGCGGGCTCGCAAACATGCATAGGGAATAACCAGAGTATTTAATTCAACTTCAAACGAGGTTCACAAACGATAGTGGTTCCATAACTAAACACCTTAACAAACGAGTTCATGTTCCAAACTTAAGCAATAACAAATCAGACCAACCAATGTCAAACGAATGCTTAAATAACATAAACCCCGTCCTAATCCATCCCCTCCTTTCCAGCCTTGTCTCGCGTGCTCCTTAGCCACTTCCATTACCTGCCACCATGAAAGGGGGCATAAGCAAACGATTTGCTTAGTGAGATCGGTCATCCCGTCTCACCAGCTAACATCCAACATTATTTATACAACAATCATAAGCCATTATTGCATAACAAACATCAAACTCAACGTATAACAAACACCATGTTAAACGGATTATCAAACCAAACTCAAACATCAAACATCAAACTGTACGCGAACGTACCAAACCGTGTTGATCAAACACCAAACATGATATACGTGTGCACACTATCATCACCTACACCGTATACCGAAGTATACCTTTACACCGAAGTGTAGCACCATACACCGAAGTGTATCACCGCAAACACAAACAAGCAAACATAGACTCCATGAGCCATACCAACAACCTTAGACATTAGCTACGGTTACGAACTCACCTTAGCAAACGGATGGTCGATGGAAACTCCTTGGTACGATTGCTATCACCTAGTAATCCGTACACTCACCTAATCCATACGATCCAAACACACCCCAAACAACAAGCAAACGTCTTAAAAGACCAAACCAAACACAAACGTTCGATAACTTTTAGGGTTTAATCGAACCTTACCCGAACCACACGCAAACACGACCCTGGTACGTACGGCTGACCCACTTGACACGTACGGACGACCCAGGTACGTACGGCAGACGACCCAACGCTGCCCGACACACACGCGGGTGATCAAACACGAACGTGAATACAACCTTCACCTTTTGACAAACACGATTCTCTAAATCAGAACCTAACAATCGAATCAAACGAATAAAACACTAAGTTTCAAACGATTCTTACCTCGAATCTCCACTCTCCAACTTTAGCTCTTGATTTCACAAATCTGACAAAGAACGAAGAACGAAGAACGAAGAACGAAGAACGAAGAACGAACTCTGCTTCTTGCTCTCGTTCTCTCTCTCTCTCTTATTTCTCTCTAAGTGGCGGAAATGAGAAATGAGAGAGCTCCCACGGCCTCTCTTATATAGGCCTCAAGTGCATTAAATGCATTAAATGCATTAAATGCTCAAAACCCTAGCCTTGGAGAGAAAGGCATTCGGTTTACTCCAAACGACTCAAACCAGCCCTTAACCGCCATCCATTTGGTATATGATCCATGGCCCAAAGGCTCATTAACACCAATCTAGCCGAACTCGACCCAAGGGTGATACAAACGTGACCCACGGGTCAATCTGCCGTGGCCTTCCATGCCTTAGGCAATTTTTTTTAGTTTTTGCCAACCATGATCGAAACAACCTCACTACCACTCGTACCCAAAACTTAGAACGCGGGTCACGGGTGTTACAATTCTCCCCCACTTAGCATCGATTCGTCCTCGAATCGGCTCAAGCCTTATCCTTTCTCTTAGGTGTTTCCACCTCTTGCTTTTCGAACCACTTAGGAAACCTTTCCTTCATTGCCGTTTCTGGTTCCCACGTGATCTCTTCCTCACCATCGCAATCCCATACGACCTGAATCAACTTGACCTTTTTCCTTCGGTCTGCTCGAACTCTCCGGTCAATGATCCTGACAGGTCTACCTTCCACGGTCAGATTAGGCTGCAAATCTGCCGGAGGATTAACAACCACGTTTTCACCGTTTACCATGCACTTCCTTAGCATAGAAACGTGAAACACCTTATGAAAAGCTTTCAAAGCCGGTGGCAAATCCAACTTATATGCCACTGCACCAATCCTTTCCACAATCCGATACGGACCCATGTACCTCGGACTCAACTTAGCCGTCTGACTAGACCGCTCTTTACCCTTGTAGGTAACCATCTTCAAATAGACCATATCTCCCACCTCAAACGTTAGCTCTCTCCGGTGCTTATCCGCATAGCTCTTTTGCCGGTCCTGAGCTTCCTTAAGCTTTACTCTCAAAATTCGGACCTTCTCAGTCGTATCGTCCACGAAATCTCTACCAAAGATGCTCCTCTCCCCCACTTGTGTCCAACAAAGGGGTGTACGACAAGGCCTGCCATACAAGGCTTCGTACGGTGACATACCGATACTAGCTTGGTAGCTATTGTTGTACGCAAACTCAGCCAACGACAAGTGGTCTCCCAATTTCCACCCCAATCTAGGATTGCCGCCCTTAGCAAATCCTCCAAAGTCTGAATCGTTCTCTCGGACTGTCCGTCCGTCTGAGGATGATACGCAGTACTCATATGGACCTTAGTCCCAAACCGTCTCTGCAACACCCTCCAAAACGCCGAAGCAAACTTAGAATCCCTATCCGACACAATACTTGCCGGAACTCCGTGCAAACGCACAATCTCCTTCACATAGATCTCAGCTAGCTTCTCCGATCTGTCATTTCGGTTAACTGCCAAGAAATGTGCCGATTTGGTCAATCGGTCCACGATGACCCAAATCGCATCCTTACCGTCACACATCGGTAATCCCGTGACAAAATCCATCGTGATCATGTCCCACTTCCACTCGGGAATCGGTAACTTCTGCAGTAAACCTCCCGGAACCTGATGTTCAGCCTTAACCAACTGACACGTTGGACAACTCGCAACCCACTTAGCAACATCACGCTTCATTCCTACCCACTGGTAGTACCTCTTCAGGTCACGATACATCTTAGTTTCTCCCGGATGAATGGAGAACTTAGACTGGTGTGCTTCCTTAAGGATCTCGTCCTTTAACACCTTATCGCTAGGAACACACACTCGACCATTCACCAGAATCGTACCATTATTCGAGATCTGGTACTCGGTCTTATCATTCTGAGCTGCCTGATTCAACTTCTCATCCTTTTCCTGGGCTGCTCTAACACGAGTCAACAAATCCGCCTGATCCGCTGCTCCCAAACCCAACGGTTCCACCTCATCAGTCAAAACCGCTAGCCGCAAAGCACTCACCATGCTTACCAATGACTCCATATCCTTTTCCGAAGCCACCACTGTACGCTTACGACTTAGTGCATCGGCCACGGAATTGGCCTTACCCGGATGGTATTCGATAGACACGTCATAGTCTGCGACCAACTCCATCCATCTACGCTGCCTAAGGTTCAACTCGGGCTGAGTAAAAATATACCTCAAGCTCTTATGGTCGGTGAAGACCTGAACCTTACCACCGTAGAGATAGGATCTCCAAATCTTTAACGCAAACACCACCGCTGCCATCTCTAGATCATGGGTAGGGTAGTTCCCTTCATGCTTCCTTAGCTGTCTAGATGCATAGGCGATCACCTTACCCTTCTGCATCAGAACACAACCCAGACCCAACCTTGAAGCATCCGTATAAACCACGAACGGTTCACCCGGCTCGGGCAATGCTAACACTGGTGCACTGGTTAGCATCCTCTTAAGTGTCGAGAAACTCTTCTCACACTCGGCCGCCCACACAAACGGAACATCCTTTCCCGTTAGCTGTGTCATAGACTTTGTCGTACTAGCAAATCCCTTCACGAATTTCCTGTAGTACCCAGCCAATCCGAGAAAACTCCTTATCTCAGACGCATTCTGCGGTCTTGGCCACTCCTCTATGGCCTTGATTTTCCCTGGATCAACGGACACTCCCTTGTCCGAGACGATATGACCCAAGAACCCAATTTCCTTCTTCCAGAAGCTACACTTGCTGAACTTGGCAAACAACCTCTGCTCCCTCAGCCTACTTAACACCTTCTCCAAATGGACTCGGTGTTCATCTCGATCCCTCGAGTACACCAGAATGTTATCGATAAAGATGATGACAAACTCGTCCAAATACTCTCTGAACACGTTGTTCATGAGTTTCATAAACGCTGCCGGTGCGTTAGTCAACCCAAACGGCATCACCACAAACTCGTAATGACCGTACCTCGTCCTAAAGGCGGTCTTACGAACATCCTCCTCGGCTACCGGAATCTGATGATAACCCGAAGCCAAATCGATCTTCGAAAAACAGGTAGCACCCTTGAGTTGGTCCAACAACTCATCAATCCTTGGCAAAGGATACCTGTTCTTCACGGTTACCCGGTTCAACCCGCGGTAATCGATACACAACCGAAAACTCCCATCCTTCTTCTTAACGAACAACACCGGTGCTCCCCACGGTGAACTGCTCGGACGAACAAAACCCTTGTCCACCAAATCACTGAGCTGCTTCTTCAGCTCGGCCATCTCAGCAGGCGCCATCCTATACGGTGCCTTAGAGATCGGAGCCGTACCAGGCTCCAACTCAATGGTGAACGGATCTGACCTTGCCGGTGGTAGTCCCGTCAACGACTCGAACACGTCCATGAAATCCCTTACCACTGGAATTTCTCCCAACTCGGCAATTGGTCCCTCCTCACCAATGTTGATAGTAGCCAGATAGACTTCACACCCTTTCTCGATCAACTGCCCGGCTTGGATAGCCGACACGATCAAACTGCTTGGCGAAGTCTGAATCCCTTGAAACACAACTCTCGCATCGCCTTTCTCGAACCAAACACGCCTCCGGTGACAGTCTAGATGCGCCTTATACTTGTCGAGCCAATCCATGCCCAAAATCACATCGTAGAACTTGACACGACAAACCCTCAAGTCTGCCGGCATATCGATCCCATCGATCATCACCGAGACATTCATGACCATCCCGTAGGTCATCATCACCTGTCCACCTGCTGCTTGGACCATTCCCAGCTGCTCCACCGGTTCCTTTACGAATCCACCCTTTCCCACTAACTCCGGATTAACAAAAAAATGTGTTGCTCCAGAATCGAACAACACATGAGTCGCTAATCCGCCCATACAAACAGTCCCTACACATTCATTTAGAATGCTAAGACTTACCAACAACGACAAACACCAACGCAAACGGCAAACTCAAACGCAAACGCAATTTCCAAACACAAACTATAAACTCAAACGCAATTTACTAGGTGAGATAGATGTACTAACCAGAAATCGGACGAGACGAACTTGGATCAATAGCATCCTCCAAAATCGAGTACACCCTTGGCATCACGGCTGTCCCAACCGCTTGCCTCTTAGCCGACGGCTGACTCCCACCTTGCTGAACCAGCTTCGGACAATTGGGCTTGATATGCCCCGGCTCGCCACAATGCTAACACAACTTTGGAGCTATACACTCGCTGAGCTTATGTTCCGTGCTGCCACAACGGAAACATCCCCCAGATGCCATCCTACACAGACCTGGGTGCACCTTTCCACACTTCGGACATGCACTCCGAGTAGTGGTCACCTTACCCCCACTCTTGTGCTTATCCCATTTCCGTTTCTGCCCGGAAATGTTCCCACTCTTAGCATACGGTACTGCTGGAATCGTCTGCTTAACCGCACCAAGCTGCCTTGCTTCTTCGTCCAACCCGGACTCCAAAGCTGCTGCCTTCTCTACTAGCTCGGTAAGCGTAGTAAAGTTGCTCATCCGGACACGGTTACGGAGATCAATCCGCATAGCCCTCGTGAACCAACGGATACGAGCATCCTCATCCTCCATATGCCATCCAGCATACTTCCTCAGCCTGTTGAACTCCACTTCGAGCTCCCGGATGGTCATACTACCCTGACGCAACTCCAAGAACTCACTCTCCAGACGATCGGCTGCTTCCGGTGGGAAATACTTAGCTCGAAATTCCCCACGGAAAACTTCCCACGAACAATCAGGGTCCAGCATCCTCCCGGATACACCCAACCACCAATCGTAGGCCTTCTCACCCAAGAAATGCACTGCGATATCCTTCTTGTAGTCCTCCGGGCAACGAATAGAGACGAAGTTTCTCTCCATCCTTGACTTCCACTCGTCTGCCTCCACCGGATCAGAACCACCTTCAAACTTCTGGGTTCCCAATCTCACCATGTGCTCCATCATGGTCAGATAGGACGGAACTACACCAACCGCCCCTTGAACCACAGCCGATTGTACTACATCCACTGGTGGTACCACCCCAACTGGTGCCTCCACAACAGCAGGTGCTGGCGCGACCTGTGGCAACCTTGCCAAGATCTGGGTCAACGCACCCAGCATTAGTCCAAACTCCTCCCGAGTCGGACCAGCTACTGCAGCTTGAGCATTTGCTGCGTTCACTCCCACATCCCCCACGTTCTGACCAATCTCAACGTGATCGTCAACCTGATGGTCCTCCCCATGATCAGAACTCCTAGCCACACTGCTCTCAGTGTTACTCGCAGCTGCTGCCGCTGCTGCAGTACTCCTTGCCTTCCTGTTGTTACCTTTAGCCATCTACAAACCAAACCAGATGATATCTACTAAGTTAGTGGTGAACTAACTTAGCAACACATCTACAAACACAAACGATTAAGACTTACCGCGAGACAGCTGGAAGGATGGATTAGACAGCCCACTAAAACCCCATGCAAATACATTCAATCCTAGAATGAACCGCGCTCTGATACCAACTTGTGACACCCTAACCCGGTGAACCTAACCCGGGGTTAAGATACCAGCGAACACGTGCCAACGACCGTACTATACTTAGTAAAATTTTCGGCCATTCCTAAACCAATTCATTCAATTACAACTTAGCGGAAGTCTAACAACCTAAGCGGGCTCGCAAACATGCATAGGGAATAACCAGAGTATTTAATTCAACTTCAAACGAGGTTCACAAACGATAGTGGTTCCATAACTAAACACCTTAACAAACGAGTTCATGTTCCAAACTTAAGCAATAACAAATCAGACCAACCAATGTCAAACGAATGCTTAAATAACATAAACCCCGTCCTAATCCATCCCCTCCTTTCCAGCCTTGTCTCGCGTGCTCCTTAGCCACTTCCATTACCTGCCACCATGAAAGGGGGCATTAGCAAACGATTTGCTTAGTGAGATCGGTCATCCCGTCTCACCAGCTAACATCCAACATTATTTATACAACAATCATAAGCCATTATTGCATAACAAACATCAAACTCAACGTATAACAAACACCATGTTAAACGGATTATCAAACCAAACTCAAACATCAAACATCAAACTGTACGCGAACGTACCAAACCGTGTTGATCAAACACCAAACATGATATACGTGTGCACACTATCATCACCTACACCGTATACCGAAGTATACCTTTACACCGAAGTGTAGCACCATACACCGAAGTGTATCACCGCAAACACAAACAAGCAAACATAGACTCCATGAGCCATACCAACAACCTTAGACATTAGCTACGGTTACGAACTCATCTTAGCAAACGGATGGTCGATGGAAACTCCTTGGTACGATTGCTATCACCTAGTAATCTGTACACTCACCTAATCCATACGATCCAAACACACCCCAAACAACAAGCAAACGTCTTAAAAGACCAAACCAAACACAAACGTTCGATAACTTTTAGGGTTTAATCGAACCTTACCCGAACCACACGCAAACACGACCCTGGTACGTACGGCTGACCCACTTGGCACGTACGGACGACCCAGGTACGTACGGCAGACGACCCAACGCTGCCCGACACACACGCGGGTGATCAAACACGAACGTGAACACAACCTTCACCTTTTGACAAACACGATTCTCTAAATCAGAACCTAACAATCGAATCAAACGAATAAAACACTAAGTTTCAAACGATTCTTACCTCGAATCTCCACTCTCCAACTTTAGCTCTTGATTTCACAAATCTGACAAAGAACGAAGAACGAAGAACGAAGAACGAAGAACTCTCTCTGCTTCTTGCTCTCGTTCTCTCTCTCTCTCTTATTTCTCTCTAAGTGGCGGAAATGAGAAATGAGAGAGCTCCCACGGCCTCTCTTATATAGGCCTCAAGTGCATTAAATGTATTAAATGCATTAAATGCATTAAATGCATTAAATGCTCAAAACCCTAGCCTTGGAGAGAAAGGCATTCGGTTTACTCCAAACGACTCAAACCAGCCCTTAACCGCCATCCATTTGGTATATGATCCATGGCCCAAAGGCTCATTAACACCAATCTAGCCGAACTCGACCCAAGGGTGATACAAACGTGACCCACGGGTCAATCTGCCGTGGCCTTCCATGCCTTAGGCAATTTTTCTTAGTTTTTGCCAACTATGATCGAAACAACCTCACTACCACTCGTACCCAAAACTTAGAACGCGGGTCACGGGTGTTACACTCTGCCTCATATATTTATTTTAAAAAGAAAATTACTCAGATTAGCACTAATTTCTTGATATATTACTAGACTAACACCCATTCAAAAACACTTGGTCAAAAACGTGTTAAAAATTAGTTAACCCATCAAACCTTATTTTAATAATATTAATGCCCTTCTATTACTTAAAAAAAAAAATAGAATTAATTAAAAAAGGAAAAATTCAATATCAGATTAAACAAATTTCTTCTCTTTTCTCTCTCGACATATCATCCCTCACCGTCATCATCCACCAGTATCAACGAGTCTAAGATTCTAAAAGGTGACTTTTCTATTCTCTTGATCTGTTGAAAGTGATAAAAATAAATTGTCTCGACCACGTTTTTTTCTGGGTTCGTTGAAACCCGATTCTCTCAAAAAGGGGAAAACGTTGGCGGTGGAATCACCGGTTCTTGTCTTTTTCGGTTGCCGCTTCTTGTTCCAACGAGCCTCCGCTGTCGTCCCTATGATTTAATTTTGTTACCCTACTTCTCAATTCCTTCGATTTCTTCCCAATTTCTTTAAATCTTCCTCACCAATTACGCCGATTACTTCTCAATTCCTTCGATTTCTTCCCAATTTCTTTAAATCTTCCTCACAAATTCCGCCGATTACTTCTCAATTCCTTTGATTACTTCTCAACTTTTTCTTTGTGCAACCTGTTACAACCTTAGGCTATCACTTCAACTGGAATTAAGAAATGCGACTATGTTGTTGGGAGATGTAGCTTTTCAGTCGAAGCAAAAGAACGTCACTACCGATTTAAAAGTTTGCACGGATTCTACTGTAAGTATATTTGTACCCAATATTCATCTCTTAGCTTGAGTCTGAGTTTTTTTGTTGTTATTTGATTGTTGGATTACTCAACTTACGTCTCTGTGTGTATTGGTTTCAGGTTCTCGTCACTGCTACGGTTGATAAGGCTGCACTTGGACTGAAGTCAATCTTTAGCTTCAAGGTCCCTGACCAAAATTCCGGAAATGTATTGTGATAACTAGTCAAGCATCTTCCGGTTTTGTTTAGGTTTTATAGTTTTGATCAGTTGATAATATGGCTTTTCTAACTTGACATTTTATGGTGTTTGAAAACAGATTGAGCTACAATCCGATTACTTCTCACATAATTTATTTGATTCGGTCCTCCCCTCTCGTCTAAAGCTAGTGAAGGTAAATTCTAATTTTCGATTCTATTTCTTTGTACTTTGGTCGAATTTTTAGTTTTTTGCTTAAATCTCTTCAATTTTGAATTTCTCTTCAATTTATTTGTTTGTACCTATTTGATTCTCACGTTTTCTATGTTTTCTCTTCCTAGATGGTTTCGTCAAGTACTAAGAGTAAGTACCCGAAACTACTCTACGCAAAGGGTAAAGCACCAAGTCAACAAAAAAGTATGAGTTACTACTCTTACTTGTCAAATTTCCAAATGGTTGAAAGAGGAGTTGGCGTTGGATGTTTGGGATGCATTGAAGAAGTCTTCTGTTGGAGTTATACCTAGGTTTTATGAGCTGGATTTCACATGGAATGCGAAGATTGTCCATTACCTTTCAACGCATCAGCTGGTAGTTATGAAGCATTACGACATTTGGTCGTTGATTGATTCGCAGCCAATTCGCCTTTCTTTGATAGAATTTGGCATGTTTACTGGCTTGAACTGTGAATCGTTCCAAGATGGGGACATTTGTGATGTTGATCACACAGAGTTTTGGCGCGATTTGAATGTTTCTACATTTGCTGGTCTTACCTTGAAAAAGTTGCAGTTGGTGCTAGGAAGATGCAAGAACTGGAGTTTTGAGAAGAAGAGAATGGTTGGATGGTTGTGTATTTTGCATATCAAAATCTACGGCATAGCTCCAACAAGTCGAATCCCTTTGGAGGTTGCGAAGCGAGTACTTGATCCTGAAGCTTTCGAGAGATATATGTGGGGTCGTGTTGCGTGTAAGAGTTTGATATAGTCCATTAAGTATGTCAGTTACGATGCAAAAATGGAAGGATTTGTTCATGTTTTGCTCATATGGGCATATGAGTCAATTATCGGCTTAGGAGAGCAATATGGGAACAAAATAAATGGTGAAGAAGTTCCTCTTCTTTCATGGGGTAGCTCTTACTCTCCATGTATAGCCTTCTACCCAACACTTAATAATTAACATGTCTGGCCTTGATCTGTCTACTTTAAAATCAAATTGGTGGATGACTGTTAAAATCTTCAACTTTGTTTCCAATGCATCTTTCGTCTCGAAATATTGTCCGACAGCTAGATTGAGCGCGGATAATTTTAACTTGACATGAGGATTAGCATATTTTCCCTGAGTGTTCATCGACGTGGAACCAGTCTTCGTACTTGGCGAATTTTGCTTATTATCTTCTTCTTCAGGGGCCATCCCGTATAGAGTAAAGTCCTCGTCACCTGAAGATGCTCCGTCTGAATCAAACCTCTCATCGTCGTCCTCATCGTCTTCATTGTTTTCATTTTTTTTAGATACGCATCTTCCTCCAACCCTTTTTCTTTCAGTTCGACACAGAGTTGCACCGGCTCGATTTTTAGTTGTTCCAAATATCCATTAAATTGCCTACGATTTCCAACGTCTACAGGCGGTGTGTTTTGCGGTAATGTCAACAACACTTTTTTAGGAAACATGTAGCTCAATTCCACGTCGTAAAGTTGTTTCTCAATTTTGTACTCTTCAATCATCATCCGAACAAAATCTTCAAAACAAGTTCTTTCGTTTTCTCTTATAATTTTCTTTCCTCTTTTGTTATCAACACCAAACAACTATCTGTTATTCTGAAGCATCTATTTACCACAAGTGTCATTTTTTGTTAATATTTTTTTGTTAAAAAGGAATAAGGATATGAGCCCTAAATGTGACAAAAGAGGAAGACGATAACTTGTGACAAAAGAGGAAGAGATGAATTGCGACTTCGTTAAATGATATGATTAGAGTAGATTTAATTTTGAGACATTGGTTTGTTTTTAATTTAATGTACGGTTTGGTCCAGTTTAAACGGTTTGGTTCCGTTAATCCGGTCTGGTTCGATTTGGATTAGCCGACACAGTTTAGTTCGGTTAACCTACAAATAAGAGAGTCTATGGTCAAAAGGAAACAAATCTGTGGTAAAAAAAAAAGACAAAATTATCATGTAAATATGTGGGTAAAAAGAAACAAATCCATGGAATCCTAATAAATATGTCAAAATTAGGTAAATCTGTGTCTAAAGGAAAACAAATATGTAACAAACTAATTAAGTCTGTCAAAATTAAGTAAATCTGTGGCTTGAAGGAAACAAATATGTGACAAACTAATTAAATCTATCAAAATTAAGTAAATTTGTGGGCAAAGGGAAACAAAGCTATCGAAAGCTAGTTAAGTCTGTCACAGTTAAGTAAATCTATGGCCAAAAAGAAAAAATCTGTCAAATAAATCGTTGGGATACTAATAAGTCTGTCAATATTAAGCAAATTTGTGGCCAAAAAAACATTTGCCTAAAAATAAGTCTGTTGCTTCATGTGACGTCGGTATATTAAGTCTGTCATATGGCAAAATCGTAATTTTCAAAAAAAATTTAGGTGAAAATTATTTAATGGTATTCTTGTAAATAAGGTTTTTACTAACAAAGGATTTGAGGGTAAAATATGCATCAAAAACTCGTTAATAATAAAATTAAAATACGAGCTAATCTAATAATAAAACAATGAATTAGTGCCAAACTAACTTTTTCCTATTTTAAATTAGGTTCATTTATTTTTAAATTTTTATCATGTTTATTTGAATTTAAATATTAAATATAACTTATAACAATAAAAATAGTGAAAGATGCATAAACGTATCCCAATAACGGTTGATAGAAGCTTGTCATGGCATAACTACTGTTACAGGACATTTGATAAGGATCAATGTGTGCAACCAGAATAACAAATTTGCGTTAAGAAAAAAACTTGCACAAAAACAACAATATGAGAATTAAGTTCTATGATGCATACATGATCCTCTTTCGTTCTACAATGTGCAATACTTACTTATAAGTGCAAACACTATGTGAGAGATTACCACAAAGATTAAAAACTTTACCTATGAAATCATGGTTTAGGCTTGACATCGCCGACAATGATTTCCTTTAAAAAGTAGCGAACCCGAGCTTGAAAAGGTATAGGATGATCAATGTGATCAGAAGCATCCTTAGCCTCGAATGAGATGCAAAATGTGATTCCCGCTCCAAGATTCCAATTAGCCCTCACAGCTCTCACAAATTCAAGATATGTTCCCTAAAGACCAAACCAAATGTAGATTTTTAAGAGATTTAATTCTAATAGATGATTTTATTAACAAACCTTATCATCATTGTATTTTTTATTCCAATACAATTTTTCCTCTTTTGGTGATTCACATTCACATAATTCATATAAAAACGATGATAAATTCTATTATTAACATACCTTATCATCATTGTATTTCTTAATAGCGGTTTCGACCAAGGGGGTGATTGGCAAATAGACTTTTAAAACTGTAGGAACTTTAACAAAAATTAAAGTATTTAAAACCATAATTTATCCAATCAGACTTTAATGATTTAAAAGTCTCAAAAATCCTAAAATTTCTCCTAAAATTTGACTTTTATTTTTTTTAAGTTACACCCTACTATTTTAAAGTTAAATTCTTTACAGCAATTTTTTAAATTTTTTAAAATAACAGCCTAAGATTAAAGTCCCTACCATCTCCATCGGTTCTTCACTAAAGTCACAATCTTTGAAATTAACAGGCCGAAAACCCACATGTCGTCCTACTCTCGTGAAGTCAAAATCGCAATCCTTTTTCAAAACACAGAAATAAAACACAAATCGAAACACCAAATCAAATGAAATCATACCCCGCTCCTTTCGTATTCTTCGTTGAACAATCGAATATCTTCCTCCTCGTAATCCACCAAAGAGTCGCCACTCGAAGACGAAATCTCTTCGGATTTCTGATCGATTGAATCAAGAACCTCAGATTTCTTACCGACCATTATGGTAATTAACAAGACTGGAAAACCCTAATTTGGTCGCGCTTTGTGATGATGGGTGATGACTACAAAACCCTAATTTCTTATATGTTAAAAAAAAATATACACTTGGTTTTTTGTTTTTTTTGACATATATACACTTGGATTTATCTGTCTAAATTTTACGTAAAAAATGTTAATTTTCTTTTGTCGAATAGATATTTCAATATAACCAATCAGAAAACAGGAAACAAATAAACAAAAGAAAAATACTTAACCACATGGGATGAGAAAAAAGTTTTGTTAATGACTAAATTAAGACAAAACCGCAAGCTACTTGACATTTTATAAGCTGGTCTTAATCTACGATTAATTACCTTTTTCAATCAATCAAATATTATAGCAAGCAATTAATGTATCCATTTAACCAAAAAAGTAATTAATGTTACCGATAAGGAAACTCTTGTAATTCCAATATTTTCTATAGGTAAATTATGGAAACAACAAGAAATGAAAAATGGAAACTATTTACTTGCTAAATACTCTTTCAACACAACAACAACAAAATTAAGAAACATAACACTGATTCTCCCACGATTTACTCCTTCATATATATCTCTCTCTCTGCTTTCCTCTAATCTCTCAATTGTTTTTTCTTCTTCTCAATCCAAACTCTCTTATTACAATATGGACATGAATGATGCAACCACGGAGACTTCAAACTCAAGCGACGACTCTTTCTTACCTCTCAAGAAACGTATGAGACCTCTAAACGACGCACCCGACAATGTCCCCGTGGTTGCGAAAAAGACCATTGTAAAGTACAAAGGAGTTGTTCAGCAGCAGAACGGGCATTGGGGGGCTCAGATATACGCAGACCATCGAAGGATTTGGCTCGGTACTTTCAAATCCGCTGCTGAAGCCGCTATGGCTTACGATAGCGCATCCATCAAGCTACGAATCTTTGACGCTAACTCGCACCGAAACTTCCCTTGGTCTGATTTCACGGTCCACGAACCGGACTTTCAAGTATGTCACACAACAGAAGATGTGTTGAACATGATCAGAGACGGTTCTTATCAACATAAGTTCAGAGAGTTTCTCAGAGATCGATCTCAGATGGTCGCGAGTATCAACATCGTGGGGTCAAAACAGAGCCAAGGAGATGAAGAATCGGACAAGTGTTTCTCTTGCACGCAGCTTTTTCAGAAGGAATTGACACCGAGCGATGTAGGGAAGCTCAACAGGCTTGTGATACCTAAGAAGTATGCAGTGAAGTATTTACCTTTCATAAGCGATTATCAAAACGAGAGAGAAGAGGGCGAAATAGGAGGAGACGTGGAAGATTTTGAGGTTGTGTTTTATGACAGAGCAATGAGACAATGGAAGTTTAGGTATTGTTATTGGAGAAGTAGCCAGAGCTTTGTCTTCACAAGAGGATGGAATGGTTTCGTAAAGGAGAAGAAACTCAAGGAGAAAGATGTTATCGTCTTTTACACTTGCGATGTCCCGAGCAATGTCAAGACATTAGAGGGTCAAAGCAAGAACTTCTTGATGATCGATGTTGATTACTTTTCAGGCAACGGTTTTGGGGTTCCCGAGGAAGTAAACAAGACTGTTCATGAGAGTTTTGAGGAAGAAATGAAAACAGAAAACTTGTTTAACTCGAAGTTAAAAGACGAAGAAACCAAATCAGAGGAGAACAAAGGAGGGTTTATGCTATTTGGTGTTAGGATCCAATAGCTACCTTGTTCTTAGGGATTTTTTTTATAACTTAACTAAAGTTTTGATATTGTTTGGAATTCATAATGTATTCTTTTGAATTGCAACCCTTTTAAAATTAGTAACTAATATAATACCATATTGATTCAGTTGGAAACAACACTCTTTAAATCAAGTCATCTTATCATTAGTTTCTTGAACAAAAGAGTAAGCGAAGAAGACTTAGGTCATTCTCTAAGCTTCTTCCTTTGCAAGAAGCCTCTCTTTGGTTTTGATCTTGGCTTGGGTTTTGGATCCCATCAAAATAATAAGTATCTTACGCGAATATGAATCTTTTTGTTGTATATAATCTAGAGAAGTCGAGTCGCTTCTTACCTTGATGGCCTCGAGGATTTTACTAAACTCGAGCATGTCTTCGATTTTGACGGTGGTTAAGCATGAATCTCAGTTTTTATTTTGAAGAGAAAGAAAAAAGTGAATTCTGAGAGCAATGACGTTTTCCAATTGTCCTCTCTTTCTTCTTCCACAAGTTTTCTCAGCTTTTTTTCTTAGTCTTGCTCAAGATCAGTCAGATGAAAAACTAACATAGTTTAAAACAAGATATCTCCAAGTCGGTATAGTTTTCAGAATTTTCTTCCGAAGATTTTTCCTTGTTTGTTTTTCCTCACATAATTCATCAGTTTGTATTAAGTTTTATGGACTTCTAATTCAAAACCAATTGGGAATGAGTGAATTGACCAATTATATATCGCTCAAGGCTCCATCATATTTTCGATGTGGGATATTCTTTACAGTTTGGCTTGCGGTTCTTCAAGAGAAACTAGTTTCTGTGAGAAAACAGCAAACATTACTTACATATCCGATGCAACTTTCATCGATACCGGTGTTGGTAGGATCATCAAACCATCGTACCGGACCCAATTACAGCAACAAACCTCGTATATATAACATTCTCAAGTCAAGATGAAAAAAGTTACCTTGAATCTCACGATATTCATTAAAAATTGTTTACTATTTCCGCAAGGCACACAAGGAGCTTTTCGCAAGACACATGGAAGCTGACAAGCTGTTAGACACCCTAAACCTGACCATAGGCAACAAGTCTCTGATCAGGACCAGTTTCCTTCACGGTGGTTATGACGACAAATCTTCCATACACTTGTAGACTTTCATCAGAGCAGATATTCGCTCAATCTCTAATCAATAACACATGTTATAATTCTTTGATTTTGAAATAAAATGGTGCACCTTTTATGTAACTCATCTTAATTTTTTTAATAATATTTTACTTATGGTTATATTTTCATCCGAAATTGAGTAAAAGAAAATCATATATATCAACTTATATACTAAAGCCGTTGGCCGTTAACTTAGTCATGTCCATTTCGGATATCGGGACGGGAAATAACAAGAAGTGGTCGAGAGTGGGTAATTCGGAAATTGAAAAACATTACTCGTAGTGTTTCCATTAACGAAATGGGACAGAAAATACGGGTAATATGATGGGTTCGGGAAATTCGGATAGCTGAAATCACTTTCCAACTCTAACTTTCAATTTCGGAATGGATATTTTGGGATTTGTGAAATTTTAGATTCATTATTTTTATAAAATTTAATTTTCAAACGGGTAATTCTTATACTTTTTCTCTTCCCTTATCATTTGAGTATAATAAACGATCCCAAACAGACGGGAACATGATAGAAAATTTAGGACGGATACGGGACGAGAAACCCATCCCAAAATGGACAGGTCTACGTTAAACACCGAGAACAAGCCGTTAAACTCTAACGGTGTAACAGAGCTTCATCTTCTTCAAGTTAAACGAGGGTGATTTCTTCGGATTTACTAACATAATAATATAACAATGGTATAGAAATTATCTTATTTTGACCAAATAAAAAATGTAACTTCTTCGGATTTACTAACTTTTTTTTTAGAGTTTAACTTAGTTTTAATATATATAAAAAATTATCAACTTCTTTTTTAGTAATTTATTAGGATCAATGTTGGTATGTTTTATTTTTATGTTTTGTAACTTATCAATAACTTGTTTTTTTTTTCTCTGAACGTTTCATATTTTTGTTTATGATCTTCAGATGCTATAAATCTAAAAATTTTAAATAAATTATTTATGATCAATAAATACTTCTTTAGTTTTTTTTTTATCAATAACATGTGTTTTATACGGGTTTAAACCCGGATGGGAAAACAAAATATTTATTATGATCAACAAATATTTTAATTGTTTAGTATTTTTTAATTAATACCGTGCATTACGCGGATTTAAATCCGGATAACGATACTAGCACAAATCACTATGTTATATATCATGATCAGTTTTATTAAATACTATTTATAAAAATTCTTAAAAAAAAATACAAAAAATGTGAATTACTCGCGGTCCGACCGATTTAACTCGGTAATCCGATGGTCTGGTAGATTCTCCGGTTCACCATCTACCCTGGTTTTAAGGACATTTATAAAGACAGTGGCATATTAAGTTTCTCATCCCGCAAGTAGCAATCCCGTTGGCATTTTTTCTCTTAGTGCTACACATATCGGCACAAATGCGTTTATCACACAGTTATCTTCACAGTGATAACTGTCTGTATCGTACTATATAATATAAATCTACTTTTATCAGTACATTCATTTTTATAACCGATATCTTCACAGCGATAGATGTCTGTATCTAGAATTTCAGAACATCTTTGTGTTTCCTTCACCATCCCTCCTATTATATATAGTAAATATTTAAGACACACAATATCAGTTGCTATTTTTATAATAAAAGAAATATATAAATATATATATATATATATATATATATATATATATTTTTCCGTGAAAATTGAAGTTTGAGGATTTTTACATATATTTATAAGACATTGAAAATACAAAAATATTTTTTGTAATTCATTGATTATTCATAAAGAAAATTAATTAATATTAAAAAAACTATGATAATTATATAGAAATATGATATAAATTTGCATAGAAAACTAGAAAACGTCAATTTTAGGGAGTAAAATAGATGATGAGAAAGGGGAAAAAATGTAGGGGCTCAAAATTCACAATCAATTTTCTAAAATTGGCAATTAATGTAATGAAAGATGAATTTGCTTTTAGTGGATTAAATAAGTAAACAAAAACAAAAACTTTTAAAAATTATCTCTGCATTTTTCGGGGTTAAAAAACAAAAAAAAGTCTCATTAAATTGTGACTAACATGCACCATATTGACTCATCCATAATTTGGGGGTATAAATTATCTAAAATAATTCTCTGCAAAAATTTTCTATACATTGAATTAGTGAGGCCGACAAAAAAAAATATTTTCTATATTGAAATATTGATATAGTAACTTCGTAATTGTATTTTCTGCTTTAGTTTATGGACGCATATCTTTGTGTGAACGATCAACGATCCATGCATGAGTTTCTCTCAACATGAACCTTTTCAAAATTATCAAATATTAGTTTAAGGAAATAACATGTTCTTGACAATTTACAGAAATAACATGTTCTTGAAAATTTATAAAATACTAAAATGGTTGCCAATATAAATACAAATCTATAGCGAAGATGGTGAAAATGGTTAGAATGGTGACCGAAAGTGAAAAGGATTGACTCATTTGATATCTTACGAACAAATTGGATGATGTTTATTTTTTTGTCAACTTTTCTGGATCAAAGAATTGATAATATTTTAAAAGTTAGAATAACTGAACAAAGAGTACAAGTATATATAAAGAAAGTGAGACGTATCTCATTTTTATTACATCTAATTTAAATAGTGTTCTAAAAAGCGGTTTAAGCGGCCGCTTAGGCGGTGTTTAGGCTTTAGGCGTCTATAGATCGTGCACTACAAGAAAACAGAGAAATTGCTAGGAAAATTTGCCAGAGAAAAGTTTCCTCGCAAATTTGCGAAGGAATTACGAGGAAATTGCTACGGTAAGCATTGTCCTCGCAAATCCCTCGCAACTTTGCGAGGGATCGATTCCTCGCAAATCCCTCGCAAATTTGCGAGGAAACTTTTCCCTGGCAAATTTTCCTAGCAATCTCCTAGGAATCTCCCTGGCAAATTGAATTTGCGACGCTCGTATTGCGAGGAATTGGCTTCCCTCGCAAATTCCTAGCAAAAGGGCATTTGCGAGGGATTTCCTAGGAATTCTTCCCTAGCAAATTTGATGTTTTCTTGTAGTGGTGGCGATTATCTCCTAGGCATTGGCATTAGGTGTTTTTGTTATTAAGCGGAGTTAGGCGGCTTTAAGCGGGTCTAGGCGGTCTTACCAAAATGTTAATCAATTAACACTTAATTTTGTTTTTCAGTGTAGGTTTTGAAATTTCCAACATCATATAATTAAATTTATAAGTTTTGACTTTATAAATATATGATTATAAAAAATTTATATGTTGTTTGATATGAATTGAATGAATATTTTGGTCTAATTCGCATATATGGTCTTTTATGATGTTTTAAATTTTGATATTTTTAACATTTTAATGATTTTTTGTATAATTTGAACTTTGGATCTATTTTACAACTTAAAAATTAAAATTTTATAATTTATATATTATGGTATTTCATGTATTATACTATATATTAAAAAAATATAATATATATTGGTTTATCTTATAAACGCCTAAACCGTTTTCAAAATCGTCTAGGCTTCAATTAGACGTTCTAGGCGTTAGGCAATGAGTCGCCACCCGCTTAGCGCCTAGCGTTTTCTTGAACATTGAATTTAAGTCATCTACTTCCTTTAAATTTGGTTTCAAAGATATGGTTGACCATCAATTTCTGTTTTAAGTTTTGTTTCTGTGTTTCCTTGACCATCACTCCTATTATAGTAGATATTTAAGAAACAAAAATATCAATTCATATTTTTAATAATAATAGAAAACATATATATATATATATATATATATAATTGTTTTGTAAAGATTGATGTTTGAGGAATTTTACGCATATTATTAAGACATTCAAAAATGAAATATACTATATTTAATTAATTTATTATTCGTAAATATCAATAATTAATATAAGATAAATATCATTATGGCTAAACAGCAATAATTATATAGGAGTATTCTATAAAGTTGATATAAAATAGAAATTTAGAAAACGTTAATCTTGAAGGCGTAAAACATATGATGAGAAAAAAAAGCAACACCTCAAAATCCACAAATAGTTTTATTAGAAAATTGGAAATCAATGTGATGAAAGTGTTTTCATGGAGTTTCTTCGCGTTTTCGATTCCGAAACGTTTCTGAAACAAAAAATGAACTTCGAACAGAGTTTCAATGCAACCTAGGTTTTACCTGCATTTTTTCGCAAATCCAAGGTACAATTACAAAAAAAAATCCACTTATGCAGAAAACCCTTGATTTAAATAATTTCATCAATAAATAAAATTATGAACTGTTGAACCAATAAATTCAACACATGTTTAATATAAATAATTTCATCAGTAAATGAAATTAAATTATGAACCGTAAGAAAATAAATTCAACACATGTTTAATTTAAACAATTTCGTCAATAAATTAAATTACGAACTGTCGAACCAATAAATTCAACACATGTTGAATTTATTGGTTACTGGTTTATAAACCCTCCCACGTGGCCGGATTAAATGATGTAGTTGGTTAGTCATAAAAGTTTTTGAAACATTCCAACTCAGAAACAACACACGACAGTAGTAGACATAAGATTTAGTCACATACCCTCCAAAAATTGGACTTTGGGCTCGCAATATTAGTTAGAATATAAACCCTATCTGTGTTTGTTTGAATCCTATCATCACGAGGTATTAAGAACTGAAAGTAATGACAGTAGTAGACAACACACGACAGTAGGAGACATAAGATTTGGTCACATACCCTCCAAAAATTGGACTTTGGGCTCGCAATATTAGTTAGAATATAAACCCTATCTGTGTTTGTTTGATTCATCATATCATCACGAGGTATTAGGAAGTGAAAGTAATGACGTTTTCCATCCGTCTCATATTTCTTGTTTCACAAGTTTTACTTGTTGTTTCTCAAGATCCATCAGGTAAAACTCAATTTTCTTGAAAAGTAAAAATATCCCAAGTCAGTTAATCTTTCTAAAGTTTCTGCTTCTTTGTTTTCTTCTCACAGGATTTATCAGTTTATCGTGTGGCTCTCCGCGAGGAACAATCTTTCGTGAGAAAGAAACAAACATTAAATACACCTCCGATGAGGATTTCATCCATACCGGTGTTGGTAACAGCATAAAATCATCTCACCGGAGCAAATCAGAGCAACAAACCTGGTATAGATATAACATTCTCATTGATTAAAGCTCACGCTATTCTTTTAACCAATCATTTTACTTGTTACGCAAGGCACCTCCGGAGTTTCCCACAAGGTATTAGGAACTGTTACACTTTAAACCTGACCAGTGGCGACAAGTATCTGATCAGGACCACTTTTCTTCACGGCGGTTATGACGACAACCCTTCCACGCAGTTCGACCTCCACCTAGGGCCTAACCGATGGGCTACAGTTTCAACGGCCAACGAGACTAAATCAGAAACCTTTGAGATGATTCATCAATTGACCACTGATAGGTTACAAGTCTGTCTAGTCAAGACAGATTATTCAACGCCATTCATCTCGGCGTTAGAGCTGCGTAAACTCAAAAGCGATGCCTACCAGACCAACACTCATAGAGAATCCTTGATGACTTTCTTCAGAGCAGACATTGGCTCAGTCTCTAACAAATCCCTGAGGTTCGAATTACGCATTCATGTAAATCTATGAAATGAACAAGAACTAAACATGCTCTCATTCTTCGTTTTAGGTACGGAGCAAACGAGTATGGAACATATGTCTATGGAACAGATGTTTATGACCGCATTTGGATGCCTTACAACTCCGAAAACTGGTCACGGTTAATAACCAATAATAGTGTAGGTACGGACAATGAATCTCAGCCGCCAGAGGAAGCTATGGTCACGGCCTCTGTTCCAACAGATCCGTACGCTCATATGAACATTTCGCTAACCGAATTGGACCGAACTTCACCGGCTTACGTTGCCATGCACTTTTCCGAGATCCAAGATCTCAATTCCAATGACACCAGAGAGATTAATATCATGTACAACGGAAGGCTTATAAAGCATCCCATAACACCGCCAAGTTTCTATACTTTTAACCTTTTTCGAATATGGGGAACTCGGTCCTAATGTAAATGGAGAGTACATTTTTTCGGTTCAAAGGACCGCGAATTCCACATTGCCGCCTCTGCTCAATGCGATGGAGGTCTACTTGGTGAATTCGTTATCGCAGCAAGAAACTGATCGAAAAGAAGGTGGGTTTAAACAAACTTACTAGTGTAGATAATGTTTGTTTATTTACTAACCTGAGTAAAATGCTATTCAGTTGATGCAATGATGAACATAAAGTCCGGGTACGGTGTGAAGAGAATAGACTGGGAAGGAGATCCTTGCGCGCCGCAGGATTATAGGTGGGATGGTATTAACTGCAGCTACAGACACAATGAACCACCTAAGATCATCTCTTTGTGAGTATTGATCGCTCTTCAAAAGCATTTTAGAGGTCCAAAAAGAAAAGCTTAATCGATATGATTTTTTGATCTTGAA
Source organism: Pseudoturritis turrita (assembly GCA_900406555.1). Classification (NCBI taxonomy): domain Eukaryota; kingdom Viridiplantae; phylum Streptophyta; class Magnoliopsida; order Brassicales; family Brassicaceae; genus Pseudoturritis; species Pseudoturritis turrita. Next base: position 81,175 of record OVBL01000085.1, read on the forward strand.
ACAGGAACTTGACTGCCAGTGGCTTAGCCGGGGAGATACTGGAGTCCATATCAAACCTTACAAATTTACAAGTTCTGTAAGTAGATGCTTAAATCTAATGGACACAAGAGTTTGAAATTTGAAAGTCATATGTACAAAATATATTATAATGGGGTTTTTTTTGGCAGTGATTTGTCTAACAACAGTTTGAATGGTTCGGTCCCGGAGTTTCTAGCTAATATGGAAACTTTGAAACTCATGTAAGTTGAGACGCCAAGTCGACCAAATTTATATAAATTTCTTCGTTTTTTATATTGAATTATTGATATAGTAACTTCATAATTGTACTTTCTGCTTTAGTTTATGGACATATCTTTGTGTGAACGATCCATGACTTTCTCTCAACACGAACCTTTTCAAAATTATCAAATATTAGTTTTAAGGAAATAACATGTTCTTGACAATTTACAGAAATAACATGTTCTTGACAATTTATAAAATACTAAAAGGGTTGTCAATATAAATACAAACCTATAGCGAAGATGGTGAAAATGGTGACCGAAAGTGAAAAGGATTTACTCATTTGATATCTTACGAACAAATTGGATGATGTTTGTTTTTTTTTGTAACTTTTTTGGATCAAAGAATTGATAATATTTTAAAAGTTAGAATAACTGAACAAAGAGTACAAGTATATATATAAAGAAAGTGAGATGTATCTCATTTTTATTACATCTAATTTAAGTCATCTACTTCCTTTACATTTGGTTTCAAAGATATAAATTTCTTCTTTTTTATACACAAAAAAACAAAAACAAAACTAACATGTTGCAACCTCTGTTTTTGACTCTGTTTCACACAGAAATCTATCAAGTAATCAGCTAACTGGTTCAATCCCTACAAGTCTGCTTGATAAAGCGCAAAAAGGATCGGTTTCATTGCGGTAACAATTGTGCTTATGAGCGTAAAAATCATTAAAAAAAAGGAAAAATAAATCTTTCTAATCAAATTTGTCATCTGGTGAAAACTCTAGCATTGAAGGAAATCCCGGGCTCTGTTCCTCCGCTTCATGCGACAACACGAACAAGAAGAAGACAATCATTATTGTCTGCGTCGCAGCATCAATTGTTTTAATCTTCTTGATTGCAGCGGCTACTTTAGTTATCCTCAAGAGGATGAGGAGAGCCAAGCTTGAGAGTCATCCCACTTTAGGTACATTTCAAGAAAAAGATACATCATTTGTAAACTTGAGACATTCTCCAGTAATCTTTTGATTACGATTTTATAGATGAAGATGATAGTAATCTTCAGCAAATGGATCCAAGTAGTAGCTCCCCAGACATGGTAGACAACACGTTCACATATGATTGCCTAGCTCAAGCAACGGGTAACTTCTCCAGCACCAACCTCATTGGACAAGGTGGGTTTGGTTATGTTTATAGAGGAGTTCTTCCCGATGGAACGCAAGTTGCGATTAAGCAGCTTAAATCTGGAAGCCAACAAGGCGAAAGAGAGTTTCAGGCCGAGATAGAGATCGTTAGCAGAGTCCATCACAGGCATCTAGTTTCACTCTTTGGTCATTGCATTGAGGGATCTCAAAGATTGCTTGTCTACGAACTCGTGCCGAATAAAACACTCGAGTTCCATTTGCACGGTATGTTACTCCCTTGCGATTACTCGTTTGCTGTAATTCACACTTTTCATATAAACTTTGGTACAATGTTTGCAGAGAAAGGGAGACCAGTACTGAACTGGACGAAGAGGATGCAGATTGCGTTGGGTGCAGCGAGAGGACTCGCTTACCTCCACGATGATTGTAAGTAGTTGTTTCAAACAATTTAGGTGTTAGCGGATTAAGTTTTATGTGTTTAGCGTCAAGAACCAAGATTCTTTGTCTTGTTTCATCAGGTAGCCCTAAAACAATACATAGGGATGTAAAGGCTGCGAATATTCTAGTTGACGATAGCTATGAGGCCAAGGTATTCTAAAGACTTGTGAAAATCTACAAAGATTTTATTTTAACTCCACCACCTAATAATGTTGAACCTCCTGATTCATCAGGTAGCGGATTTTGGACTCGCCAAGTGTTGTTTAGACACTGATACTCATGTGTCAACTAGGGTAATGGGAACGTTCGGGTATGGAATGCTGTCTCTATAAGCAACCAATGCATCAATTGTAAACAGCTAAGAGTCTCTTGACTTGTTTCTTGTGGTTTTTACTTTTATATGGATGCAGTTACTTGGCTCCTGAGTATGCTTCTTCCGGGAAACTCACTGATAAATCAGATGTCTTCTCGTTCGGAGTCATCCTTCTCGAACTGATAACCGGACGCCGGCCTATTGCTGATGATGAAAGCCTCACTGATTGGGTTGGTAATCTGGTTTTACCTTAGTTAGCATCAACTTTTAATAAGCTTCTCAATGTGTTTTCTTCATGTTCTAGGCAAAACCTCGGATGATACAAGCTCTAAAGGATGGAAACTTTGACGGTCTTGTTGACCCGCGGTTAGAGCATGATTATGATATCATCGAGATGAGGAGAATGGTAGCTTGCGCTGCTACTAGTGTCAGGCATTCAGCAAAACGACGCCCGAAAATGAGCCAGGTACTAACATATTGAAACCTTTTGGCAACATTTAACCTCACACTAGGATATTTTTGTGACTTCCTCTGAAACTTGGGGTCATTGCAGATAGTTCGAGCGTTTGAAAGCAATCTATCTCTGGATGACCTGACCGAAGGAGAAAACTTGGAAGAAAGCTCGGATTATAGCTCAAGACAATACAGACAAAACTTGAAGATATTCAGCGAAATGGTCCAAGGCCAGACTTTCGGTAGCAGCGAATGTAGCACCAGCTATAACGTTCATAACCCATCAGGCTCCTCATCTAGCATCATCCAAGATCCAAACAGAGAAGAAAACCAAAGAGACAAGAATTTAAAAACAGAGGATTCTTGTTAATAAAAAAGTCCTCTGTTTTTATTATTCCTGGGAAATATATATCATAGATATTTAAGGATTTTGTACAAATTAATGAGTTTATTATTATTTTATCAATCGAAATTATTTGTGTAAATAAAAACAAAACAATACTCATTTTTAGAAATTGAATCCAAATTCTCATGCAATGTAAATGGTCAATTAATCAATTTTTTTTTTTTGTTGGTCAAATTCTTTTTCATTTTTTGAATCAATTAAACTTGTGAACGAAAATTAATTTTCTGAATCAGTTGATTATTTTCTTCACCGGTTGTTATTTTGTTTTATTTTAAGTATAAGTTTTTGTTGTTTTAAAAACAAATGAAAGCAATCTTTAGATTGGATTTTACAGTTGATTATGGAGATGTTTGTCTAAATTTAATTAAAAGAATATTAAATGATGACAAACACACCTCTCTCTCTAGTTAATATGCCATGAAAATAGGATTTAATTTAGTTGAATAATTATTATTTTTTCCATGTCACAAAATCAACTTTTCTTATTTCAAAATTGGACCATAATTTAATTCAACTAAATATAATATATGACTAAAACCTAAATTTTCTTGATATATTATTTAGAGCTTGAAGTTTATAATTTTCAAACTAAATGTATTTAGAAGATGTAGAATCAGAGATGTTTTGAAAGATAAGTGAAAAATTAATTGTTTCCATTCAAAAAAAATATTTCACTTTCTTATGATATTTAAAGTATGACACCACTCTTTTTAATAATTTTAATATAATTTTAGTATTAATTTTCTTTAAATTCATATTTTTAATAGTTTTTTATGATATATAAAATAACATCTAAGATATAATATTTTTAGAAAAATACTTATATTCTTGAATTCCGAAAAATATATTCATTCACACAATAATCTTATTCTGCAATTTTTTATTCTGTGAAATTAAGTCATTCCGCAATTTTAATTTATTTTTTGCAATTCCGTAATTATACAGTATTACCAATCGAAACTTTTGTCTTATGAGCTTTTTGACCAAAAATATTTCAATAATACAAAGGTAAAAGAATGAAATGATGTTAAATTTTACATTGATTATGAGAACATTATTTAATTTAATATGAAAAATTTCTTCCTAAAACATGTAATAGAGGTTATTCCAAAGTTCGATGCGGTCTTTTTCAACTTCAGTCACCGAGAAGCAAACAAGTGTGCAGATACGTTAGCTAAGAAAGCAACAAGTTGTAACTTCCAATGGTTTATTTATCATTCTTGTCCTCAATTTTTTTTTTGGGAGTTTTAAGAAATAAATAAAAAATTATCAAATTTGTTTTTAATAATTTATTAGTATCAATGTTGGTGTGTTTTATTTTTATGTTTTGTAACTTATCAATAACTTGTTTTTTCTTCTCTGAGTTATCTACGTTTCATATTTTTATTTGTGATCTTTATATACTAGGTCTAAAATATTAAAATAAATTATTTATGATCAATAAATACTTCTTTAGTTTTTTTTTATCAATAACATGTGTTTTATATGGGATTAAACCCGATGGTAAAATAAAATATTTATTATGATCAACAAATATTTTAATTATTTAGTATTTTTAATCAATATCATGCATTACGCGAATTTAAATCCAGACAAAGATACTAGCACAAATCACTATATTACATGATAAAACTTGTTGGAAAAAAAGAGTAATGATTTGTTGATATGTGGCGTTCTCACATTTACTAACTTTCTTATTATAGACAAATTATGCCCAAATAAATAGGGTGACTTCTTCGGATTTACTAACTTTTTTTTTGGGAGTTTTAAGAAATAAATAAAAAATTATCAATTTTTTTTTTAATAATTTATTAGTATCAATGTTGATGTGTTTTATTTTTATGTTTTGTAACTTATCAATAACTTGTTTTTTCTTCTCTGAGTTATCTACGTTTCATATTTTTATTTGTGATCTTCAGATGCTAGGTCTAAAATATTAAAATAAATTATTTATGATCAATAAATACTTCTTTAGTTTTTTTTATCAATAACATGTGTTTTATATGGGATTAAATCCGATGGTAAAACAAAATATTTATTATGATTAACAAATATTTTAATTATGTAGTTCTTTTAATCAATATCATGCATTACGCGGATTTAAACCCGAATAACGATACTAACACAAATCACTATGTTACATATCATGATCAGTTTTATTAAATACTATTTATAAAAATTCTTTTAAAAAAAATACAATAATGTTAATTACTCGTGATTCGACCGATTTAACTCGGTGATCCGATGGTCCGATAGATTTTTCCGATTCACCATCTATCCTGGTTTTAAGGACATTTATAAAGACAATGGCATATTAAGTTTCTCATCCCGCAAGTACCAATCCCGTTGGCATTTTTCTCTTAGTGCTACACATATCAGCACAAATGCGTTTGTCACACTGGTATATCGTAATATATGATATAAATCTACTTTTATCAGTACATCTATTTTATAACCGATATCTTCACAGTGATAGCTGTCTGTATCTAGAATTTCAGAACACGTTTTTTGTTCTTGTGTTTCCTTCACCATCCCTCCTATTATATAGTAAATATTTAAGACACAAAATATCAGTTGTTATTTTTATAATAATAAAAAAAAAATATATATATATATATATATATTCCGTGAAAATTGAAGTTTGAGAATTTTTACACATATTTATAAGACATTGAAAATACAAAAAGATTTTTTTTAATTTATTGATTATTCATAAAGAATATTAATTCATATAAAAAACAACAATAATTATATAGGAATATTCTATAAATATGATATAAATTTGTTAGTGCTACACATATCGGCACAAATGCGTTTGTCACACGGATATGAATCAGTCTTTGATACACCAAAAGTTTTACCAACACATCCATTTTTATAACTGATATCTTTACAGAAATAGTTGTTTATATCTAGAATTTCATAATACGTTTTTTGTCCTTTTGTTTCTTTCAACATCCCTCCTATTATATAGTAAAAATTCTTTAAAAAAATACAAAAAATGTGAATTACTCGCGGTCCGATCGATTTAACTCGGTGATCCGATGGTCTGATAGATTCTCCGGTCCACCATCTATCCTGGTTTTAAGGACATTTATAAAGACAGTGGCATATTAAGTTTCTCATCCCGCAAGTACCAGTCCCATTTTTCTTCTTAGTGCTACACATATCGGCACAAATGCGTTTGTCACACGGGTATGAATCAGTCTTTGATACACCGAAATTTTTACGAACACATCTATTTTTATTACCGATATTTTTACAGAAATAATGGTTTGTATCTAGAATTTGAGAACACGTTTTTTGTCCTTTTGTTTCCTTCACCATCCTTCCTATTATATAGTAAATATTTAAGACACAAAATATCAGTTGCTATTTTTATAATAAAAGATATATATATATATATATATATATATATTTTCCGTCAACATTGAAGTTTGAGGATTTTTACACATATTTATAAGACATTGAAAATACAAAAATATTATTTTAATTCATTGATTATTCATAAAAATTTAATTAATATAAAAAACAATGATAATTATATAGGAATATTCTACAAATATGATATAAATTTGCATAGAAAACTAGAAAACATCAATTTTAAGGGAGTAAAATAGATGATGAGAAAGGGAAAACAATATAGGGGCTCAAAATTCACAATCATTTTTACTAGAAAATTGGCAATTAATGTAATGAAAGATGAATTTGCTTTTCATGGATTAAATAAGTAAACAAAAACAAAAACTTTTAAAAATTCTCTCTGCATTTTTCGGGGTTAAAAAAAAAGTCTCATTAAATTGTTACTAACATGCACCATATTGACTCATCCATAATTTGGGGTATAAATTATCTAAAAGATATTTTTCGGGTTTAAATCAGGATGATAAAACAAAATATTTCTTATGATCAACAAATATTTTAATTATCTAGTGTGTTTTAATCAATACCATGCATTACACGGATTTAAACCCGGATAACGATACTAGCACAAATCACTAGGTTACATATCATGATTAGTTTTATTAAATATTATTTATAAAAAAAAAAAAATTTAAATAAAAGAAATGTGAATTACTCGTGGTCCGACCGATTTAAGTCGGTGATCCGATGGTCTGATAGATTCTCCGGTTCATCATCTATCCTAGTTTAAAGACATTTATAAAGACAGTGGTGATGCGAACTAATTTTACCTTCGCTATGGAGCAAAGATCCAACTAGGCGCTTAAGCTTTACATTTATAAAGCCTTAAACAAAACCACAAGTGCATGGTACACCGAGGTAGTATTTAAGGGTCGATCCCAAGGGACTAAAGCTTGCACACTAGAGATGAGAGAAACAAACTAATCTATAGCAAATATTTTTGGTGTTTTTGTTTGGTTTAAATAAAAGAAATGCAAGAAACTAAAATGCAAGAAGTAAAACAAAGGAAAAAGATTGGACATTGAGCTAAACTATCATGATAATGAATTAACAATCAAACAATGATGCAAAAGGTTTAATTAAGCACTATCCTAGATAATGGAATATTCATTCTTTAGGTTAATCCACGCCAATGGTAAAAACCTCTTTCTCTAATCACATTCAAGATCCGCGGTTAAGCATTCCATCTCAATGATTAGACAAGCATTAATATACTTTCATTTTCGTCACAAGAGTTCATAGAACCACGGTCAAGTAGCTATGTGACTCAAGCTCACAAAAGGTTTGGTTCAAATATTTCCACAAACACCTCTCGGGTGTGAAAATGCCTAAAGATCTAGATTTTGAGTGATCAAGTCAAAACTAGCATTAAGAACAACCTAAGTGAAGGATCTAACAAGGATCAACCATAATACTCATCATCTAACTATCAAAACATCATAATCTAGCACAACTCATTGTTCAACAAAAGAGAAAACATGGATCATGGGCAAAGGTAATTGATTTGGAATGGCTAATGACTAATTAATGATACTAGAACAAACAAACATGCTCAATTCCATGACAAGGATCACTCACAATAGACTAATTCACTCCCATGACATTAATCCATTTATTGATCACCTAATTAAGCTAATCTTTCAATTGCAATTTAGTGATCAATAATCATTAAGTTCAAGTCCCTAATATCAACTAATCACCTTAAACATCAATTATCATTGGTTAAGCATGAAAAACAAGTTTAGAATTCTCCTAGACATTTCATCGAACACCTTCCGGGCATGAAATGATCATGATCAAGATTTTGATTAGCTAAATCTAATCTAGCATTAAACACATCCTAAACCTTAGAAATCACATGAAACTAACTCTAAACATCATCAATCAATCATAAATCAACCTAATCTACCTAACCCATAATCCATGAGAAAACTAGTTCCTAAACATAAAGAAAATCAAAAGAAAAGACATAAACATAAACATAGGAGATAGAGTTGAAGAATCCTTCACTAGAGTGGCATGAAGATGAAGATCAATCCAAATCATCAAGAAAATGAGTTTGAATATAAATCCAACTCTACAGAGAAGAAAACTTAGGTTATTACAAGCTAAAAATTGTATTTATAGAGGTCTAAAACGGAACCGGGTCGACCTGAAACACTTGGGTCGGATTTTGGCTCTTGAAGAAAAACAGAGAAAATATCGAACCCCTCCCCTTCGAAATGGGGGGTCGATATAGTCTCTGTTTTTTTCTTCAAGCTTCATATCGAACCCCTTCCCTTCGAAATGGGGGGGGGGGTCGATATTGTCTCTGTTTTTTTCTTCAAGCTTCATATCAAACCCCTTCCCTTCGAAATGGGGGGGTTGATATTCTCTCTGTTTTTTTTCCTTCATGCATCTTCATGGTAAATCTTCATTTTCTTGCTTGTTCCATCCATTCTTCCAACTCCCTTGCATCTCCTAACTCCCCATTTCATCCACATAGCTCCAATAACTCCAAAACACCTAAAAAGAGAGAAAACAATGCAATATGTCCAAAATCCTAATGCTAAACTCTAAAATGCCAAACTAGCCTAATATGTGCCTAAAGATGCATTTATGATGCAAAATGTGGAATCAATGAGATGAAATATAAGCCTAAAAAGGTGTAAAATATGGTGTCATCAACTCCCCCGGACTTGCCTTTTGCTTGCATTCAAGCAAACAAACCGCAAACACAAAGGAAGAAGTTTGAAAGGGAGCACTCAAAACCATAAGGTTCTTTTCCAAAGCACACAATTTTAATACAAGATAATACAACTCAATGCTACTAATAATCCTTCTACTCAATCAAACTTCCAATACTCATCGCAACTCTAATCTTTTGCCTCTAGAATCAATGCCAGGTGATTAAAAGTCCCATATCCACCAACTCCCTACATTCATTAAGTTCTTTCAAATGTGTAGTCTCACAAATGGGGATTCAACCTAGACCAATCGGCATGGTAAGAGAACACGGTCAATGTGAAGTGAAAAGTGGTTCAAAACATTTAGTGACTTCTCTCAAACATAAGGCACAAGTCATTACACAAAAGCAATGGAGAAGGGGAAACAATTTATGCATACAAGATGCTCTCTTCCATTTTCCTACCCAATCCCATATCCTTGTAACAAACTCAACCTTGCTAGATATTTCTCTTGATATCCTTAAAGTCACTTTTATTTCTCAACACCAAACACTTTAACTTTTCCTTTTTTATTGGGATTGATCCTAGGGAGTTCTTCTTACACTCAAACATCTACTCTTGCTTCATACTTGTTTTACTCCTTTTTATTTTCATTTTTCCCTTTTTATTTTCTTTTCTAGGAGTTCCTTACTTAGACATTACAAAACTCAAGAGTAGTGTTTCCTTATTATTTTTACTTTCTAGAGAACCTTCTCTTTCTTATCCTCAAACGACTTTGGTTTCACTCTTTTCATTTCCTTTTTCCTTAACCATTTTTTTCCTCTTTCAACTCTCTTCTTTTTAACAAAGCTCACACTTTTATAAACTCAACAACCATTACAAAATCCCTCATAAGACCCAATGAAACGTCAAGACTCTCTCAAACCCACCTAGACTAGCCAATGAGACTACTCCTAATGGAAGATAAGAAACTTGTCGTTTCCATCTCAAAAGATTTTATGCATGAGATGCAAATAGAAGAGGCCTCACTCAACAAATTAGAGGTCTAAAACGGAACCGGGTCGACTTGAAACACTTGGGTCGGATTTTGGCTTTTGAAGAAAAACAGAGAAAATATCGAACCCCTCCCCTTCGAAATGGGGGGTCGATATAGTCTCTGTTTTTTTCTTCAAGCTTCATATCGAACCCCTTCCCTTCAAAATGGGGGGGGGGGTCGATATTGTCTCTATTTTTTTCTTCAAGCTTCATATCGAACCCCTTCCCTTCGAAATGGGGGGGTTGATATTCTCTCTGTTTTTTTTCTTCAAGCTCCATTGCGTGAGTTATAATTCGTAATTCGTATTTATTTGATTTACTTCTTTTGAGAATTATAGATATTAATATATACATCAACATATATTATAGGGATGGATGCAACGTAGCAGGATATTTTGCATGGTCATTGATGGACAATTACGAATTCGGAAATGGTTACACTCTCCGGTTTGGTATGAATTGGGTCAATTTCACTAATCCTGCTGATCGAAGAGAAAAAGATTCTGGCAAATGGTTCTCTAAGTTCATCGGATAATAAGGGGAAGTGATAGATATAAATCAATTCCTTGTAACCAACCTCGAATCTAATAACTGTTGTACTATATATATATATGTGTTGTTTATGTTTTTAACTAATTAAAGCTTATGTGCTGTGTATGCATTGTTAATACTGTTGTAATAATCAGACCTTAATACTCGGTCCATTCATAAATATAATAAATGTATAAGAAGATTTATTTATATTTTGTATTGTTCTCTGAAATTATATATACGAAAAAAAAAATCAAAATATTATGTTTATTCTCCACAAATGACAATGGTGAATCATAGAATCATCAGGTGCTGATACATATTAATAAATGTTGAAACTATTGTATGTGCAAAACAAATCAAGAAACAAAGTGTATACACAAATATTGATATAGTTTAATTGATTGGAGAGGTAAGACCTTCTTGAGAAGAAAGTGAACGCAGAGGTTGGTGTCTCCTTGAAGATAATGAAGATAGAGATGGGACTTTCCTGAAAGAAGGTCTCTTGTTAAGACTCTTCATCGTTCTTTTCGCTTGTAACGCCTTCAAGGCCGGCTCTGCTCTCTCTTTAAGCTTCAAGACTAGTAATTACTGACCAATTTCACTAATACTTTTTATTGTTTTATGCTAAATGAAAACTTGCTTTCGTTTCTGTTCACAAAGACATAAATGAGAATAAAAAATTCAAATTAATTACCCTATTGATTCGATGTTGCCGGCCGACGTAACCGTAAATAGAACGGTGCCCACTTGCAGATGACGACGACATGCATTCGCTATTGTTTAATCTTTTCGCATGTTGGGATAGGGGCAAGATGGTATGGGTTAACATGCACATGGTTATTGCCTTAATTAATTCATCACGATAGCTATATTTTTAGTTACACAGTCCATTATGGTTAATACACAAACAAACCAATAGCTTAATTGATTATTTCCGATTTTTTTTTATGAATTAGAAACATATTTTTTTGTTTGTGTCGCAAAAGAAGTGTTGCCTATTTCATACATTGCATATGTGTTGCTATATTGAGTGATTTAGCCATAATTATGTCGTGTGTCATATGTATACACGTCCGACTCTGATGGTAGCATGATCAGAAGTTATTCATTCCAAATTCAAAAAAGAAAGAGAAATTTGGCCCAATGACACATTTTCATACTTTGAACTGCGCGATATAATATATTCAACTCGTAATGACTTTTGTAATAAACGGAAGATTGTAATTTAAAGAAAGAGTTGTGAAGCATTTCTGTTATGTATATGGATTCAAATTCGTTAGTATGTGAATTGTGATGTGTGTGCGAGTTGTTGATGAGCACTAATTTACGTTTGTTAGAGAGCAAAGATCCAACTAGGCGTTTAAGTTTTAAATTTTATAAAGCCTTAAAGAAAACCACAAGTGCATGGTACACCGAAGTAGTATTTAAGGATCGATCCCAAGGAATTAAAGTTTGCACACTAGAGATGCGAGAAACAAACTAATCTATAGCAAATATTTTTGTGTTTTTGTTTGGGTTTAAAATACAAGAAATGCAAGAAAGGGAAATACAAGAAGATAAACAAGATAAAAATATTGGACCATGAGTTTAACTATCATAAGAATTGATTAACAACCAAACAATGATTCAAAAGATTGCATTAAACATCATCCTAGAACATGGAATTCACAAATATGACTAATCCACTTCCGTTGCACTAATCACTTCACTAATCACATAATTGTCATAAACTTCCGTTTGCGATTAGATAATCAATAAGCATTAAGAAAAAATTCCAATTAGTTCACTAAATACCCTAATCATCAATTTCCATCGGCTAGGTATTAAAGCTCACAAAAGGTTTGGTTCAAACATTTTCACAAACACCTTCCGGGCGTGAAATGCCTAAAGTCTAGATTTTGATTGATCAAGTCAAAACTAGCATTAAGCTCAACCTAAGTGAAGGATCTAACAATAATCAACCTAAATCATCATCATCTAACCATCAAAGCATCCTAATCTAGCATTACCCATGATCCAACTAAAGACTAAATGCTAAACATGATAAAATATGGAGCAAAATGTATAAACATAAAGATAAAGGATATAGGTGAAGAATTCTTCACTAATTGGCATGAGAAGATGAAGATCTTGATCCAAAATATAAGAGCATGTTTGGATCCCAAAACCCAATTAGAGAGAAAAAAAACTTAGGTTATTACAAGCTAAAAATTGTATTTATAGATGTCTAAAACGAAACCGGGTCGACCCGAAACACTTGGGTCGGATCTTGGATCTTGAGAAAAAAAACAGAGAAAATATCGAACCCCTCCCCTTCGAAATGGGGGGTCGATATTCTCTCTGTTTTTTTCCTTCATACTTCATATCGAACCCCTTCCCTTCGAAATGGGAGTTCGATACATTCTCTGTTTTTTTTTCTTCATGCATCTTCATGGTAAATCTTCATTTTCTTGCTTGTTCCATCCATTCTTCCAACTCCTTTACATCTCCTAACTCCCCATTTCATCCACATAGCTCCAATAACTCCAAAACACCTAAAAAGAGAGAAAACAATGCAATATGTCCAAAATCCTAATGCTAAACTCTAAAATGCCAAACTAGCCTAATATGTGCCTAAAGATGCATTTATGATGCAAAATGTGGAATCAATGAGATGAAATCTAAGCCTAAAAAGGTGTAAAATATGGTGTCATCAAGTGGCATATTAAGTTTCTCATCCCGCAAGTAACAGTCCCATTTTTCTTCTTAGTGCTACACATATCGGCACAAATGCGTTTGTCACACGGTTGTATCGTATCATATGATCTGCCGGAAATTTTACTAACACATCCAGTTTTATAACCGATATTTTTACAGAGATAGTGGTTTGTATCTAGAAATTAATTAATATAAAAAACACAATAATTATATAGAAATATTCTATAAATATGATATAAATTTGCATAGAAAACTAGAAAAAGTCAATTTTAAAGGAGTAAAACAGATGATGAGAAAGGGGGAAAAATGTAGGGGCTCAAAATTCGCAATCAATTTTACTAGAAAATTGGCAATTAATGTAATGAAAGATGAATTTGCTTTCGGTGGATTAAATAAGTAAACAAAAACAAAAAAATTTAAAATTTATCTCTGCATTTTTCGGGGTTAAAAAACAAAAGAAGTCTCATTAAATTGTGACTAACATGCACCATATTGACTCATCCATAATTTGGGGTATAAATTATCTAAAATAATTCTCTGCAAAAAAATTCTATATTGAATTAGTGTGGCCGACAAAAAAAAAGATTTTCTATATTGAATTATTGATATAGTAACTTCGTAATTGTATTTTCTGCTTTAGTTTATGGACACATATCTTTGGGTGAACGATCAACGATCCATGACTTTCTCTCAACATGAACCTTTTTTAAATTATCAAATATTAGTTTAAGGAAATAACATGTTCTTGACAATTTACAGAAATTACATGTTCTGGAGAATTTATAAAATACTAAAATGGTTGTCAATATAAAATTATAAATACAAACCTATAGCAAAGATGCTGAAAATGGTTAGAATGATGACCGAGAGTTGAAATGGTTTACTCATCTGATATGTTACGAACAAATTAGATGATGTTAATTTGTTTTTTTGTGAATTTATTTTTGGGTCAAAGAATTGACGATATTTTAAAAGTTAGAATAACTGAACAAAGAGTACAAGTATATATAAAGAAAGTGAGACGTATCTCATTTTTTATTACATCTAATTTAAGTCATCTACTTCCTTTAAATTTGGTTTCAAAGACATGGTTGACCATCAATTTCTGTTTTAAGTTTTGTTTTTGTGTTTCCTTCACCATCACTCCTATTATAGTAAATATTTAAGAAACAAAAATATCAGTTCCTATTTTTAATAATAATAGAAAACATATATATATATTCTTTTTTAATTTTTTTGTAAAAATTGATGTTTGAGGAATTTTACACATATTATTAAAACATTCAAAAGATGAAATATACTATATTTTAATTAATTGATTTATTCGTAAATATCAATAATTAATATAAGATATATATCATTATAGCTAAACAGCAATAATTATATAGGAGGATTCTATAAAGTTTATATAAAATATAAATTTAGAAAACGTTAATCTTGAGGGCGTAAAACATTTGATGAGAAAAAAAATGCAACACCTCAAAATCAACAAATAGTTTTACAAGAAATTTGGCAATCAATATGATAAAAGATGACTTTGCTTTGAGGACTTGAAAGAAGAAGTGTATATGAAATACAAGTTTACTCAGTCATTGTCCAATTAGTCATTTTTCAGCTATAATCGGAATGCGATTCTATTGCAAGTTATGGTATATGTCGATGATCTCATCATCACTAGATATAATATTGATGTCCTAAAATACTTCAAAGCATATATGTATGTTTGTTTCTACATAAAAGATTTGAAACACTTGAAATATTCTGAGTATTAAAATATCAAAAAACAAGCAGAGGTTTAATTTTTTTCAATGCATTTATGCGTTGGACATAATTACTGAAGTCGGTTTACTATGAGCTAAACCAGCCCGATTTCCATTAGATCAAAATCATCGAGTGGCACTCTCCACATCACCGTTCCGACCTGAACCAGAAAAATATTGGAAGTTTGTTGGACGTCTCATTTATTTGGTCTTCACAAGACCTGATCTTTCTTATTGTGTTCACACTCTGGAATAGGCATGAGCGTTCGGGTTCGGTTAAGGTCTTTCGGATTTTTGGGTTTTCGGATTTAGGGCTTGACGTGTGTCAAGTTTTACCCTAAGACTAACAATGCAAAGCTGCAAGTGCACGGCGAATCAATTGTAGTACTTTAGGAATCAATCCCACAAAGATTTTGAATGCACAATAAAAATATAGATTAAGAATTGAACAAAGTTAAAGCATGTTTTTATGGGGGTTTTCGAATGCAAATAAATAAAAAAGTAGTAAATCAAATTGATGTAGGAAAACTTTGGGTTTTCAAGGTTTTCCGGGATTTCTCAGGGATTCACAGTCCGAACTATTCAGGACTAACTCCTAAAAGCAAATAACATCATCTTTCTTTCATTTTAGAACTCAAATCACTATTACAGGATTAACATATTCTCATAGTGATAACCATCTATGTCTAAACTACCCTATTAGTCAACTCTCGCACTCAATAATATAGATAAATATGCAATTATTATCAAGATAAATTGTTCATCTAACTCAGTAACTCAACTTTTGCAGGCTAAAGTGCTAGACCCATCAGACATCAGATCAAAACAATAACTCAAGTGATGTTCAAGCCGAAATCGTTCTATAATCAATTCCTAGATGATCAGTAAAGGAATATGCAATAAGATCATATCTAGATAAAAGACTACTCTGACTTATCAAGAGAGTCAATCTAATTGTTAAACCTTATCTATCGAACCATGAGTTTCTCTTTGAAGATCTCATATTCCCAACAATAAAACTACTCAGACATGAGTATGCAAACAAAAGCAGTACAAAATATATTCATTAAGAGCAAATGATTCAAAAAACTTCTCCGTAGAGGTACAAGAGGTGATATCGTCTCCCTTATCGAACAAAAATAACAGAAACTAAAAATCTTTGCTGATGAAGAGAAATTTATCAATCTTCAAAATAATGATGAAGACTTTGTATTTTCGTGGCTGTTGTATAGTATATATAGGATAAGGATCGGATCTAGGGTTATTCCTCTAGGTATTATGAAATAAACTCGAAAAAAGAAAATTTCTTTTTTTCAGGGTGATCGCATAAGGCCGATCGATCGATCGCTATTAAATCTTGTTCTCCAGCCAAAGTTGTGGATGTGCGATTGATAGATCATAGGGGGCTATGATATATCATGGTTTTCACCGATTTTCAACCATAATATCCGTTGTTTTATCGAGTCAAAGTGTGCTTTTAGAGTCTTTTATTTCTTTTATCTAGTCTTTACAGGTTTTAAGTCGTTTTGGAGGAAACACGGAATTTCGGGTGCAACTGGACTTATGAAGATGTGGGATCATGATGAAGCTTTGGAAACTTGGTGTTATTTGAAAGGCTTCCCTTGATTGTATTGCGATGATATTTGGAGAAAAGATAGCCACTTGAGTTAGTTTTTATTTGGAGGTAGTTTGAAGTCATTCCGATCAACGATTAGAAAGTTATGCCATTTTTAATGAAGATATGTCAATCTGGCGAGCAGAAGAAGCATGTGCAAGAGATGAGACCAGAAGGAGAAAGATCAATCCATCCAAATATGGATCGATCCATCCAGAAAAATCTGGCACGCAGGAATTTTCCAGACCAAGCCAGATTGATCCATCTAAACCTGGATCGATCCATCCAGACATATCTGGCGCACAAGAATTTTCCAGATCGAGCCAGATCAATCCATCCAATTCTGGATCGATCCATCTGCTTCCCAGACGAAAAAATAAATTCTGACTTTCCTTTTTAGCCCCAGAATTATCCAAACTCCACCAAATCCGACCCTAGACCTATGTATACTTATTTTAAGCCACTTTTGGAGGCTACACTTTTTCTCTACACACTTTTATTTTCTACACAAGTTTTTAGACTTTTGGCTTTTGGATTTTGTAATCTCTGGAGAGACGAAACTCTGACTCTACATCTCTTGAGAAGATTTCTGAACCCCTTTGGATTTCTATTTATTTGATTATGAGTTTTTCTTCATCTCCTTCTTGTTTCTCTGCATCCATGTCTGAGTAGTTTCATAGTTAGGTTTAGGATTTCAAGGGAATTTATGAATCATTGAATCAGACATACATCGGGATTTATCATCTTGTCTTCACCTATCGTTGTTCTCATTGCTTAGATTAAATTGATCACTTAATCTCTGATTTAGGGTTTAATCTATTCATCAAAAGTGCTATAGATTGCTTGATAGAACATAGGTGAGCGAATTGTCCTTAGCCAACGAAAGCTGATGTTAAGGCAATTCGTAAACATATCAACCCTGCTCGTTAATGCTTGTTTAGAATTCTAAGATCAAACGATAGTTTAGATTCTTAGGTTGCTAGATAAAAGAATTGATACCACGACAGTGGATTGGTTAAACATTCATGTTTGAGTTTAAGACTGCGCTTATTGTTCCCTGAATAATTTCTGGTTCATGATCTCTGAATTCCTGCGAATTGCCCTCGACCTAACGCTTGTTTTTAATTGATATTTACATCGTTTTAATTTGCCATTTTCGTTTATTATTGCAAACAACAATCATATTGCCATCTTAGCTTAGTTTCATTCATATAGATTCGTAGTGTGATACTTGGTTCTCGTGGATTCGATCCCTAAATATTACTTCTTTTGTTGTGCACTTGAAGTGATATTTTAGGGTTAAAACTCTGTGTATCAAGCTTTTGGCGCCGTTGTCGGGGACCAATTGTGTTACCTTCGAATTTTTGTTTGAAGTTTAGACTAAGATTTACTAACTTTCTCTCTTGTGTGTTTCAGGTGTATGCAAAGAAGAAGCAAAGGAGCTGACAACCTTTTCAACTTCAGCAACCAAGAACTTGCAAGGTTAGAGAGAGAGAACAGGAAGACAAAGTCGAATCAAGTCACAATGGGTGATCAAATCGACAACGAGGAATTTGCTACTGCAGCTGAGGTTCAGAGGCTACAGGAGCAGTTGCATCAACTGCAACTGCGACAACAACATCAGCGACCGCCTGCGATTGGGGATGCAGACACTCTCCATACCTTCTACCAGAACAAAGCTGCTATATGTCCACCAGCCATTGCAAGGCAGGATTACGAGATCAAGCCTCAGATGATCGGATTGGTGAAGCAGCACGTGTTCCATGGTCTACCAGCTGAAAATCCGATGGACCACATAGAGAATTACGAGGAGATCTGCAGCACTACTAAGTCGAATTGGGTGCCAGCTGATTACATTAAGTGCAAGCTCTTCCCTTTCTCTCTGGCAGACAAGGCATCGAGATGGCTCAAGTCTCTACCTCCTGGGTCGTTGACTACTTGGGATGAATGCAGAGCCGCTTTCTTGGATTACTTCTACACCAAATCCAAGATCACCACCTTTCAGCAACATTCAGGAGAGTCCTTCTGTGAGGCTTGTGAGAGGTTCAAAGAGTATCGCAGAGAGTCCCCTCATCATGGATACTCGGATGGGCAGATTCTTAGCATCTTCTACGATGGAGTCGAATGGGATTACAAGAACGCTCTCAACGCTGCTAGCAATGGGGATTTCATGACTCAGAGTAAGGATGGAGCCTACCAACTGATTGAGAACTTGGCTGCAAGTTCCAACAACCGCTCTGCTGAGTATGACAGATCCAAGCGTGTCAACAGCATAGAGTCTCAGAAAATCGATGAGCTGAATGAGAAGTTGAATCTGCTATTAAAGGCGAGTCAGAATCAGAGAGGTGTGCAGTTCTGCCAGAGTGGAGCAGATCTAGTTTTCTGTCAAGAATTTGCTGAAGAAGAGGCTGATGAGTTGCAAGAGGTGAATTATGTGAACGGGCAAGGTTTCGTGCAAAACAGGGGTTTCAACAAGAATTACATAAACCACCCAAATCTGTCTTACCGAAACACTAATGTCAAAAATCTGCAAGATCAAGTCTACCCACAGCAAATGAACGTCCAGGGTCAACAATTTCAGGGAAAACCAACCGTGCAAAATGCGGGGGTTCCTGCTTTTCAGGGGTTTTCAGGACAGACTGGCGTGCAAAACCAGGATTTCCAGAAGAACTTCTCTCAGGGTTTTCAGGGAAATTAGTCCGTGCAAAATCCGGGCCAGAACAGATTTCAAGGGGGATTTCCACAGAAACAGCCATTCAGCAACTTCCAACCGACGACACAAGCCCCATTCCAAGCCTCTACGAGCTCTGCGAACAACTCTGGTGATGATCTTAAGGTTCTTATGTATCAGCTCTTACTCAACCGACAGAAGTCTGCTAACGAGATCAACATCAAAGTGGATAGCATGTACAGTGATCTCAATGGCAAGTCTGAGTCACTTTCTGCTCATGTAAAGAAGCTGGACACTCAGGTAGCTCAGATCTCAGCATCAGCCAATCGACCACCAGGGATTCTTCCAGGAAAAGTTGAGACAAATCCCAGAGAGCACTGCAATGCAATATCATTTTAGAGTAAGATGGAGATTGAACCAGTACCGCTTAAACCAGAAGAAGTAGAGGCAGCTACAGAGTTATTACCGTACATACCTAGAATTACATACCCTCAAGGACTGAAGAATCGTATTGACAAAGAGAAGCTAGCTGAATTCAATAAGATGGTGAAAGAACTTTCTCCTGAAGTCTCGTTTGAAGAAGCACTTAGAGACGATCCTTCATATCGGAAGTTTGCTAGAGATACCAGAGAAAGCCTTACAGTTGTCAAAACCCTCTTTGTTGAAGCAAGGAATACACCACCTCCTATGAGGATATTGCCTAAGGTGGAAGACCCTGGAAAGTTTGTGGTTCCATGCTCTATTTCAGGAGTTGAATTTGAAGAATCTCTCTGTGATTCTGGATCTTCTATTAATCTCATGTCTAAGGCTATTGCATAGAAGCTCGAGATTACTGAGATGATACCTGCTCAGATATCTCTCAAGTTTGCAGATTCTTCCACCACGATTCCACATGGCACCATTCATGACTTACATGTTTAAGTAGGAAACTATCTTGTTCCTACAGATTTACAGGTGGTGGAGATGATTAAGGATTCTGATATGCCTCTGATTCTTGGGAGACCGTTTATGGCGACAGTGGGTGCAATTGTGGATTTGCCTAATGGAAGAGTCTCATTCTCCAATATTGACAAAAAGGTCTTCTACAAAGCCATACCCACTAATGAAGCAACCAATATTGCATCTTGTGTGACCATTATCAGTGGGGAGAAGTTACTAATCGAGACAACGAAAGAGCTTGTTGCTAAGAGTGAGGTCAAGGAAGTCCTGGATGGAGACCCTCACATCGTTAACAAGGAAGCCCGTCAAAAGAACAAGATAAAGGAGAAGGTGAAGAGCCAAAGAATAAAGGAAGATTCTCATATAACTCTTGTACCTAAGAGACTTGTTGGAGACACGATTGAGTACAAGGTGAAGTGCAAAGGAACTCCAAAGCCTTTCTCCAAGGTTAGAGCTATTCTCACTCCAGAGTTTAAAGAGAAGGGTGCAGAAGCTGTGAAGGAAATGCTGAGCAAGGTTCTAGAGTTTAAGATGACTGATCGGGGAACTTGTTTTGGAGCAAGTTCCCATGCTCATCTTTCTGACTGATACATGAGACCGAAGTCAAGCTAATGACTCAAAACAAGCGCTTGGTAGGAGGCAACCCACAGGTAAGTGTACATACTTTGTTTTTCAGTTATTTTCTAACTTTTGATTTTGGGTGTTTCATGTTTCTTTTCAAAAAAAAAAAAAAAGCGTGCAAAACCACCGTAAGTTTTTAAATCGATCGATCCACGTGGGCACCAAACCACCGTAAGTTTTCAGATCGATCAATCCGGGCCAAGGTACATTTTCTGCACACACCCAAAAAAAAAATTTCTTTTACTTTCATCTTTTGAGTCTCTTTTTGCCTTTCTCTTGATTTATTTTCACACCGGGACGGTGTGAAATAAGACTGGGGGAGGGTGTTCATCGTTTACTAACGCTATTTTCTTTTGTTTTCTCTTTGAGTCAGTTTGTCGATTTATTGAGTCAAATTTGTTGGGAATGATGACTTTTCTTTTGGTTTATTGTGTGACTATTTTATCTGAGTGACCATTGCTGCAGAATCAGTTCAGATCCGACTAATGAAAAATCCAAAGGCTGACCAGTTAACTAGAGACGTCTATATTTCCAGCAGAATCCACTAAGCTCGAGCTAATTTCTGAGCTCTTCCTTTTACCTCATCGATGTGACTAGTGTTCATAGGACTTGACTCCTCGTCCATACCTGACAAATGCATGTTGTGTGAAAAGTGATGGTACTCATCTCCCTTATTCTAAGTTAAATATAAGCAGAAAAGATGAAAATATTTTCTTTCGAGTAAAGGGTTAGGAAAATTTCCGGCGATCCCATTATTTTACTTCGAAAGGAATGATCACACAAAGGTTGGAAGCGAGGCTAGGAAAATTTCCCGTGATACAATTATTCGCTTACACCTTTGAGATAAAAAAGAGAAGAAAAGAAGAAAAAATGATGAGAACATAATATGTCTGGGGGAGAGAAAGTTACCAAGGATTATATGGTTTGTTTGTCACGGTATTGTACGGGAATGAGTCTAAAAGTTCTTGGCATTGAGATCATCGATGAAACCCAGCGATGAAAGGCTTATGGACAATACTGCGAAATTGTGGGTTGAATCTGGGAGGCTGCGAATGTCTGCGGAGAAGTACATGGTGGTTCGATTTGGATTGGTCTTCCAGTATGTAGATTATGAGTTGAATAGTCATTACAATGCTCTGAAGAGAAGGTGAGTTTCCGCATTTTCAAACTTCTTTCACAAACTAAGTTCTTTGTTTTGCTTGAGGGCAAGCAAAGGCTAAGTCTGGGGGAGTTGATATATCATGGTTTTCACCGGTTTTCAACCATGATATCCGTTGTTTTATCGAGTCAAAGTGTGCTTTTAGAGTATTTTATTTCTTTTATCTAGTCTTTACAGGTTTTAAGTCGTTTTGGAGGAAACACGGAATTTTGGGTGCAACTGGACTTATGAAGATGTGGGATCATGATGAAGCTTTGGAAACCTGGTATTATTTGAAAGGCTTACCTTGATTGGATTGCGATGATATTTGGAGAAAAGATAGCCACTTGAGTTAACTTTCATTTGGAGGTAGTTTGAAGTCATTCCGATCAACGATTAGAAAGTTATGCCATTTTTAACGAAGATATGTCAATCTGGCGAGCATAAGAAGCATGTGCAGGAGATGAGACCAGAAGGAGAAAGATCGATCCATCCAAATCTGGATCGATCCATCCAGACAAATCTGGTGCGCATAAATTTTCCAGACCAAGCCAGATTGATCCATCCAAACCTGGATCGATCCATCCAGACATATCTGGCGCACAAAAATTTTCCAGATCGAGCCAGATCGATCCATCTAATTCTGGATCGATCCATCTGCTTCCCAGACGAAAAAGGCAAATTCTGACTTTCCTTTTTAGCCCCAGAATTATCTAAACTCCACCAAATCCGACCCTAGACCTATATATACTTATTTTAAGCCACTTTTGGAGGCTACACGTTTTCTCTACACACTTTTATTTTCTACACAAGTTTTTAGACTTTTGGCTTTTGGATTTTGTAAGCTCTGGAGAGACGAAGCTCTGACTCTACATCTCTTGAGAAGATTTCTGAACCCCTTTGGATTTCTATTTATTTGATTATGAGTTTTTCTTCATCTCCTTCTTGTTTCTCTGCATCCATGTCTGAGTAGTTTCATAGTTAGGTTTAGGATTTCAAGGGAATTTATGAATCATTGAATCGAACATAGATCGGGATTTATCATCTTGTCTTCACCTATCGTTGTTCTCATTGCTTAGATTAAATTGATCACTTAATCTCTGATTTAGGGTTTAATCTATTCATCAAAAGTGCTATAGATTGCTTGATAGAACATAGGTGAGCGAATTGTCCTTAGCCAACGAAAGCTGATGTTAAGGCAATTCGTGAACATATCAAACCTGCTCGTTAATGCTTGTTTAGAATTCTAAGATCAAACGACAGTTTAGATTCTTAGGTTGCTAGATAAAGTAATTGATACCACGACAGTGGATTGGTTAAACATTCATGTTTGAGTTTAAGACTGCGCTTATTGTTCCATGAATAATTATCTGGTTCATGATCTATGAATTTCTGCGAATTACCCTTGATCTAACGCTTGTTTTTAATTGATATTTACATCGTTTTAATTTGCCATTTTCGTTTATTATTGCAAACAACAACCATATTGCCATCTTAGCTTAGTTTCATTCATATAGATTCGTAGTGTGATACTTGGTTCTCGTGGATTCGATCCCTAAATACTACTTCTTTTGCTGTGCACTTGCAGTGATATTTTAGGGTTAAAACTCTGTGTATCAGGCTAATCGATTGATCAGGCTTCATGCTCTGGGCTTGCTTCTCCTCGAATCTTTATTGCTAGTCTTTAGTAAATCAAGCATATCTTGAGATCGCACCGTTGGATTTTCACGATGTAATATGGAAATCAAAGCTAACACTCTCATATATCTTGTGGTAATATTTGAGCTTGATCCAATAGTGAGAAGATCTCCATCTGATGCGAAATATTTGATGCTCAAGAACTGTCATATCTTCAAATTGCTTGTTTTTCATCCTTTTTAGTCCAATTTGCTTCAATTTTCTGTAAAGACTCTAAGCTCCAAAAAAAACTAAAAAGTCGTAAAATACCAAAACCAAGTAGTTTTTTCATTAAAAATATATTATAAACATAATAAAAATTGGTAAAATCTAAGGTATATCACAGCTATAAGTCACATTCGGGTATTTATAATTTTCGGGTTGGGTTCGGTTTGGATCCTTTCGGATTCGGTTTGGATCCTTCCGATTTCGGTTCGGATCCTTCTGAGTTCGGTTCGGATCCTTCTGGATTTGGGTCAGTTCCAAGTATGTACTTGAAACCCGCTCATACACGAATTTTTTTCGGATTCTAGTCTTTTTGGGTTTTTTATCCCAAATACTCGTAATTACACGAAATTTTTTGGGTTCGGTTCAGTTATTTTTTGCCCAAAAATATACGAAAAATAACAAAAAAGCTGTAAAAACTCAAATAATATACCCACATTGGCTATTTTTACCCGAACATACCCACAAATACCTGAACTAACCGAAAAACAAAGAAAAATTTATAAAATTTATCCAAACTAGCTGAACATACCCGATTTATAACCTAAATATATTTAGGTTAATTTATGTTTCTGGTACTTCGGGTACCCGCTCGGTTCTCGGTTTGGTTCGGGTTTTTGGGTACTAGGTGTTGAGGTCCCATTCGAATATTTTAGAAAATCGGTTCAAGTTCGGTTCAAGTAATTTCGAGTTAGTTTCGATCCGGTTCCTTTGTTACGGGTTTATTTCCCCTACTCTGGCACAATTTATGCAAGCTCCTCGGCAGGATCACTGGGAATCTGTGTTATAAGTGGTTCGATACTTGAAAGCAAATTCAGAACAAGGAATCATGCTTAGATCAGACTCATATTTACATATACATGGGTGGAAAGATTCCGATTGGGCAAGTTGTCCACTGGCCCGCATATCACTTACTGGTTATATATTGCAGTTGGGGACATCGCCGGTCTCGTGGAAAACACGCAAACAACCAAGGGTTATTGATGCGGATGATTTTACCTTTGCTAGAGAGCAAAGATCTAACTAGGCGCTTAAACTTTACATTTATAAAGCCTTAAACAAACCACAAGTGCATGGTACACCGATGTAGTATTTAAGGATCGATCCCAAGGGACTAAAACTTGCACACTAGAGATGCGAGAAACAAACTAAGTTATAGCAAATGTTTTTGGGTTTTTGTTT
The DNA here is from genome assembly GCA_900406555.1 of Pseudoturritis turrita. Lineage (NCBI taxonomy): Eukaryota > Viridiplantae > Streptophyta > Magnoliopsida > Brassicales > Brassicaceae > Pseudoturritis > Pseudoturritis turrita. Next base: position 106,337 of record OVBL01000085.1, read on the forward strand.
TGGTTTAAAAATGCTAAGAAATGCAAGAAACTAAAATGCAAGAAGTAAAACAAAGAAAAAGGATTAGACCTTGAGCTAAACTATCATGAGAATAGATTAACAATCAAACAATGATGCAAAAGGTTTAATTAAGCACTATCCTAGACAATGGAATATTCATTCTTTAGGTTAATCCACGCCAATGGTAAAACCCCCTTTCTCTAATCACATTCAAGATCCACGGTTAGGCATTTCATCTCAATGATTAGACAAGCATTAATATACTCCCATTTTCGTCACAAGAGTTCATAGAACAACGGTCAAGTAGCTATGTGACTCAAGGTCACAAAAGGTTTGGTTCAAACATTTCCACAAACACCTCTCGGGTGTGAAAATATCTAAAGATCTAGATTTTGAATGATCAAGTTAAAACTAGCATTAAGAATAACATAAGTAAAGGATCTAACAAGGTCAACCACAATACTCATCATCTAACTATCAAATCATCATAATCTAGTACAACTCATGGTACAACAAAAGAAAAAACATGGATCATGGGCAAAGGTAATCGATTTGGAATGACTAATGACTAATTAATGATACTAGAACAAACAAGCATGCTCAATTCCATGATAATGATCACTCACAATAGACTAATTCACTCTCATGACATTAATCCATTTGTTAATCACCTAATTAGGCAAATTTTCCAATTGCAATTAAGAGATCAATAATCAGTAAGTTCAAGTCCCTAATGTCAAATAATTACCTTAAGCATCAATTCTCATTGGTTAAGAATGAAAATTAAGTTTAGAATTTTTCTAGACATTTCATCGAACACCTTCGGAGCATGAAATGATCATGATCAAGATTTTGATTAGCTAAATCTAATCTAACATTAAACACATTCTAAACCTTAGAAATCATAAGAATCTAAGCCTAAAAATCACTAATCATCCATCAAACATCCCTCATCTACTAAACTCAAAAACCCATTGAGAAACTACTCACTAATCATGATGTAAAGCACAAAGATAAACATGGATAAAGAAATAAGCATAAAGATGAGGTTAAAGATTAAGAAAACTTCACTAGAAATGGTAAGATGACAAAATCCAAGCCAATATCATAGGGAAAGAGTTTGGAGCATAAAAGAGAAAAAAAAAATCTGATCAAAACTTAGGTTTTTACAATGCTTAAGAGAGTATTTATACTAAGAAAAATATCTAGGTAAAACAAAAGGTCAAACACTCAAAGTCAACATTAAGTCAACTGAAAAATGGTGCAGATCGACCATCAGATCGATCGATCCACCAAGCGAGATATTTTGGATCGATCGATCCAAAACAGATCGATGTTCTGGTTGATATGTGTTCAGTAAATCGATGATAACTTTTGAGATATAGCTCCGAATGACTTGAAACTACTTTCATTGGAAAGCTAACTCAATTTCCTATCTCTTCACCAAATTTCAGATTAATCCGATCACGGGAAGACCTTCAACAGACATGATATTTTAGCCAATTCGGACTGCTTCTGCATATTTTTGCATTCTTGTGTTTTCTTCACTCTCATTCATGATCTTCCAACTTCTTTTTTTTTTTTTTTTTTTTAAGTGAATGTTAAATTTATTCAAACCAAAAAAATCGTTTATACAACAAGTGCATCTATTATTTGAAGGATAGAAAAAGTTCGAAAAAACTATTAAAGGTGAAAATTATCTTGAAGCAAACCAAGCTTCCATTCCACCATCGTATCCATGGTTTCCGCAACCTCTAATGGTAGATAACCGATTTCGAACTTGTTTATCGATTTTCCAACTTCATTTGGTTCCTCCAACTCCTTAGCCTTCATTGTACCTGAAAAAGACTAAAAATGCAATGCAAATGCATAATATGAAGCCTAGAACTCTAGGACTTAACATATTCTATATGAGACTCAAAATGAGGAGAAATATGCAAAATGCAAGTCTAATGACTATAAAAGTTAAAGAAAATGTATGTTAAGGATGCTAAAATATGAATGCATCAGTTACACGTTCCTCGACAGAAACATAGTACCGAGCTATGGCTCTTGTCTGATCTTGCAGTTGGTCATTCACAACCAGCTAATTTCTATTGGGATATTAAATTAACACTTCAACTATCTACAAATCCAATTTTTTATGACAGAACAAAGCATGTGGGACTCGATTGTCATTTTATTAGGGATAATATTTTGGCGGTACATTGGTCAGTCTCATGTATCATCTCACTCTTAGTTGGCTAGCATTTTAACAAAGGCATCATGAATCAAGGAATTCACATACTTTCATGACAAGTTACGTTGGACATTCGAGACATTCATGCTCCAATTTGAGGGAGAGTGTTGGGATACCAATCCCATGATTTGAGACATTTAATCCAGATTTGTCCATTACTATGTAGTTCCTAAATATCCTCTTTGTATCTCTGTTTTTAGGAAAGTAGATTGCCTATGTTTTAGTATATATCGTTGTACAAACCTATGAGGAAGAACACATAATGGTAAATTCATTCCAAATATTATTCGTCTTCCTCTTGTTAGATTAAGTTACAAAAGTATGTTCTGTAACAAGTACTACAAATACAACGATCAAAATCAGCACAAGCAAGCAACATTTTTCTTGTGAACAATTTTGAAATCGACACAAATCGGTCCAAGACAAGTTATTCAATTTTACAATACAGTAAAAGACTTCCATTTTCGAGGCAACCAGGCCACTAACTCAATTAGGTTAACATCGTGAGAACTTACCACAAGTTATGCCTTGTTTTGTTCGATCAGGTAGATCGTGTGGTTAAGTCCATACTTCACAACGATCAGGCTTTAGATGGTTTTCCCTCGGCCTCGACTTGAGCCTTCTTAAAGAGTCATTTTTTCTTTGCGGTTTTGTCCTCTTGATTTATACTTCAATTTTTTTTTTGAATAGGCTAGTTGCTGCAAAGTATCAAATACAAGAAATTTAAAGCAACTAAAGAAACCAAAAGAGAAACACACAAAACAAACATATAAAAATTACAAAAATGTGAGCTACTTAGATAACCAAGATTTGCTAGTTTAATCATGAAAATTAATCTCTTGGCCTTACAAGGAGGGGAGAGAAGGGGTGGGCAAAATTCCCGAACCGAACCAAACCGAACCAAACCGAACCGAATAACGAAATTTGGTTCGGGTTCGGATAATCCAAATAACCCAAACGGACTCATCACTAAACTTATTTGGTATTTGGTTCGATTCGGTTTTTAACCGAATACCAAATTACCCAAATGGTTAACCGACATTAAAACACATATCATTATTAGAGTTTTTTATATTGATAGTTAATTGGTTTTAGATTAGTGTTCATAAATTTTTTAATTTTATATTTTTTAGACTTGCAGCTTTGACTTTTCGTCTGTTCTTTTTCTAACGTTGTCGTTTTGTCTCCGACGAGTAAACCTAACGCTAGTGTTTTTGGCGAGTGAAAATAAAAAAAAAACATTTGAGAATAGAAAACACGAGGACATTTATTTATTTTAAAAAAATTTAAACGTTGGAGATTTATTTGTCTTTAAACGTTGGATTTTCTATTATGAATATGTGTGTTTTTAAACAAAAAAGCAACTAAAATTTGGTGAATAAAACAAACGAAAATTAATTGGGTAATTGCTTCCAAAACCCGAACCAAACCGACCAAACCGAACCGAACCGAATTAAAAATAAATCCCGAATGGAACTTATTTTCCTAAAACCGAAAAAACCGAAATCCGAATAACCCGAACCGAATCAAACCGATTAACCGAATGCCCACCCCTACCGAGAGAGATAGGTGTCTGTCATCATTTAATATTTTCTTAATTAAATTTAGACAAACATTTTCACGGTCAACTATAAAATCCAATCCAAAATTTATACTTTAAAAATAAAAATTACAATCAATGAAGAAAATCATTAACTGATTCAGAAAATTAACTTTCGCCTAAGTTTAATTAATTCAAAAAATATTTACGACACTTGGTCTTAATAAATCTTCAAAAAAAAATTATAAAGAAATTTGATGACAAAAAAACAAATTGATTAATTTTTTGCCTTTTAGGAGAGGGAGAGACAAAGAGAATCGCTTTTTCTGTACGGCAGACAAAAATTTAGGGATTAGAAAAACAGTAAGTTATTACAAAATAGTTAAAAATAATAAAAAATAGCGGTAAAAAAACGATACAGAAAAACCGAATATAACACTTTAATAATATTTTTCGTACCATTTTTATAAAAAAAGTATATATTTAACACTGTAACAATACAAAATTACCAATCAAACTCATTATAATTTAAAAGTAAAAAGCTCGTCAAGGGTTTTAACGGCGACACCAAAATCAAACGGCAAAATTACATTTTAACGATTTTTTTTTCTTTAGTTTACAGAATCAGATCTCTTGCCCAACGGTGACTTCTTCTTATCTAACTTTTAATTTTCAGGCGCATATGCATTATATATATATATATATATATATATAATATATCAGTATATGTAAATGCGCACTCGTGTTATGTTTCTTTCTGATTTCCGTGGATCCAAATTAAATTTATTTTAATTTTGGATTTTTTTTCCTCCCTTTTTCGGTTTGGAAATTTTTGAGTTATTATCTTCCCATCTCTGGATTTTTAAGAAATTTGGATTAAAAGTTGTCTGCTTTCGTTGCGTTTGGTGTTAATATTCATCTGGGTAATGCTCAAAAAGCAAACTTTATATCTTATTTTGCGAAATCTGTAGACTTTGTATAATCGTTCTTGTTGTGATATATGGATCTGATTTGATTCTGAGTTTTTTTTGCATATATGATTAGATCGGATCAAGACTCTTCATTCTCGTTTTTTTACTAGCTTTTTATTGTCAAATTATGTCTCTTTCTTGTGTAAAGATCTTGTTTTTGTTTCTCTTGATATGGTTATTGGCTCTGGATTTAAGTTTTATCATATGATTGGGAATATGAAACATTTCTTGACTAATTGAGTTTTTTCTGGAATGCAAATAGTTTGAGATTATATAACATGGAAGGAATCATTGTGAGAAGAGTTATACCATCTGATAACAGTTGTCTCTTCAACGCAATCGGGTAATAATGATAAGCTTTTGTGTCAAGAAGAAGTTTATTGTTAATGTGTTTGAGGCTTCTGTTTATTTTTGAGGTTTCTCTTTTACAGTTATGTCATGGACAAGGACCAAAAGAAAGCTCCTGAGCTGAGACAGGTTTCAATGTTTAGTTTCTTTGATACATTGAATGTTTAGTTTGTAGTTATCAGCTTCATGAAGTATCTAAGCTTAGAGGTTAATCAGATACCATTCTTTGAATCTCGATATGGTTTATATCCAATTCAAAACGATAAAAAAAACTATCAATACTTGGGTTGGTTTATGGAAGGATTGTTCCTTCCTCATGAATTGAGTATTTCAAGTTAAAGCTTTGTGAGTTTTTCGATGATAATATTTTTTTCTGAGACATTAGCTTGATGGTATTTTTGCTAAGGTGATAGCTGCAGCAGTTGCAAGCGACAAGGAGAAATATAACGAAGCATTTCTAGGGAAGCAAAATAAAGAATATTGTGCTTGGATTCTCAATCAGGACAAGTGGGGAGGTATCTTTGCGTAGATCGTTCAATAACTCCATATTTGCTTGAGTATGGTTTTTCAACTGAATTTAGTTATATATCAGACGAGATCATATATGTCGGTAAATGTCTCTTCTGTTCATGATCTTTCATGGCTAATATTGTGCCTGGTCTTTGCAAGGTTCATCATTTCGTATTGATAAGTGTGTTTCCATTTTTCTTTTGTTTTTGTGTAGGTGCGATTGAGCTTTCCATATTAGCGGATTATTATGGCCGAGAAATTGCAGCTTACGATATTCAAACTAGTCGATGTGACTTGTATGGACAGGTATCATCAAATTTCAAACATCCAAATTCTGAAATAACAAAAACTTAGAAAGTATTAAACCGTAGGTTCCTTTTCGCAGGCGAAAAACTACAGCGAAAGAGTTATGCTAATCTATGACGGTCTTCACTACGATGCTCTCGCTGTAAGTTCATATATTCTCTATTGAAAAAAGGTAACTTTGATAACCAAACCGGTGGCTTAATTATTACTTCCTTGTTACAATTTTTTCAGTTGTCTCCATTTGAAGGAGCCGAGGAAGATTTCGATATGACAATATTTCCAGTTGGTAAAGATGGATCCATCGGGTCAATCGAAGGGATTGTTCTAAATCTAGTAAAGGACCAACAAAGGTAATTTATAAGTGGTATCTATAGTTTTGATAAATGTGGCTTAAGGAAAACACAAGTAAGCCCTGTGATTTGGTTTCTGTTTTCAGGAAAAGGAATTACACAGATACCGCAAACTTCACTCTGCGTTGCGGTGTATGTCAAATTGGAGTTATTGGGCAAAAGGTCATCTCTGTCTCCTTAAATTCTTCATTAGGTTTCCTTCATAGACCTTTGAGCTTGAATTGTGAAACATATACAATTGAAATTGAAAACAGGAAGCTGTGGAGCATGCTCAAGCAACTGGTCATGTCAACTTTCAAGAATACAAATAAGAGAATGATTGATTTGATTCTTTCATACAAAATCCAAAATATGATGTCCTTAAAATTAAAATTTTCTGTTGTTAACAAATTAAAATTTACAGTCTTGTTGTTGTACAATTATCTTCTGTTTGTGTTTTCTTTCTTTCTTTAGTTATAATCCTCACCAATAATGTCATGAAAAAAAAAATTGAAACATATTTGTCTTCATTTTCTTTGGATTAATAAAACAAAAAATTCCATTATATGTGCAGAGTAGCTTTTAGAATTTTACTCAAAAATAATAACAAAATTCTCTTCAGCAAAATGTGCATCTTTGCAGATTTGGTGAATTTGCAGGAAACTAAAAACTTATATATAAATTTGATGAATTTAGTTTCTAAGGAACATTAGCTTCTCTTACTCTGCTAAAGGTTTTTGTTTCTTCCATAATGATGAGATAATAATATTAGAGTACACATTGCTTAATTGCTAATGACCAAATGACGTACATAATCTAAACTGCTCGCTGGCTCCGACTGCTTCACCGGAACATTATTACTTCATACAGAGTCACAAACCGGTGAGAGATCAGAGAACCGCATGCGCTGCGTCCCGGGATTAAAATCTGGTGTGACCCAGGACCGGTTTGGCTCCTAAATCTTATGCTTAAGGACATGTTTTAACTGAACCTTTTGGCTTTCGATCCGCGCTTCGATGAGTTTTGCTTTCAAACTATTCTTCTGTGCACCTCTAGGCCATTCTATGCAACCTTTCATTCCTCCTCGGTTTACATGAGGATGATTTGCGGAATCCGGCGAAGAGCTCCATTGTCCAACCAAATCCATCATCGGGCTGAATCCGCCTTTGCTCGAGCCTCTATCTGGTGAAACCATTCCCACGCTTGATTTCCTTCCGTTTGAAACCCTTCCTCCATTCATACCTTCCATTGATATTACCTTGTAGTTGCTATCTCTATCTCCATTATTGCTTGCACCTGATGATCTCCAGAGCTTTGCTATTGATGAAACCTTTTTGGATGACCGTCTTGGAACCGAACACACTTCGCTTATCTCCGTAGTTGGAGTCATTGTCTCTTCCCAACCTTTGCCTAAGAACTCTGTACCACCACTCGAGGCATTGCTGTCTCGGTGATGGTGATTGTTGTTGTTGTTCACAGAAGGAATGCTTCCATCTGGTGAGTAACTAGATCCTTGTTCTTCGAGATGGCTAACCGTTTCCCAACCGCTATCATCTTCTTCGATGTCGCCGTTCTGGTGAGTAAAAGCATCTGAATGTCTCCCTTTCTTATGGATCATATTGACGTCTGGACTTACCGTGTGAACTTTAGAACCGTGGCTGATTGGACTGTAAGCAACAGATTTCTCCATTTCTCTATCATGGCCTTCACCGAGATTCATTTCTTCGAATACAGAGAAGATATCATCCGGGTTTGCAGGCTCATATGTAAATTCCTTGATTTCTTGGATACTAACAGATGCAGCGCTTTCTCTTAATAACTCTGCCTCTCTCACCTCTTTGACATCTGTAACGATATCTCTTGACCTAAGGAAAGATTCCAAATCTGCGACAAGCTTGTTCATTTGTGAGTACCTTTCCTCTAGTGCTACTTTGGCATCAATAAGCTTCATCTGGACGCGTTCCTCACGCCAGACCTCAGCCATCTGCAGCATTCTTCTTTCATCGTCTACTTCTTCTCTGAGGCTCATGGATTCTCTCTTCAATGCTTCAATCTCAGCTTTATCTTCTCCTATTTCCTTGGCAAGTTCATCGCAAACTTCCTCAATCAATTCTCTCGCCTTCCTTTCCTTTTCGAAGTCCTGCATGTAACGCTTCACGGCTAATTTCGAATCTGCAAGCTCATTGACTAATTTATGATTGACGATTTCTAATCTCTGACGAGTTTTCTTCTCCCTGCTCATATCAGCTTTCATGTCATCAATGATTGCTCGGACCTTCTCGTGCTCTCTGCTCCGCCAAGCAGCCCTCTCCTCGCTAACTTTCCTCAGGAACTGCTCAAGCTTCTTTTTGTGAGATCGCTTCTCACTCTCGAGATCCTCAATGCGAGCATGTGCTTCCTCCAACTCTACTTCAAGTGAAGAAACCAATGACACAGCATTCACTTGTTGATCAATACGCTTCATGTTGCTATAAATTTGGTGTGCTTCATCCATTGTATCCATGCAGACAGGATCCCATTTTGTCGCCCCCTCCATCGCCGAGTGGGGAAATGGCATTGAAGGCTCGAGCTGACAAGAAAACAATAGAAGCCTTGAGGTCAAGGAATCATAAAGATATTACACGAAATAATCACAGCAAAAAAAGGACCTTAACAGACAAGAATATCCCACCAGAAGAAATGTATATACTTCCATGCATTAGAATATCCAAGTTAACAGTTATATTATGACTTTGCGGGTTTTATCATACCCATTGCCCGAAAAGGTAAGACTGACAAAGGCCTCATAAACTAGCTAAGAAGCAACTCAAACTCTCAGGTTCATAATCTCAATCTCATTTAAGTTTTTCCTTTCTGCATCCGAACTCTTCAATAATACTTACATTCAAATATTTTGTACCTGGTTAAAAATGAAAAGAAATCATAAGACCAATAAATTCGCAATCAAATACACCACTCAATCAGAACACCCTTTATTGGTAAGATTCTAGAGGTAGGTGATATAAAGAAAAAGTATAATGACACAGTGTTCTGATTCTAGACCAATAAATTCGTAATCAAGTACAGTATATGTATGAGATGGTCTATTAGTCTTTGGAAGAGTAAATAGACAACCGCTGCTGTGATTTCCAAAGTATTTTCTGTCTGATGTTACATACATCTATTTGTTTAGCTCATATCATATACACCTAGAAGATTGGGAAGATAAACACACCTTACACAAAAATCCATTTTTTGTCGTAGCAATAGTGCTAGGGTTCTGCCTTATCCTGTTGCTTTGACCGCCAGAAGGTTTCTCACTATGGTGATAAAGAAACGGAACACCCATGTATCCACCACCTCCCTGCAGGTGAACAACATGATAGCTTAAAACTGAAAGCTAATGAACATAAATTTCTTTCTCCATATGAGCACTTGTCAAGATCACCACTAGATATAGCTGTTTGAGACGTACGCAAACATTAGGACAAGCTCAGGGTTTTCTAGTTGCATATATGTTGATCATTAGAAATCTGAACAGTTTCAAGTCATCAAGAGTCAAGAATTAACAATCAGCTACAAATGCAATTATCAATCAATCCACTAACTAAGATTTCTAGGTTTAATGATGATTGTCATGAAAGAAACTTGAACAAAAATGATAATGCAAACAAAGAGGATAAGGATTTGATCGAGCAATGGTCGAAACTTGAACTTCAAAGTTAAGCAATCACCAATCTGGGAATTAATTTGAGAGATAATCACATACTTCCATTCATTTCAATCCATGAAAAACTAACTCACTATCACAATGCAAATCCTACAAATGCAGATGAAGAACACTCTTTTCAATTCCTTAGTATAAATCCAGAAACCATTGGATCTCGAAAATTCCAAAAACAAAAAAAATTGTACCTGAAACCCTAACCCCTCTTTGCCCTTTCTCTCTCCGCCGCTAGAAACCGCGTCCGGGACTTGCAACCGCCACAGCCCGGCGGCGAGTTTCCTAACAGAGACAGGACGCGAGGTTTTCCTCCGATCCTTGCGGCGAGTAGTCTCTCTCTCAACCTGGTTGTTATTACCTCCATCATCCTCGTAACCATCGTCCTCTACAACACCGCCTCTCTCTCTATTCCGATCCTCAACCCTCCATTTCAAAAGAGGAGTCTCCGGTCGACTTCGTCTCCCACCAGGAGCACCGGATCTTCGCTGACGAGTCAAACTCGGGTTCCTTGCTCTACGTCTAGTGACTGTAGTAGTAGCTCTTTGTATAGCCTTGAGATCTGGACCGTTAGTGAACAGATTCGTCTCCGACTCCGAAGCCGGTAATGTCGCCGTCGTATACGGCTTTCCGGTGACTTTCATCTGTTCTTCCACTTAATCACCTCCATAGACAAAGGCTTTTTCCCAACGTGAAGAACCGACCCAAAATCTCAAAAAACGAAAAAAAGCTCGAGAATCACAAGACGAGAGAGAGAGAGAGAGAGAGAGAGAGAGAGAGAGCTTGAAAGTTCGTGAAGCAAAATCGCTTTGTTGTTGTGAGAGTCTTGTGACTGAAACGAGAGAGAAGAGAGAGAGGAGAGAGATGAGTATATGTATATGTATACATTATACGTATATTTCTCAAAAACCCATGCGTATTGGTCAACGGTATAAGATTAAAACGATGTCGTATTTAAGAGAGTGTAACACACGCGCTTATATATAGCGCGTGTTTATGGTCTCTTCGTTTGGAGGTGTTGCAGAGAGACGTTGGTGATGTATGATTAAAGAAAGAAGAAACATAATTGGTCTATGTATTTTTTTATAATTTAAAAATATTAAATGAGATTTATATTATAAAAAGTAGTATCAAAATAAATTTAGATTATGATGGATAAGTGTTATTGTTCAAAGACTTCAAATGTTAAAACCTATCATATCAATAAAAAGTTTCTTGAACATGCAATGCCTAAGTCGATTAGATCTCGATTTTATTTTTCATTATAAAAAAAATGTTGGATTATTTTTTTGTAATTTTGACTAGGAAGCAAATAAAAGAGACGACGAAGAAGACATCAAAAGGTATCCTAGGTGAAGATGTCGGATTCAACACCCTCCACATGATCTATATTTCACTTTTAAACTTCTAACAATAATAAAATAAAATACTAGGATGATTCCTTTTCAATTTGTATATTTCTAGTAATCCTACGCAATAGATATAGAATTAATTTGGTTAATAACCAAAAATACATTTTAAATTAAGTATATAATTATATAAATATGGAAATTAAGTAGTTAATATTTATGTGTACTTTGCGAATGCTTTTATCCTTTGTTGTATCTTCTATAATAACATATTTACCGGTAGTTGTGGAAATCCAGAGATAGTTCCGGCAAAGAAAAGAAAGAGAACCGACGAATAGAAGAGAGAAAGGGATTCGACGCGTGTGAAAGGAAGAGAGAGAAAAATTTGGAGGAAGTGTCGGTGAGAGGGAGAGAGATAACGAAACTGTTCCGAGAAAAGGATGAGAGAGAAATCTGACGAGAAGAGAGAAAAAGAAATCCGTCGAAAAAAAGGCTAGAAAAATCCAACTGTAGGAAATTTGGAAGGGTGGAGCTATGGCCGTCGAATGATGGAATTATAGCCGTCGGAAGGAAATAATATAAATGATATTTCCACTAGACCAATTCATAATTTTCTAATTTTTTGAAGAAAATGGTCATTGACTTAATTTTTTTTTATTTAATGTGTATATCTCCTAATTTCTCATAGATATAATCATTTTATATGTAATTTTTTTGATATATTTGTCATCAAATATAAATAATGTAAAATTTTGACAACTTTTTTTATTTGTCACGTATAATTTTGATAACTGTTTCAATTTTTTTTTATAAAGTTTGTATTCGATTCTTGACAATCACTATGTAATAATTCATTATAAACTTTAATTGAATCAGTTGATTTTAAATCAATCTTTTGATAAATATGATTTCTAAAACTCAGGTATGACACATTGGACATTTTAAAAAAATACGTTTAATCAAATAAAACCCAAACACATCGTTGTGTTTTACGATGCAAAATATTGTGTTTTATTAAAGATGAATCGTTTAGGGTTTTAACATTTCTATATATTGAGGATTATTTTCACTATACAAATTATGTTGAAGGCTTTAATAAATAGTTTAGGGTTTTTAAATAGATCGTGTCATAGTTGAAACTTTTTTCATTAAAATCTCTTTTGCTCAAAATAGAGCATCGCAATGATGTATATAGCAAAATCAATTTTTGTACACCAAAGTACATTTTAAGAATCCAGGCAATACACAGATATCCACTTAAATTTAAATCAGTGAAGTTGAATAGATCAACAAAGCTATGCACGGTGGATTACCCACCAAACTTTTAATAAAGGATTATATTATATATAGTATTATTTTTCGTATTTATCTATTACTATGATAGTGATCATGGAAACAATAGTTAATTAATGGGTCAGCCTCTTTAAATGTGCCATCTTTGGGTACTTCCCATGCTATTCCTTGTTCTTTGTGTGTCTCATTAATTTTTATCATTTTATAATTGTTTCATTTTTCCTGTTTGTTTTTCGTGTAACCCTAATCCCATGTTCTATCACTCGACTCGTTTCCACGTACTTTTTCCACATTAGTATAATAATTCTATTTAATATTCTCAACCAAGTAGATTTTTATGTTAATTGATAAATATGATGACGTACGGTGTGATGAGATAATTTTTGACAAAATAAGTGCTCTTTCCAAATGTAACACCGATTTAAATTGGGATTTAGCAAGACTTTTACAGTTTTACTCATCTTCCATCCAATTGCCTGAGTTAACTACGTCTGAATAACATTTAAAAAAAAAAAAAAAAACTACGTCTGAATATTAAATGTAATTTATTTTCTTTTTGTCAACTTAAAATTAGGAAACCATTTAATACCAAATTGATTAGATATTCTTTTGACTCGGATCCAGAAATGACATTGCTATCTTTACAGAATCTGTGAGCACGAAAAGTTCAATTTTACCTCCCCGAATAAAGTTGAAAAAATTAAACCAAAAATCCAGTTGAAAAAAAATGATTAGATGTTCTTTGATAAATAAGTTCTATTTCCAAATGTAACACCGATTTGAGTTTAGATTTAGCAAAACTTAATTCATTTTCTCTCTAATCGGATTAGTTAACCGTGTTTGAATATTTTACTAGATATTATCAATATTATGCTAATGTAAATACCAAATGGACAATATTAATTTAGGTCCTACACAATAGATCTTGGCTTTATTTGTTGATCCCTGCATGGCTCAGTTATAACTTATAATAAACATGTTCTTTTATATATATATATATATATGCTTAAATCTATAGATCTGCAGTTTTTTGTGTGTAGGCATTTACTATCATTTTACTATTTCAAAACTGTTGAAGATCTATTTGATATTACACATTTATAGACATTAACAATTTTAAACGCACATATGTCTAAATTTTCTATTTTTTACATTTGATATCATATTTGTGTTAACATTTTCTATCAACAAAAATTGTAAAGGCAACTAAGAAATACACACATATTTTGTTTCTGTCATGTTTTGTATTTGTGTATACATGTACAACATGGCATTGTCCATGTATATATTTGCGACATCGATGGACTTTTGTTCAATTTGCTCCTCAAATTCACACTTCACAAATCAAAATCATTTGTCAGGTTCATTCACAAACACTAGTACTATAGTCGTCTTGTCACAATCTGAATAAACATAGTACATATTAAATTTGTACCACCTAATTATGTATCACATTAAATCCATTGTTTGGCTAATTTTAAACAGATAATAATCAACTATTGGGAAAACGGTAATTTAATTAATCAAGTTTTGCAATGTCGCGATTTTATTTTTCAACTATCCGGCTTTCACTTTTATTTCTCAAGTTTACATTAATTTCGACGATCAATACTTTAAAAAGTCAATTTTAACGTCCATTTAATGGTTGACTTTTTAAAACCCTGATTGTCAAAGTCAACGTAAATTTGAGGATTAAAATTGGAACCCGAATAATAAAAACGCCACATTGCAAAACTCGAGGAATTAAATGACGATTTTCATCACTTCTTTTTTATTATTTCTTTTTTTCTTTTTTATTTGTTAGAAAAACATAAAATTTATAAATAAATACAATTGTATGTTAAAAATAGTTCAAAATTTTTTTGACATTAATATTGTACTTAATCGTAATGTATATTTTTGTTTTCTTCTTCTTGTGCACAAGTCTTTAAACACAATGATTTTTTTTTTTTAAGACTATTCACATAATGAATCGAAAGGAGTTTTATTTCCCAGGTTCTTACGTCTTGTGAAAACAAGCCTTTTACATTACTGGCCTTATGGCCCAATTATTGTTTCTCAATTATTTTCCTTTTAACACAATATGATTTCATTTATCACACTTAAATTAAATATGTATATTTGGGTTTTGTTTTGGTCAGGGTGTTTTGGATTCTTTTTTTTCCAAATTTTCTATCTAGGAACAAAAATATCTAAAGTAAAATATAATATATTATAGATGGTTTGATACAGTTTTGGTTTCGGTTTTGAATTCAAATTTTAATTAAATATATATATTTTTTTTAAATTCCAATTTTAAATCGAATTTTTTCGGATAAAAAAATGGATTCAATTAAACTATATTAAAAAATTGTTCGGTTTGTGGATCTCTTATTTTACTTCGGTTTAAATCGAATCATTTTATTCGGATTAACACACTTTTGCTTTTATTAAAAAAAAAAAATTCATTCTCGACCTGGAATTGCATACAGCCAAACACACTCTTTTTCTTAGGAATGTATCGAACCAACATCCATGAATTAAGATGGATTAAATTCTTATGTTAATATTTGTTTGTTAACTTATAACAAAGAAATCAATAAGACTTCAAATAACTCCATCTGAATGCGTTCACATACCATCACTTAAGACAGACCAAAATATAACACAAAAAATATATAAAAACCCCAACATTTTGGACAGACCAAATTATAACCAAAAATAAAAATAAAAAATTGTAACCCCAAAAATTTCATAACTACTTTTTGTAACCCCCAAAGAAAATAAAACTTAGCAAAACTCATGTGGGCTTTGTAAACCCACTTTAATTTGTTCTTCCAACTACTATTGCATGTGTTGTCATGATATGATATGTTTATAGACAAATTACATTCATAGCAAAAATTGTAGCGAGAGAAGAAGATTAATAAAGACACATACAGTTCTTTATTCATTTAGATGATAACAAGTAGAAGGGATATGCAATCTATGATCGACAATTTTCTACAACACAAACCAGAAACAACTTATTAAGTCTAGCATTTTTTTCACATACAAGACAATTACTCAATACATAATTATGCTTGTTTAGATATGGTATATTCGTTGATATGCTTGTTTAGGCACTTTCAACTGCAGTAATAGAGCCTTTGGTGCACAGAGTAGAACATGTCTTGGTACATTTTTCAACCGCTCCATTCACAACTTCAGTTGCATCTAATCACCAAAACAAAATTTAAACAAGATTATTATTCTATTGTCTATTATTCCCACAATACTAATAATAATATGTTTGTAGAGTTCTCATACAAAAATAATAAAAGATGAACTTATCCGGAAAAATAAAATATAAATGATTTGAAAAGAAAACAATATTTTAAAAAAAAAATTCGAACAAGAACCGAAATCAAAAGTATATCAAATCATCCAGATTATGTTATACTTTAAATACTATTATATATAAACTACAAAAAACTCACAAGACCTAAACCCAACCGAAATCCGGATTTGACACCATCAAATACATGCACGGGAAATTAAATAGTAATGATCATAATAATATGTTTGGAGAGTTCGCTTTACCAGAGTTTTGTAGAGTGGTTAGGGCACTACAAACAAATGATGCACATCCCAACTTGCAGTATTCATTGACAAGATCACCTTGAGCCAATAATCAAAATACATTCAACTTGCATCAAAAATATGAAATCTCCATCTTGTAACAAATATAACCCTAATGAAACACAAAAAGAATGTTAAACTTACCAGATTTGTTCAAATTGTCGTTAGGATATGACCCAGGGCAACCGTTCCAGCCAGTGATAACACAATCATTAATAGATAAACAAACGTTTTGGGTTCTAGCCATAGCAAAACGAGTACATAGAATATAGCCATTTCTACCGCTCTGGGTACGACAACAGATGTTTGCTTCTACTTGAATTTGTGCCATGACTAAGAGGCTCATTACGAGCAAACTTAAAATCACACTTTTGCTTTTCATCTTTTTGATTGATTACTTGTTTGATCACAAAATGTATGTAGAGGAAACACTTTATAATTGGGTTTGTATTGATGAAATGTTGATGAAATTAGACTTACATAAATACTAGTTGCTCTACAATTTTCACCACAATTTTCTTTTATTTAATGCTCTGTAGGAGTCTAGACACTTGCAAGTTGCAACCACAAATTACTCGACCTATCCCATTTAAGCAATCCGTATCAAATTAATGGTGTTTGTCTAGGGGATTGATTTTTTTTTTCAACTAAGAAAAAAAACTTAAAAAATTGTGTCACTTGATCCAAATAAAATTTCTAACTAAATCAACTATCATTCTTGTTAAAGAGAAAGGCGAAACTGATTGTGATAATTAAAAATTCTAGTTTGCTCCTCACTTAGATTGTAGTAGAAGAATGGAGGTTCGGAAAGAAATATAAATTTTAATTTAGGATTTATAGATTTATAGATTTTTTCTCTCTTATAATTATTTGAGGAAACGAAACTTTGAGAGGTGTTATAGGCAGCCATGAGTTAACAGAGTTTGAAAAACAAAACAAAATTATTTTTCAATTCTATATATAATTTAAACTAAAACTCGCATAAATCTTTCTTATTAAAATTAAAACTCGCAAACCTAAAAATAAGCATGTTTAGCCTCAACAGTAAACATGTTTTTTTACTATGATAAAATCTTTAGATTTGCAGTGTTTTGTAATTTTAATTTGTACATTTTTACTATTAGTTTTACTATATCAAAATTGATGTAGATTTTATACTTGACGACATGTATGCAGATCTTTTTCTCTTGACGGCAATGATGTACAAATCTATTTTATATACACAATTATAGACACTTGTTTCAGAAGCACATATCTTTTTTTTTTTTTTTAAATCTCATATACTTAAAAAATAAGATTGGTGTTAACATTTTTACTAAACATTTATATAAAAGAAAATTTGTAAAGGCAGTTAATTAAGAAATACAAACATTTTTGTTTTGTTTTTGCCTTTTGTAGTTACAATTTGCGACCAATAAAAAAATAATAAAAAATTTAACACAACCACACTAATCTTAAGTTCTTAACAAATAAATGTAAATAAAAATAAACACAACACAAAAAATAATAAAAATTTCATATATATTATTCGGACTGGATTTCGGATCCTCCAAACTAAGTATTTTACGACCGTCTGCGTTGACTATGGCCATCTACGAGAATATGGAGCGAGCACATGATAAAAAATTTGTATTCTGGGAGATGGAGAGTATCCACGTAAAAATTGATATTCTTAGGTGGAGCGCCATGTTGGTACCTCGAACGAGGAAAACGAAAATAAGAAACGGTTTCTCTCCCAAAAAATCGTTGATGCTCAAGTCAGAATACAACACGGAGAGTAAATTATTTAGAAGTTGAGTCTCAATATGATATTTAAGAGTTGGAGTAAGAATATAAGGGATGAGCCTCCTCGAAAAAGTGGGGTCGTAACTCTCTTCCTTGAAATTGGATTGTGAGAAATCCAGAGTTCTCTCTTCTTCTCCCCCCCCCCCCTTTCTATACTGCTTGAGAAGGATATTTATAGAAAATTTACCTTAAAGTTCTACTCCTAGTCAGACATAGGGGTCAAGTAGTGTTAGTATGTGAAATCACATCATCGAACTACTCCTTAGGAGTTCGAGTGCAGATAGACTTCCCTGAGCTGCAGTAGGTGGGCCCTCTGCGTGTCATCTTGTCGGCCTACCAAGAGGTATCTTCTGACACTCCTCGCGAATGGCATGCCAACTGCCCCGTCGAAATAGGCATATGTCCATATTACGCTGATGTGGTAGTTTTTGATTGGATGGTGTACAATCACCTCCAACATGTATATATATTACATGACGTCGATGGAATTTGTTCAATTTTTTCCTCAATGTAACAAAAAATACCATAGACGATTTTGTCATTAGACTACTCTATTATTCCACTATTTAGCTGACATGCGAGTTAAGTCACTCTATTATTCCACTATTTAGCTGACATGCAAGTTAAGTCTTGGGGGGGACCTGAAAGAAACTCCTATCCACATAAAACCAAATACCATAATTGGTGAAACATCATATATTCCCACAACTTGAAAGTTGGTGACTACATAAAATTCAGTCGTATCATAACACAAACGAACACTTCTGAATCTTCACAAAAGAGACTCATGAAATAACCATGGTTATACACAGACAAACCCAAACTCCAGTAGAATCATAACCATGTCAATAGTATTTAAATATCTCTAAAAATTTGCACCCAAGAAAAGTCCAACACAAGATTTCCAGTCGAGGACAAACCTCCAAAAACGGAAGATATCTAAAAACCTAGGATGGAACGGATCTAAAATGGTCACCAAAAAAAAAGGTCGATGTCTGAACATACTGAACTAAACCACCGCACAAACTTCTGACATGCCCTTCGGACACATCCACAACCGCAAATTTAATACCAGTTTTTTAATTGATTAATTTATTTATTTTTTTAATCCAAAAAATCAATTTAATACCATTTTAAAAAAAAATTAAAGATATATTAGATTAAAATTTAAATATTTTATAGACAGCCATAAGTTAACAGAGTTTACAAAAACAAAAATCATCATTCTTCAATTTTATATATACTTTAAACTAAACTCGCATGTATCATTTCTTTAGTTTTAGGTTCGATTTAGTATGTCTTCCCTTTGTATTTCTTTCGTTTGGACTTCTGTCTCCAGAAATTTTGATATTTTTCGTTGATTTTTGTAATTTTATCTCGGAAATAATAAATAATACCAGATGATAAAAAAAAAAATTTAAAAAAAACTAAACTCGCACAAATCTTTCTCATCCTAAAATTTTAAGGTGTGGACATAAATAACTGAACAAGAATTCATTTATCTGAAATCAATTAAATAATAAGAACAAATACATAAATTCTGGTACCGAAAAACTAATGTTTTAAAATTCAAGATCCGATTTAATAATCAATCGGATGGATAGCTGAGTTGGATTGATGATAAATCCAAAAATAATTGAATCAATTAAAAAACCGTAAATATACGGAGTGAAACTCCGATAAAGAATGCCGCATGACTAAAATCATTTCCCCCATCAAATCTTTTATATATCTTTGTTAGAAGTTTTCCCTACTCCCATTTTTTTAATTGTTTTTCCCCTTTTCCTAATAATTGTCACAATCTGAATAAGCATGTATATATCAAATGTGTACCACCTAATTATGTATCACACTCAAATCCATTGTTTGGTCAATTTTGAACCGATACCATTTTAGCCATATTAGTTGATTCTTCCAGTCTCGAATTAGTTAACTCTCACGAAAAAAAAGAAAAAAAAAGACTGTTGGCAAAATAATAATTTTTAAAAATAAAATTCTCTCGAATTAATTAGTTCTCTTTTTGTCCACATTCACAAAATGAACAAAAAGAAGCCCCTTTACAATACGGGCCTTGTGGCCCAATTATAATTTGCCATATAAATTTAGGGAAAATGGCATTAAAAAAACTTTTAAAGTGGCATATTGACATTTTCAATCTCTAAAATCGCATAAATTTATATTCGCTGCGTATTTCTTTTCAAAAGTGCAATTAAAACGATTTTCCCCAAACTTTTTACTTCTTTGTTTTACTACACAAATAATTTAAACCGATCATAAAACTACATGAACTTATTATTTCTTTAAAATTGACCAAATAAAATTGGTTTAGCTAATTTTTAATTAAACCGTAACCACGGTTAAGTAAACCGTAATTACTTCTCCTCTCTTTTCGTTGAATAGGACCGAGAATAATCTGATCGGTCCATTTGACCAGATTCATCACGAAGAGATAATAACTTTATGTAGTTTTATGATCGGTTTAAATTTTTTGTATAGTAAAACAAAAATGTAAAAAATCTGAGGGGAAATCATTTTAATTGCACTTCTATAAATTTCGTTATTATATTTCTGGATATTTGGATTTTGTTTTTGCTTCTTTTTTCTAAATTATTCTTGACCTGGAAATTCATTGCATAACACACTCTTTTATCAATGAATTATAAGGGACTCATTTCTTGTTCAATATTTTTTTTTGTTAACTCTATAACAAAAAATACAAGACCATAAATAATTCTATACGAATATGTGTTCACATGACATCATTTAGGACAGACCAAAGTACAACCAAAAACAAAAAAAATTGTAACCCCAATATATATTTTCTTAACAACTTTTTGTAACCCCCAAGAAAATAAAACTTAGCAAAATTCATGTGGGATTTGTAAACCCACTTTTATTCTTCCAACTACTTTGCCATGTGATACCCTTTTCTTTTCTTCACACAAATTTATATAAATGTACTCCTCGCGGTCCAAACATAAATTAACTAAAAATAATAACAAAATTAAAGGGTCTAACTAAAGAATAAAAAGATGAACGTAGCATGCATTATTAAACATCATTATCGATCCATGCAAGAAAAACATGAACACTTCCCAAATCTTTCTCTCTTTAAACTTATATAAACCATTAATTAATTACACATTCTCATTGATCTAATTAACCAATCTCATCACAATATGATCACCACTAAGTTGTTATTATATGTCTTATTCCTCTTCCTCATAAACTCTCTTCTTCAAGTTCTTGGTCACTATGACAAACTTAACACAACCTCTCCATGGCTCAAGAACCACACCAAATCACCTACAATGTCAAATTGGGGTAGGTCAAAACCACCAATGTGTAAACCATGGATTTGCAAACGATCCGGACCACCAATGGCTCGAATGAGATGTTGTCGTAACCAATGCGTTGATGTCTTGTCCGATCCAAACCATTGCCGCTTCTGTTTCAAAAGCTGTCGGTTCGCTTTGTCTTGCTGCGATGGAGATTGTGTAGACACGAACAATGATCCTTCTAATTGCGGACAATGCGGAAACAAGTGTGATTCTGGTGCGCCTTGTGAGTTTGGTTTGTGTGGTTATGCAGCTCCTTCTTCACAGCCTCGAAAACGTCATCGTCGTCCTAAGTTTCATCGGCCACGACCTCCTCCTTCTCCGGATACTGACGGTGGTAGTAAACTTTATGATGATCATGATGATGAATAAATCGTAACGTGCGTGGTGAGATAATGATGAGATGAGTATTTGAGTTTTAACTATTGTTGTTCTTAATTATCAAAAAAAAGAAAACTATTGTTGTTCTTTCGTTGATTAGTAATTATCGTGTGTTTCAGAGTTCATTTTTCTCGATGAATTTTATTTGTAATGATAATAATTTGGTTTTTATTTGAATATATATGTGTGGTTTGTGTTTAGGGTTCGTCGTATTTTGTATGGTGTCATTTGTAATGTTATACTGTCGGTCCAATTGATACGGTCAATGAAATATCAATTAAAGTATTTAATCCGACTTTTGTTTCAGTTTTAATATGATTTTTTTGGTTCAATTTTGGTTTTCTTTGTTAGTATAGTAAATGTAGAAACCTTTGACATGTTGTAGAGGAATTATTGCATGTTTTAGCTAAGTTTAATTATATATATTGCGAACAGTTATATTGCGTATCTATATATAACTGAGTTTATACAATTGTAACTGAGTTTATATTAGTTGTAGTTGAGTTTATTCATACTAAAGCCGGATTCATAAATGATGTAGTATGTAAGAATGTTTAATTGTTAAAAACTAATGCGTATTGTAATTAACTTTAAGAATGCTGTAACTGAGTTTAAATACAAATGTACACATGTTTTTACATGTTGTACCTAGAAAAATATGTATCTAGATTTATATAGTATCAAAAATATCACAGATTTGTGACGAATAATTTCGTCTCAAAATTTAGTCACAATAACTCCAAATTTTTGTAGTGATAACTAAAAATAGAGGTTGGAGTTGTTTATCGATGGTTCCTTTAGCGAGTTGAAAACCATAGTTCCATGGCTTCAACATAAACGTGATCTCCCGCACTACGAATAGAGTTGATCTGATTTCGAATGTTCTTATCAATATGCTTGGTGATGATTCTCGTTGACATCGCGGTGTCCCTGTGTCTTCTTCCATTCCGTTTTCGTCATATATGATATATGGTTGATTGGAATGCATACCAAAACAAGAATATATTATACTTAGGTCGAGACGATGTGAGAAGACTGAGAATCTAATCCCAATATGTGGTGAAAGCGGAACCAAGCAGCTTCGAGACGATATTCATCCATATTTCAGTTGATATACGACATCCAAAGAAGATATGATTTCATGAGTCCTCAGTAATTCCACAGAGACTGCAATATGTCCGTATCCTCCAAGTTTCAGCTTCTCATCTTATCCCCGTTGTCAAACGGTTGTGAATCGCTAACCATAATATAAAAAAGTATTTGGGAGTTGCATGTGTGAACCACACTCCCTTGTACTAAGTATTTATGGGTTGCTTTGACCGAATAATGTTCCAAGTATTTTTCATCACAAACCGATTCTTGTAATAGTCCTCAGAGAATTTCCAGTAAAAGATATCATCCCCTACCTACCGTTCTCTTCTGACCTTCTCTATGGCTTCTTCTATGTTATTAAGGTAGACGACGCGATGGTTTATGCGGCAATGGTGCTCCAACACCTCTGCGATAGTCGCCGATAGCGGAATCCTCAAGTCAATAGGTCCACGTTGCCCTATTAAGTCATACAATCTGCCCAGATGGCACCAATGATCGAACCAAAAAGATGTTGCATGCACTTCCATTGCCGATTTCAGTTTTATGAAATGTCTTTGCTAGCTCTCTGTATTTTAAAAGCTTTCGCCACATCCAAAATCTTTTCGTTGTAGTGTCCTTAATCGACCAGAACCACTCTTTTCCAATTAATGTCTCTCTTACCCACTTGACTCACAAAGAAGGCTGAGCCGATACCACCCTCCAAATGAGCTTTAAACAACTAACCATGTTCGTTTCTTTTATAGATTTAAATCCCAAAACTCTCTCTGATTTCGGTCTACAAACATCACTCCACACAACCTTAGACTTCTTTGTGTTCAATTCTGGCCCAAACCAGAGAAGAGCTGCACAAAGTTTCTCAATCTTCTTAATACAACCATTTGGTAACCGAAATGCCGAGATCTAGAAATTTGTGATACTACTGATCACCGAAGTAAGCAATTGCATTCTGCGAGCATAGAAGAGATACCTAACTGTCAAAGAGATGATCTTCAACCGAATCTTCTCCAAAAGAGGACTATAGTCGGCATTGTGTGTTAGGTTTTTCATGTGTGCTTTAACAATATGTCCGTGAAATAAATTTCTTAGTTAGGGTCGTTCTTTTATTTAAAGATAAAATTTAGGGCACCTAGAATTTAGATGAAAAAGATTTTAGTTCAAATAGGGAGACACACAATGGAGTGTTATACGTACGAACAAATCTCATTCAATTTATATAGTATTATGGCTCATCTTCCATTGAGATAATGAATATTTTCTTTATGTTTTAAAATTAGATTGACCACTTTAAAAATAAAATAGTCGCTTTCATGAACTACTAATAATATAAGTTGATGTTTGAATGTATGTGCACAATATCTTTCAATGCTTAATTTTACTAGAACTTTAGTTTGGTGGAATCCACAGTGTAGTGGCTAAAAAATAAAACTTCTTTTTTGTAAATGTTTTGATTTTTAATCGATTTGAAGGAACCCAAGGGAATAAAGCTTTCCGGGTTTATATAATTTACTAGGTTAGTACCCGTGCTAATGCACGGGTTTAATTGACACCACTAAATTATTTTAATTGTAACAGATTTTTTGAGTTTATTAAAATTTTAAAATTTAATGTTATAACCGATTTAATACATATAGAAAACAAATAAAATAATCAAACATTTGAGATATTCAATTATTACTAATGATGCAAGAAATAAATTAGAATATGATTGCATGAACATTTACAAAGTTAAAAAAAAATTAGAGTATGAAAAAACTGATATGACATCAAGTTAGATGAACCACGCTAGTGTAAATTAACTTGCACCAAATGTACATCCACAATTTAAAAAATATGAAAACATAACGTTCGGATAAAATGTTTGTAAAACAATAATTATATATATGTAAATCAAATACTGAAAACTCATGCAAATTTTTCGGAAGAAACTACTGTTCTATTTTCCGTGCATGTTCAACCATGATTCTTCCATTGACCCACCAATTATCTCTTTAAAAAAATGAAATTTAAATGTTTGAACAAAAAATTCAAAAAAGCAAAAGTAATTAACGATAGTAGTATAGTATATTAGATGAAGAGAATCAATTGAAAAAACTAAAAAAACTGAGATATTCATTAACACGTAGTCAGATCGGTGTAGAAAAAATGAGGTAAATTTTTTGATTAAGAGATTGTGTGCGAGGTCTATTTTTTGTATTTATAGGGATGAATATATCTAGTTAACAAAATTAGGGTTTGCAAACAAATTTTCACAAATATTCCTAAAATCTAAATATTTATTGCATATCATAATCATTAATATGAAAGATATATGTCATAAAACTTTCTCAAAACGAAAGAAAGATATATGTCATAATTGTAATGGAAAATTATATTTATTAGTGTTTCAATGTGTTTGATAATTGGAATTAAAGTAAGAGAGTGTTTGGCAAATGGAAGAATATAGAATTAAATAAATAAAAAATGCTGAGAAAAAATCTGGTGATGACACTTAAGCAAAAATGGCCTACAATGTTTGTCTTTTAATATATAGAGGATAGAGGATTTCAAAGTAAGAGAGTGTTTGGCAAGTGGAATAGTAGATGATTAAAAAATATAGAATTAATTAAATAAAAAATGCTGAGAAAAAATATGGTGATGATATCTAAGTAAAAATGACCTATTTGTCTTTTAGTATATAGAGGATTTCAAATGTGTTTGATAATTGGAATTAAAGTAAGAGAGTGTTTGGCAAGTGGAATAGTAGATGATTAAAAAATATAGAATTAATTAAATAAAAAATGCTGAGAAAAAATATGGTGATGACATCTAAGAAAAATGGCATACAATGTTTATCTTTTAATATATAGAGGATTTTGTATGTATCTATGGATAATTTGGTGTGAAAACGTAGATTAGTATAAGGATGTGTTGGGTTCTTATGCAAAAAAGTGAGTGCTTTTTTTAATAAAATTTGATAAGTTTTTTTGTTACTTAAAATGTTCACGGTAACCAATCATTATTGAAATCGAAGTAAGAGATTTTGAATCATGTCTCTCAACTAACATGATGAATTCTCAATCACCATTCGATGATCCTAAATTAGTTCAATAATACACTTATAACTTTATTTTTTCAGCTAATAATAAGGATAAAATTATAACTTTTAACTAAAAAATTACATTAAGAATACAAAATGATATTTAAAAACAAAAATCATACAACAAGAAACATAAGTAGGAAGTAATATAAAGTTAAAAGTTGAATTTTTTTGAAAAATGCTACCTTTGAAATGCCACTTTTCAAAAATGCCACCCTTTAAAAATATTTTTAAAAATACCACTAAAATTATATCATCTACCCAAAATAACATTTAGGTTTGGGTTAACTATTTTAGGTTTAGGGTTTAGTTTTTAGGAGTCAAAACTATTTTAAGGTTTATAGTTTTTAAACCCTAAAATAACTCTAATTTCTAAGCAAAAAGGCAACCAATAGTTTTGACCATAAACCTTATAAAACTCTAATTTCAATAAAAAAGGATAATTTAGTCAATTTACACTTAATTAGTGATATTTTTGAAAATGAACACATCAGAAGTGGCATTTTTAAAATTGTCCCTATCAAGTTTGCATCAAGATATTTTGATTTCTTTTTTTGTGTTTAGCTTTCTTGATACAGTAAAATTTTTTATAAATTAATAATGTTGGGACTATAGTATTTTATTAATTTATAGAGTTATTGATTTATCGGAAAAAAAATTAATCTATAATCTTCTAAAAATAAAAATTTACTTGAAATTTTTATTTTATTTTCAGTTATATTCTTCTTGAATTTTTTTTTATTTAAGAGTTTTTTGCTTTATTGTTTACATTTTTAATGTTTTTATATTATTTTATCTATGATTCCTTTTTCCTTTTGACTTCTTTATTGTTTTGGTGTATCTCAACTCTATGAATATAGATTCGTGTTTTAAATGATTAAATTAAAAAAAATTGGTTTTTTTTTCTTTATTTGTGTTTACTACATCAATAATAATGATTGAATTCTAAAGAAGTTTTAATTTAAGAAAAGAACAAACAACACTAAAATTATATATAAATATGTCTTAGTTATGTTTGTATAAAATTTTATATATTAAATATTAATTTATAATATTAATAGGATTACATATTTACATAAAGTTTTTTAAAATTTATTATCCTATTATCTTATTGAATTAATAAACACGACCGATTCAAAATATAAATCAATTCAATAAGATAATAAGATAATAAATTTTAAAAAAGCTTTTTGGGAAGTAATAATATTTTGCAAAATATAAATCACTAATAAGATAGTTTTTTAAAATATTATTACTTTCCAAAAAACTCAAATAGAAACTCTATAAATTAATAAAAAAAATTAAAATCTATTTGTATGAGTTTTTTGGGAAGTAATAATATTATAATAAATTGTTATAATTTATTAGAGATTGGAAATAAAAGTTGAGGGAGAGATGTCATCCGGAAAGACGAAAGACACAAATGAAAAAGCGTGGAAGGAGCAAACTATTTTTTATTTGTTGAATTAAAAAAAAAAAAAAAACTATGTGTCCCACTTTTCACCACACCAAACGGAGACAGACTCGTTAACGCGTCTCTTCTTCTCAACATGTCTTTCTATTTTTTATTAGCTTTAAAAAAAAATTATACCATAAAAAAAAAAAAAAAACTAAATCGTATAAAATAGCCTAATTAGCAAACTGTTGGAACTTGTGTTTAAATGAAAAATAATTGTCCTAAATTTGTTGTTTTGAAAAGTTTGAAATGGACATAGCAGATGTTGTGGAGAAATCCTAACAAAGTTAAAGACCTTAGGATAATTGTAGAGATGAGTGAACTCATACTAAACTATGTGCGCGTGCCAAGCTGAGTCAAAATGGACTCGGGCTTAGATTCAGGTTTAGGTGCGGATTCAGGTATATGGAACTTGGTCCAATAACCTATCTTTTTGCATCAAATTTTGTTTTTGTGTAATTGATCACTACATAAATTTAGACTTGGTCAAAAAGTAAATAATTCTCTTAGAGAATTAATATTGGTCAAAAGTTAAATAATTCTCTAAATCAAATAGAGAATTAACTTGGTCAAATTAAACTCTACTCTTCAATTGACTAATTGATTTTTAGAAATCAATTTTGTAACATCCACAATTGATGATAATGACTCAAAATTAATTGAGATTAATTGAGCATTATGGACCAAGAGATGGACATAAAAGAGTCTAGTCTCTCTCATTCTTTTTTGCACAAGAACAACAATCTCTTACACTTCCTCTCTTTCTTCTTCTCTCTTTTGGTTTTTCTCCATGAGAGTACAATACAGAAAAAACGTTCGTTAGATTCTGTTATTGAGTTGTGCAAAACAGAATTGATTGCAGTTGTATCATGGAATTCGGAACGCCACACAACTGTCACACTACGGGGCATTTTCAGAATTAAGGATAAATATCATATCTTGTCTCTGCAAATCCGTTCTTCTTCCATATCTTGTATCGATATTGTTGTATTATCGATTTGTTTATGTATTTCACTTTACAAATATCAGTTCGCTCATATTGTAGTAATTGAGTTCCTACAATTAACAGAGTTTATATAAATATCAAAACCAAAAAAATAAAATATTAATGAATGATAACAAAACGTAGATAATTACTATCATTAACAGAGTTTACAAATTCTTCATGGTTGAAAGCATAGCGCTAGTGAATCACCTAGGAAGAAAAAGAAACAAGAGAAATTCCCTAAAACTCCACTAAACCAAGTTTAGTGGACAAACATAACACAAGGGATTGAAAGTTCCTTAAATACCATTATTTAAATGATACAAAGACTTTTTTGTCCTCATATAATATCTCATCATAAAAAATAAAAAATAAAATTAATAAAATAAAAAATATAAATTAACAGCATTAAAGAAAAAATAAAAATAACAAAATTAACCAAATTCGATCGTCTTCTTCACAAAATCGTCACGACAACATCTCGATATCACCACGATCTTCTTCTTCACAATCTTCGATCGTCTTCTTCACAATCTTCACATATCTTAACCACGATCTGAATCTGTGTCATCACGATTGTGATTCACTACTCTTTTACCGATTGATAATCGCGATAGACAAAAGCTCAATCTCGATATGCGATAGCTCAATCGGTGTAGGCGATAGCTCAATCACGATCTGGATCTTTCATCTTTGTCTCTAATTGATTTGGTATGTATTCTCCTTCTTCTTCTTTTTTGGACTGATTTGGGATTTGGTGGAAAAAATCCATATTCTCGTTTTTGATATTGATTTGGAGGAAAAACTTGATTTCTTACACTTTCAACTTTGGTTTGTCTCTGAATTTCCCCAAACGATATTAGAATTTCCCCAAATACACGATATATTATGAACCATAGAGCCTATAACAGTTTATTGCAATAACAAATCACGTATATGACGCATTGTATGATGTTGTTTAGCTCTTTTGATTCATGGAAAGAAGTTAGTTTTGCTGCTATTTTCGTGGGTATTTTGCTCTGATGATGTTTTATTGGCTTGATTTTTCATGGGAATTGCTAATTGTGGAAATAGCTACCGAAAGTTGGATGCTTTAGCTTGTTATAGAGATTGAATCCGATATGATATTTTTTAGTTCCATGGTTACTTGTAGTTTTGGAATTTCAATTGTATATTAAAGATGTCTGCATGTATGGGGAATTTTCAATATTCTTAGTTCACTTGTTAAGAATTTATATCTAAGTTGAAATTTCATATTTTTAGTTCACTTGTTAAGAATTTCCCCAAACAACATATGTCTCTGATATTATGCATGATGTAGTCTACTTATCCCAAAAATTACAACAGTTAAACCTTGCATTTTTCTTTATTTCAGGCGAGTATGGTGGAGATCTACGCTGCTTGTGACGAGTGTAAATTAAATGACAAGCTCCAATGGGAGTTTTTGTTGATATGGACAAAGGATGATCACTTTGTGAGGTAGATGAGAACGTCACATTCAAAGATTTAGTTCAGATGGTTGTAGAATACTTTGAAATTGATTGCTCAGAAAAGAAAGAGATATTTCACTCAGCTATGGACTCTCAATGAGAATAAAATTGATGGTAGAGGATTCTTCACTGATTTATCTCCGAAATGATCGCTAAGTAAGAACTTTCATCAAAAAGATACAAGGAGATCCTAAAAGGATTCGTTTGTATGTAACGGTAAGTCGCAAATACAACCGATTGACTACTATTACATAGATTGCATAATTTCAGTGTATATTCTTTGTTTATTAACTATTTAGGAAACCCTTCCGATTTATTTAGAAAACCTTCCGAAATACAAATTTAGGAAGCATTCCTAAACATTTAGGAACGTCTTCCTAAAATTTATGTCACTTTTGTTTTACCCTCCACTTACTACTCTTTCAATACTAAATTCATTTTCTTTTGGTTTAGGTGAGTGAAAAATGTAATGACGTTGCTGTTGAGATTGTTGGTATCAAAGACCATGCACACTTAACAGATTTGTGATGTGGAGAAAAGACATATGTTGCGAGTTTTAGATGGTGATTCATACGTAAATGAATCTAATGTGCATGTAGAAAATATGTAATATTCTTCTTACACAAATTTTATGTACATTCCTTGCTCTTTGATGATTTAGGAAGCATTCCTAAATCACTTGTAATTCTTGTTTTAGCTCAATTAATTTTCTTTTTATCTGGCTTATAGGTGAATGATAATTCAACCATATTGCTCATGTTGGAAGCAAGACTCAATCAAAGACCATACACAACAATGAAGTTTGTGAAGTTGATATAAACCAACGTGTCCTGCAAATTGTTAAGAACACACTTTATATTTTTATGATTGTATTCTAGATGAGAATCTGGTTATTCTGGGTTGATGAGAATCTTGTTATTCTGGGTAACTAAACTAATTCAATGATCTATAAGTTTTTAGGAAAGCATCCTGCAAATTTTGGAAAGCCTTCCGAATTAGGAAGGAATGCCTTCCTAAATATGTAGTAATCCTTCATAAATATTTAGAAAGTTTTCTGAACTTAAGAGCAACAAATTTTTTAATGATATAAGCATTGCCACTTTTGATTCGGATGATACATACGTTCATAAATCTAAAAATACTAAAAGTGATAAGATTATCATACATACGTTCATAAACCCCAAAATATTTAAATTGAGACAATTATAAAAAGATCATCCTACATAGGTTTTGCAGAGAAGCTAGATGTAGCTAATTCTGCCAAGCCGTTGTATCTCCAAACTTTATCTCTTGACTCCAAACTTTATCTCTTGATTAACAATACTTTTTGTATGCATCACAGGCTGGAGCAATTTCTTCCATTGCATCGCCTACGTCAATTGTTCCATTATCCCAATCAGACTTAGTTATTCGATAACTTTTATATATTAATTTAATCATCTCATCTAGCTCTGTATCTTCCACATCTTCTACTGATACTGAATCTTTTCCATCTTCGTCAAGTGCCGGTAGGATGCATGTTACACTCAGCTGCAAAATAAAATAGAATAGAATCAAAAAAAACAAAATTTGAAAAAAGCAAACTCTTTATTTCTTGCCTATTTAGAAAGAATTTCTTGAATATGTATGAATCATTCCTAAAAAATCATGAAGGCTTCCTAAATATTTATTTAGGAAAGATTCTTACATATTTAGGAAGGCCTTCATATATTATCAAGAAACATAGAAATTATTAAGAAAAAAGAGATGACAGAGGACAAAATGAATTTACGTTCTCTGATGCCTCCAGGTTTACAACCTGAGTAACATTTAGCATCTGTGTCTGCACAAATCTCTCGCAAATAAGAAAAATATTAGCTTTGGCCCATTGATAAGCAAACATTACAAGTATAAATCACATAAAAATCACCTAGTAAACAATTACTTTGTTGCTTTATCAATTGATGAAGAAACAAATCAACTGCAATACTCACGTTCAAGCTCATAATTCATAAAAAATTGAAGAGTGTGCATTGTATGAATGTTCATAGACATCTTACTCCCCTTAAATATACAAACAAAATCAAATTTGGTTATTTTGCCATCAAAAGAGAAGAAGCTAATCTCACAAATCTACAAATAACAGGAAAATATAAGTAAATTAGACAATCTTTTCGCATAAATTAAGAACATTTCGGCCTTTGGCTTTAACTCCACTAACAAATTACGTAACAAAATCCCAAAAATAGAACATTGTAAGCTTCACAAACCTCTGCATTTTCACAAATCTTCCAAAAACCCTAAAGACTAATTTTCTAGCGGATTCCAACAATCTAATACACAACCTCTAAGCAAACAATTGGAGTTACATATCAGTCCACCACCAAGAGACAATGAATAAGCCTAGCTTAAGTTTTAAACACAACTAAAAAACACAACACCTCTTCTTACGTGCTAGCTTTCTCATCACAGCTCATAAAACCAAATTATAAGAAGGGAGCAAGTATGTAACTGTTGAAAACTTTGAAAAATCTAGCTTATAAGACTTGTGTCTATAAAAGACTTGTGTGATCAGGTGCAATAACTAAGAGAGTGAGCCATGTTGTAATCTAGCTTATAAGATTATGCATCAGACATGTAAGAAACTAGAGCTAAATTTTTGTATTATTGAAACCTTAGTTGCTTTTACAAAGATATTAATGTTTGGGTATCTCTTTCATCCAAAATTTCCAATGTAACCAGTGACACAGAACATAAACAAAGCCAACATTCAAAATCAAAAACTGAATTTGGCATTGAAACTTTCATATATTAAACAATTGGAGCTAAATATCAGTCCAACACCAAGAGACAGTGAAAAAGCCTAGCTTAAGCATTAAACACAACTAAAAACCCCATCAATTCGTCCTTCTAAACCCAGATTTCACAAGTGAGTTCACTAAAAACTCCAGATTTTGCTCTCGCAAACTTCACGCTCAGAATCATACTCCAACAACAACTAGAAACCAAAACTTTTTACAGATTCAGAAACTAGCACAAACTCTTTGGAACATATTCGGAAAATCAAAACCCTAGAAATTGGAAAAGAACGTTCAAAGAGGATTGAAAGAGATTATACAATCCATAAGAACTCAATAAAATCTGTTTCAATCCAGGTTTTCAGAGCCAATCGAGCTAAAACAAAAACCCTATCGAAGTAAAACCTAGAAATGAGATTTCAGAGAATTTCGAAGCTTCTTTGGAGCAAGATAAAACGGGAGGTAGAGGATACATGGATTTCCGACGACGATCTTTTCTTCCAGCGACGATCTTTCCTTCCGGCGATGAGCAACCTCCTCGGGCGATGAGTAACCCCCGGCGACGAGAAGAGGAACGAAGAGACGTCGCGATTTTGTTAAGCTTTTTTGTTTGAGTTTTTTTCTTTTTTATCTATTATCAAATTAAAAGAAGGTTATTTTAGTCATTTAGTTTTAAAATTGTGGTAAGAATAGAACATTTTAAAATGTGTGCTATATTTGGAAGCAAAACTTGATTTGGTGGTATTTGTGAGAATTGCCCAAGAAAGAATTATTTTGTTTGGTTTCTTGTTTTTTCGTGGAAGTATTGCGGTTGTGTGTCCTCTCTATTTCTCGCCATATCTAATTTTTCCAATATGTCAGAATATTCTTTCATTAATTACAAAATTTACATATTGTTATCCATCGTTTGCGTTTTATTTCAACACCAATACAAAAATTACAAAACAGAAAACCCCTAATTTTCAAAGTAACACTCAAAATGTTACGCATATTAATTTTCTATATGCATATAAATTTAAAAACTAACAATCATGCATATTTAATTTTTATAAATGGTAAAATCAAGTTATTAAATACTAAAATTAACTTATTCTTCTAAAAATTCACATACCCTCACACGGTGCAAGCCAACCACCTAGTTTGAATTATTACCGAAACCAAGTTTTGGGTATACCTAACTTCGTCGAGTATGTAGCAATTATCGAATCAAGTAGACCATTCGTACTAAGCGTAATATTCGAAAAAATGTTTTTGTAATTCAGTAAGATTTGGTGGATTACATTTAGTTTACATGTATTCTTCAAAGAATGAAAAATTGAATTAACACGATTATTCTCAAAGTTTGGGTGAGGAAATCGAAGAGATCTTGGCAAAGGGAAATGGAATGGAATGAAAGAGTTAGATATTATTGGAGCTGGATTTATCATAAATCCGGTCCATTAAGGCCCAAACAGAATAATAGCAAAACTCGGGTCTAAACCTATGTTTTAGGTCTAGATAGACGAAAGCCCAAGAACATCAGAAGATCAGGCGAACAAGCGAGCTCGTCACCACAGCAAAGAATGAGTCAAATGATATCTTTAGGAGATGGGAGCGGCGAAATCGTTAGAGGATCTTCTGAATACGTGGACCGAGATATACAAAACCGACTGGCGAGCTAGATTGATCTATAAATATGATGGATTGCTCAAGAAGGAGATGATCTTTTCACTATTAGAACACTCGGCTCTACGAGCTAACTGTAAACACATCTCACTTGAGATCTTTTTGTATATTCAATTATATTCAATATAAATCCAGTTCGTCAAACTCATCTCATTAGTTATCAGATTTATATAGATTATCTAGCCCTAAAATTTTTTTTCCTAATTTACATACAAATACTTAGGTGTGGAAATCCGCTTCTACATATATCCTTCGAAATTCGAACCGAATAACCATTTTCTACTATCTATCTAAACCGGACTCTAATCTCATATACCATTTTCTTTAAAAACCAAATCTACATATCAAACTTTAATCTCAAATACCCCTTACCCTTTAATGAATTATGCAATACCGAAAATACCCTCAAACTAACATATTTTCATGATTTATTTTTGAAACTTAAAAGAAATATAATAAGAAAAATTGAAAAAAATGGACCAATCAAATTTGTTTCTTTTTTTCTTCCCGTCGTCTTCTTCCCATGGGTTTCACCATTGAAGCATTCATTGGAGTTCGAACAAAATCAAAATTCCGGTGCGTTGAACCGTGTTTTAGCTTAAATCAAAGTAATTTGTTAGTCTATTTTGCTGTAGAACCAATTTTCGTTGTTCTATGCACATTGGATAGGTAATTTAGAGATTTCAACTGGATTTGGGAAATTATTCTTTTGGTATGCACACTGGATTGGTATCCATGTTTTCTGGGTCGATAATGACATTGCATTGGTAATTAATAGAATACAGTGGTTGAATCGTAGGGGATTAGTAGATCTTGGGATCGAATTCACAAAATTTGCATATAAAAGACAACTGGGTATTACTGAGACAAGGGGAATACTTGGAACAACTGGTATAACTGATACAAGTGAATAAGTTGTAATGTAGTTTTTTCTTTCTTTTTTTCAAGAGACAATGAGCACAAGCGTACATTTTGATTATGGAGGATATTATTTAATGAACGGAGATGATATGGTTTGATTTCAAGAGAAGATCACATGTACATTTTATTGTTTAAGAGATTATATATGAAGAGATAACATATTCGAAGTTAGTGGCCGGATAGTAAATGCAAGAAGGTTGGAATAGACAAACTAGTAGTTTACTACACCAATTAGTATTTTACAAATACATTTATAAAATCCAAAAATAAATAATATTTATTAGAGAAAAAATAATTAATAAATAATTTTAATTAAATATGCAAATAAAAAACACAAGACCAATTATCTTGTGTATTTATAATATAAATAAAAATTTATTAATCTTTTATGCAATATCATATTTTATTTTGCTATCAATCACCTTATACTTTTAAGATGAGTTTCATAATATTATCTACCTTATGATGCGAAAAATCATAGAAAATATGGCGTTGCACATATTATTGCATGGAAACATAGGAAATGTGTTTCAAATTCCAAAAATCACTTGTACAACCAAAAAAATTTATATTATAACAAGGTATAACTAATTAAGAGCTAAAATCCGAAAAGTACAACTGTTAACAAATGTGTACAACTTATATATTCGGGACAACTATGTGTTAAATAACAATGCACATGTGTTAAATATACCTAGATAACGGCACATGTGTGTTAAATATGTCTAGAAAACGACACCATGTGGCCTAATTTGATTGGGGTCGACCCAATTTTGTTTATTATCCTATTTTCAGTTTGGTTTTGTTTTGTTTTTTTTGCAAATTCAAATAA
Organism: Pseudoturritis turrita; assembly: GCA_900406555.1. Lineage (NCBI taxonomy): Eukaryota > Viridiplantae > Streptophyta > Magnoliopsida > Brassicales > Brassicaceae > Pseudoturritis > Pseudoturritis turrita. The sequence goes on from OVBL01000085.1 coordinate 142,320, forward strand.
ATATCCCAAATAACAAAAAAAAAAATTATAGGTTGGATGAATTATCAACATTTTGAATTTTTATAGGTTGAATGAATTACTTTTTTATATTCTTTCGAACAGATGATTTTTTTTTTATCGGAACCATGTGTTATATGAATTAATTTATTTTTAATCCATTTTGTCGGTGCAGTTGTACCCAATAGTTTTAGGTATACCTAAAAATTCCAGTTGTACCTGAATACGTCACTTGTACATAAAATCGAGTACCTAATTAAACCATACAACAAAAGTAACAAACCAAAGTGCCTAGTTTATATTACATCATAGTGAAATCCATGTGTTTTTTTCTCCTTCTTGTCTTTGTTGTCCTCCTTGTCCTTAATGTCTCTCTTCTCATTGTTGTCTATTTTCCCTTCACTTCTACCTTTTCATAAAAAATAAAACAGAAATGAATGTCTCTGTTTCTTTGAGGCAAAAGATTTTACAACCCATTATTGCTACTGGTTTTGGTTTCAATTCCAGAACAATAATTGCTAATACTCTCTCTAAGATAATAATATTAAATCAAGTGTGATTGTTAATACTTTTTCAAAAAAATTATAAGATCAACTATAAAGCATATATCCCAAATTCTACAACTTTTCTCAATTTCTACTAAACCCATAGAAAACAATTCGAAGCAAACTTTCGTTTGTTGCATCTACGAGTTTCGTTATCAATGGAACTTGCGACGCAAAATCTAAACAAATTTGATTCTTATAGATTGAAATCCATTTTAGAAGAGAAATTTTTATCTTCACGCATCTTTCGAGTCCCGATTCAAGATGAAACCGACAAAGAAAAAAAAAATAAAAGACGGTAGGCGAAAGAAAATAGAATAATAAAACGTTTAGGACGAAGGGAATTTGGGAGAAACCAGGAAGAAATCAAACCCTAATTTTCCATAAAAAGAAAAACGCGGAAGAAGAAGAAGAGGACATGAGAAGAAGAGAAAGAAAAAAAATTAGAGATTGATTTTGATTTTTGTTTTTAGTTAAGAATTTCAGAATTTCTTTAAATGATCCAATTGGATCGGGTGGGGATGTTGTTTGGGTGGATAATTACTAGTTGTGTCAGTAATTATTCTGATATTTTAAGGGTATTCCCTAATTTCCATGGGTTTTGAATGAAAAGGAATCAATAATAAATTTTTTTTTTTTATAACATGATATTCAAAATTGGCCGCAATTTTTTAGAGGCATTTGAGAATTTGATCCATCTAAACCTCTTTAACATGTTACGTCCAAAAATAATTCGTCGATAGATATCCGATACGGTACAAACAAAATTTTATCATCAGTTGAATAAGTCATTTTTATATGAAACCAAAAAAAAAAAAGAGAAAGGAAATTAAATTGAAATGTTGAAATGTTGAATACAAATGAAAAGTTTGTAAAGTTATATGAATGGTGAAAAATAAACTTTTAAATTAAAATGGTGTGGCGATATGAAGAAAGAAGAGATAATAAATAAATAAAAAGGGTAGGGAAGGGGAAGGTGGTGCAGTGTGGAGTGCAGAGAAGCAAGTGCCAATCTCTTTCCCTTGTCTCCTCTTACCACTCCTCTCAAGACACCTTTCTCTCTCTCTCCTCTCCTCTTTTTTCGAAAATAAATTAAATTTAATATTATATTTTCTAATTATAATTAGGTCAAATTATTCTTAATCGAAAGAATGAAATTGAACTAAAAGGTTTCAAGGTGCACAATAATGATGATTAGGTCAATTATTTTTAATTCAAAGAATGAAATTAAAGTAAAAAATATCAAGGTGTACAAAGAAAACCGTGAAAAATTAGGAGGTTCTATTTCAAAATTAATTATTAAATGGATTAATTTATGTCTTTTACATATTAGTGTAAGTTTGATGTGAGATTCATAACATATAAAACTTTAATTATTTTAAAAAAAAAAGTGTAATATATAGAGATTATAATTACAGATTTATCGGATAAACCGATTTGTTCCGAACCAATCTATTAAAAATTAGATTAATGTGGATTCATCAGAATTAGATTCATATTTTAACGTATTATACAAATCTATTCATTTTTTCTATATGCTAACAGAAATTTCAGACTAAACAAAAGAAAAAGAATTATTTTCCGTAAATCGTATAAATTTCAACAAAAACAAAAAAAAAGGAAAAGAAAAGAAGCAAAATGATAAGAAACCGAGTTGGTCGGTCTTGTGGGGCGGGGGTGAAGAGAATTCAGAGAGAACAAAAAAAAAAAAAAAAGCACACAAACAATTTAAATTTTCAAAATAAAATAAAAATATCACAAAAAACAATAATTTATAGAGAATTTTAAAAAAACTTAATTTTTGAATTTTAATATAAAAATTATATAAAAAAAAGAAAAAAAAAAGAGAGCTTTGTGTTGAAGAGAGTTATTTCCTATCCTCATTCTCTCCCACCATCTCCTCCCTCATCTTCTTCTTCCTCTCTCAAAGACCCTTTTTTTTTTTTTTTCTCCATCAACATTACTTCTTAGTTTTTTTTTTCTCCACATCTTTAAATTCCGGTAATGAGGAGAGGAAGAGTCTCTTCCGCCGTCGCCGTCGCCGGACCCACCGCGGTTACCACCGCCGTAATCTCGAATCACAACGGATCTGTTAAAGAAACTCGATTTCGTGGCGTGAGGAAGAGACCTTGGGGTAGATTCGCAGCAGAGATCCGTGATCCATGGAAGAAATCTCGTGTTTGGCTTGGTACTTTCGATTCCGCCGAAGAAGCCGCAAAAGCTTACGACTCCGCCGCTAGAAACCTCCGTGGTCCTAAAGCCAAAACCAATTTCCCGATCGATTCTTCACCTTCTTCTCCTCCCCAACACCGATTTTCAACTTTTCCGACGACGAATCAAAATCAAAATCAGGTAGATCCGTTTATGGATCATCGGTTATACGCCGGAGTTTCCGAGCAGCAGCATCAGATCGTTAACCGTCCGACTTGTAGCGGTATGAGCAGCACCGTCGAATCTTTTAGCGGACCTAGATCCACGACGACGACGAAACCATTAACGACGATGACGAAGAGATATCCTAGAACACCGCCTGTAGTACCTGAGGATTGTCACAGCGACTGCGATTCGTCATCGTCTGTTATCGACGACGGAGACGACGATCTCGCATCGTCTTCACGTCGTCGGAATACGCCGTTTCAATTCGATCTTAATTTTCCACCGTTGGATCTTCATGTTGATTTTTTCAACGGCTCAGATGATCTTCACTGCACCGATCTACGTCTCTAATGGGTAATCAACAAAAAAAAAAATCACAGATCTGTGATTGACTGATTCAATGGAAAACAATAAACAAAAAATTCCCTTTTTTTTTTTTTTTGATTTTCTGTTTCTTTGATCTCATAATATTTTTTAATATGCGGGAGAAATAGAAAGAACGAAGAAGAAGAAGAAGATTTGTGCTGGTTCTTGTTTTTCTTCTCTGATGATATATTTGTAAGAGTATCGATATGATTGTTATTATTGAAATCTTCAAATCAAGAAGAAGACGAACGATTAGATCTGTGTTTGTTTGTTTACTGTAAGAGAAGGAAAAATGAGATCTTTGTAACATATACTGATGATTCTAAATAATCAAAATCTAGAATTTTTTTTCTCTTAGATTTGGTCTAGTTCTTGATCTTGATCTTCATTATTTGGCTTTGATTTGAGTTGATATTTGATGGGTTTTGTTCAAAGATTAGATCTTGCTTTGTTTACAATTCATGGATGTTTAAAGTTTTAAACTTTCTGGTTAATTAAGCTTAAGAAGAAATACTAGTGAAGCTTGATATTTTGAACAAGTTTGGGTCTTTAATGAGCAATGAGTGATTTGATTTATGTTAGATGTAATATTTTTGGGAAATTTTTTTATAAATGCTTAGATCTTATTTTCCCAAAATTATCATCACCAAAATCTTAAAAATTTGGTAAATTTTTCATAAAACTAAAATTTGTGGTATTATTGATTTTTTTTTTTCAAAATTGTGAAATTTTGCGGAATTATGGGGTGTTTTTTTAGCTTTTATTTTTTTGTTAAAGAAGTTTTTAAGGTAATTGAGACAATTGTTTTGGTCGAGTTTGGTGGGTAAAGAGATGATTTTGATATTAAATTTTGAGAGGTATTCGGTGGCAGGCAGATTCGTTTCGTGTTTGACTCATTAGAATAGATTTTGTGTTCGGCGTTACCCTTAAATTCGGGTATCTACTTTACTTTTTCTCTGCCACGTTTCAGGCTCGGTTAAACGACCCTTGGGTTTTTAAACCAACCCACAAGTTTTTTATTGGTTTTTTTGAAAGAATATCCGATTTTTGCCACGGCAAAACGTCTAACTAATCTTGGAAAATAAACTTCTTTGGTAAATAATTTTCGCAAATTCATCACCGATTAAACATTCGAGCCAAAATCCCAATAACCAAATAGCTCACACGGAAAATTTTCACACATTAATCTAGTGTTGTACAACTTTAGGATCTAGACTCAATACTAATATTTTCTTGAAATTATTTGTTCCGGTAATAGTTAAAATAAAAAAGATATTGAAAACATTTGAGATGAACAAATTATAACTAAATAACTGCGTAACATCGTTTTTGTAAATTAATGATTTTTATTTATTTTTACTATATTTGTAAAATGTGGGTCATATATATACGAAATCATTTACTAAAACATGAAAAAGTTTTTCCGATCTCTTTCTCCGGTGGTCGGTTTTTTTCACTGTCACTATGAGCGGGACCCATCATGTTCGTCTGTCTCCGGTTCCTCTTTGATTTGACTTATTCCTGCAGATTTGGAGTAGATCTGGCTCTTTGGTTCGAGTAAGGCTTGTCGGGTTTGGGAGCTTGGGGTTCTGGTTCAAAGCTTCGGTCCGTGAGCGAGTTTTCCTGCTCTCTCTTCGCTCCTGTCTCAACTACTAAAGGACGGTGGTTTGATTCGGGTCCAGGTTGTGAGATTTTGGGTTCCTCAACTCGCTATGTTCTAACTTCTCCGGTGCCTCTCCTTCCTTCTCGGAGCTCTGTAGCAGCATCCCGTTTGGGCCTTCGTGCTAGGGCTAAGGTGATGCCTCTGGTAAAGCTTTTGAAGACGAGTTAAACTGGTGGTTTATTGCTTTTTCTCCTCTTCAGCGTCTGTCTGTTAAAACTGACTGCGGCGGCTTCTTTCTCTTCCGCTTCTAGGTTTGGTTTGGCGTAAACCTCTGGTGTATACATCTCCTAACTAGATTTGAGTCCTCTTTTTCTTTCATATGTGCATGTCGAAGTTTGGTTGTTGTTTGCCATGTCTATGTGTTGCATTGTTGATCCGGTTCAGTAGTTAGGACCTTGCTCTGCCTTTGCTCTTGGTCATCGATCTCTGTAGGTGCCCATCTGTCGTCTCTCATAGATGCTTCTCTTCTCTTCTTTGCGTCTTGTGAATGTTGTGTGTGTTTTGACGTTTTTAAGGGCCACGGTTTCCCAGATTTGGTATCTCTTTCTCTCCCTCCTTCCTAGCCTGCTGTGACTTAGTGCTCTGTGGTTTCTTCTTCCTTCATTAGTCTGGTGGCTCAACTCTGTTCGAGCTACTGATTTAGCTTGAGCTAATTCAGCCAGTGTTGTGAAGGTGCTATAAGGTTTCTGAAGGGATTAGTCTTTTTCGGCATTGTGCCTTTTCCCTTCTTTCTCAATGCAGGTGTGGTCTAATGTCGTCTCCAGGCCTTGGATTTTCCTTCTTCTAGCTGGTTGTTAGAGGCTCTTATTATGTAAGTAAGTGAGTTTCAAACTTCGATTCCTTGTTGTTGAGGTTTATCAGTTTGGTTAGTATTGCACTTAGGTGATGCTTTGCTTCTGCCTCGGTGATGAACTCGGTTTCTTGGTTGTGTATGTGTTCTGTCTCTCAAATGCGATCGGAGGAAGTGTTTGAATTCTTCGGTTGGCCCTCTTCATAGCTTGAAATTCTCTCGGCATGTTGTGATCTCTGATCTACTAAGAGAGTATCAAATGGGCAATTCTCTTCATATGCCATCGTTCGTAGCTTGGTTGTGTAGGCACTTGTTTCTGCCTTGGATTCGTTGAAGGTTCTGGGACAACGAGTTGAAGCATATACTTTTTTGTATCCTTCGATATTGTCTTCTCTCTATTGTTGCTTTTATATTGTTGCTTTTATGTAATATTTTTTCATGATGTAATCTTTCACCTGCACCGATTTTAAATAGAAAACGTTTTATCAAAAAAAAAAAAAAAAAACAGGAAAACGTTAAAATTTGATAAATAATACATGATAACAAAATCACGTTTTCAAAACATGAAAACGCGAATAAAGAATATCATTCAACATCTTTGTAGGATAATAATAAAAAAAAATGATGTCATGAACAATTACTGGAGAATGAAATGATAGAACATTCAAGGGAAAAAAATGTTACTTAATTGTAGCGATTTTGAAAAATTGTATGACTGCTAAATATATTTGCGGAATCTCAGATTGGTTGTCATTCCACCAGTTCGTGTATGACAATCAAAACTTTAATGTAAAGAGATTATCACTTCGAATTGGAACCTAATCATAAAGATTGAATATTTTGGTTTACAATGGTCTGCTGATTGACAATTGGCTTGGGCTAGGCTTTTTATAAGGCCCATATTATGAGTAATGGGCCTGCATCAGAGTTGGTAGTAATAATCCCAAGTGATAATAATTAAGGGAACGTATATAAACCAACAACAAAAGTTTAATAGCCTTTTTTGTGCAAAGAGTTTAATAGCCGTTTGTTAATAATAATTATGTACAAGATTAAGGTGAAATTGTGGTAGAACAATTAATTTATGAAATTATATGATTAATAATATAAACATGTGAAATTAGTATAAGTAATTGAACACCGTTTTGATGTCAAAATAAAAGTTAAAATTGAACACCGTTTTTATGTTATCATAGTGTCTATAAAACATAGCCACTAAGGCACTGACAAGGTCACAAGTAATCAACCAGATACAAACAAACGAATTTATTTCAAATAATTCTCAATTATTAAATTTTTCAAATTAAAAATTGTGAATAATTACGTATTCGATTGATTCATAACCATTAATTGAGCTAAGACATTCAGATGCCTAATATTATACTTTTCTTCCAGTAAACTTAAGACATCTCTCGCCGGTGGTTATAAACAGTTGTTTAAGATCTTCGAATAATCATAATTTTAATCATAATTTAATCATAATCATGAAAATCATCTTACATTAACAAAAGTGTATTAGTTGCTCTAATGATATTTTGTTTTCTTCAATTAGATCGACTAATTTAAATTAAAAAGATAATTAAAAATTGTTTAGGAAGAGCCAAAGGGCACGCGTGGCGATGCTTCCACGGTGATCTGAGAAAACCACACATGCTTAACTGGGTCCCACTCCACAGCCTGTGTTCAGCTTCTTCTGCTTGAGTTTTTTTTCTAATCATATTTATTTCCAACTTTATTAAGGTTTTATTTGTAGTTTGACACAAACTTTGTCCCAAAAAAAAAAAAGATTGACACAAAACAAGTTACTCATGTTTTCAGTTTTGTTTATAAAATGAGTAAAATTTTAAATCGCAAGATCAAATCATATATGGGTTAATTAGGCTCTTCGGAATTTCCATATAACAATAGATGTACACAGAGTTTAGACTTCGGTCTATTTCTCCACCAGTTAGAAGTTAAATTTCAATTTCTCCACCGAATGAAAGTTAAATTTCAATTTCCCCCGAATTCAAATTTCAATTTCAATTTCCACACAAATCCGATTAATTTCGGTTTACTGTTTACCAATCTAATATTAACCAATTAAATACCAAACAAAACCGACCTTAAACCGGATTATGATCAAATTAAACCTTAAACCCGGTCAAGTGGAAGATGATCTTCTCTTCATCGATCGGAACCAAGATTGTTTGGCCGTTCTTCTCGATCTTCTCCGAACAGGAGACCTCAATGCACAGTGATTATGTTCTTTGACGAATCTAGTGACGATCCATTTCCCATATTTCTCCATCTTCACAAGAATCGTAGCTTTGCAACCTTCTCGTGCACTAAAACGTGATCTCTTCTATGTTCCAAAACAATACCTGCAAAACCTTAAACAAAAATCAAAAATCAAAAATCTCTTCTCGTGCAATAGAACGTTTCGCGAGATCGGACTAATGCGAGAGCTCCGATGAATTCATTTGCTGATAAGTCTATGTCGTCTATGGTGGTGTTCAATCGCTGGGTGAGAGAAGAAGGTCCACAAACTACGACGAAGAACATTGGACAGCCGACGAACGGCGGAGAATCTGTGGCGACTACGACGGTGAACAGAGCAAGACGGGACGAATTAGTGAGTGTGGCGGTGCTAGGGTTTAGAGTAAGCGAAGTAATTTTGTGCGTGATTTCGCTTTCAATCATGGCTGCTGATAAAACTCAAGGATGGAGCGGCGATTCCTATGATCGCTACAAAGAGTACATATTTCTTTTATCTTTCGATCTCTACACTTTTTAGGGTTTCGAGTTTGAAAATCTTAATCAGATCAATCAAATCATTAATACAAATTTTTAGTGTGTCGCAAAATCGAGTAAAGAAGATGAAGAAAATGGGTCGGGTCATTTACTGGTCGGGTCGAAGCCGGTCGGATCGTTTACGGATCGGGTCGGATTTTAATTTAGTTTGGTATCGAGTTTAGGTGATTTAGTATCCGGTTTATGTCTTAAACCGATAAAACCAATGTTTGTGTCTTCTGAGACATCGAAATTTCAATTCGGGTATAAATAGATTTAGAATTTTGTTTTGGTGGAGAAATAGACCGAGATCTAAACTCTGTGTACATCTGTTGTTATATGGAAGTTCTGAGGGGGAAATATGTCGTTTTTCCGTGAATTAGGTAGATTACCTAATTTGAGCATAAATTAAGTAAATAATGATGATACAATGATAAATGGGGAAAAAAGCGAAATCTGTGTGAATTGACAAAAATACTTGTGCATGAATTCGAAATTGTGTGATTTTTATAAAATATCGTATCATATGGTTAAATTGTGTATTATTTGGCCAAATAACAATGATGTATCCTATGTATATTAATAGAGGAGATATTAGAGAGAAAAATCCAATGTGTCACTCAATGAACAATTTAAGGGACACATCATTTAATTTTAACCAATCAGAACATTTCAATTAAAAACATATGTCATGGTTGAAATCTCTATATATTTTCATTAATTTTATAACATATAGCCCATTAATACATTTTTTACAAATTTAAGCACAACTAAATATAATATTTTAGACTTGCCATATCTATTTTTAATTTTTTATGATATATTACAAAAAAAAATTATTATTATGAAAATCAATTTAGACAGAAAAAATGAAGATCAATTTTACACTTAAAAGATATTGAAATAAATAACATCTGCATATTTTTAATCAATTTTACACATAAAAATATTAAAACTAATGGCATTAGCATATACTTGATCAAAAATATTTAACTTTATTACATTTATGCACAATATATATCATTTTGTACGTTTATAAATATTAGAAATCATATGCTTTGTTATACACGTTTAATATTAAAAAATTGTATATGTTAAAATAGATTTGTCAACCTATTTAATCATTTAATCCCTGGCGTGGATCAAAATCTAGTTATGAATGAATATACATGGCATGACATGATGTTTTCATATTAAAATAGCATGTCGTTGTGTAAAATAACATATTATTTTTTCAAAAATCGCGCGCAAAACACTGTAATTTTGAAGTCGAAAGACAATCAACCTAGGTTGTATGGAAACTCCATCCGAGGTCCATTTCCTGTTTTGGAAACAGAAATTCTTAGAAACGCGTTTCCTAGAAATCTCAATTTAGAAACGTGATGGAAACGTTCGATTATGTTTTGGAAACGCGGCAGAATGGATCACATTTTAATTACCCATTTTGTTGATTAGGAGAATCTATCCATCTTTTTATCAAAAAAAAATCTTTTCTGAAGTTAGATCACTTTGTTGGTGTGTCATATCCAGCAAACAATCCAATTTTTTTTGTGTGTAATATCCAAAAAATCGATTTGGTGTATCAGAAGTGTTTCCGCAGCTTCTGTGCGACCTCTCGATCCACATCCCTTGTCATTAGAGCTTCACTATTTCGTTGCAGCAAGGCCTATCCTTCTCCAACTATTAAGAGTGTCGATTCTAGGAAAATCATATTACAAACGTTTCGCTTTCACGTATCCGTTTTTGTTTCTATGCAACCTAACAATCAACTGCCTTAAAAGCACCAAAAATTCGACAAATCTGACGTTCTACGACGAATTTAATAAAATATCATGCTATTTATAAAAATAGCATACAATAAAGAGTATAAATATCATCCAATTAAGTGTTTTAGGCAAAAGAAAAGTTCATATTCATTTATTTAATTAACTCTCACAATATTTATCTACTAAAGTGAACCTTAATTTTATGCTCCAAATATTTCCTCTCACCATTTAGATAAACGACCTTACACACACACACACAAAAACCTTACACAAAAATTAAAATAACTAAACTTATAAATAGCGTTTCCCCGTCTCGCATTCTATTCACAAATCACGTCACCAATCGCAAAAAAATACCAAAACGCAAACGCGATTTCTCTCTCTCTCTCTCGACTCTGATTATCGTAGCTCTGTTCTTCAGCGATCGTCCATGGCGGAGATCGACATCAACGACGGTACCCAGCCGTTGATAAACCATGAGAACAACAACAAAAAGGTCTTTAATCGCTGCGTTTCCCACCAACAAGACGAGCTACACAGCTTTCGAAAATACCTAAGATGGATGTGCGTAGATCACTCGAGTCCATGGACAGCGATTCTCTCTTGGACGATGTTCGTCGTCTTCACCCTCGTTGTTCCGGCGATTTCTCATTTCCTTCTCGCTTGCGCCGATTGCGACAGCTACCATTCTAGACCGTACGATTCCGTCGTACAGCTTTCTCTTAGCAGCGTCGCCACCGTCTCTTTCCTTTGCCTCACCAGATTCGTTAGCAAATACGGTCTCCGACGATTCCTCTTCTTCGATAAACTCTGGGATGAGAGCGAAACCGTTCGACGAAACTACACCAATCAACTCAATGTGAGTTTCTCGCAAAAATTTTCCCCTAATTTCGAAATTTCTGGAAAAATCTGGGTTTCGTTTCGTTTATGAAATTTTTTTTGGGGATTTGGATTTGAAATGATTCAGGGTTTTTTGGGTTTTCTTCGATTCGTTAAACTTTTACAGAAACTATGAAAAAATCACAATTTTTGTTTTGTTTTTCTTTTAGAAACTTTTGGATTGTTTCCAGATCATGTCGCACTATGTTAAAGCTTAAACTATAGATCTAGAAACAAAACTCATATCTGCCACAAAATTAGCAAATTATTGTAAAGTATTAATATTCTATTCTTTGATGATTATAGCAAATAAATTGTGCAAAGAATCAAAGTCAAGATTGAAAAAAAAAATTAATAGAACAAAGTAGAAGATAGAGAGAAGAATCATGAATATTATAAAGTTAGGAATAAACTCAACGCATCTTAAGATTTGAGTAGCAAAATGATAATTATATAATTGCTACTTTCTTTTGTAACTGTTAACAATTTTTGGGTTTTAATTAAACATTTGTTTTAAAATCTGGATTTTACCATATTACTTGTTCCACAAGCATTACAAAGTTTGATTTGTTTTTTTGCAGACTTCGCTTCATATTGTTTCCTATTTCGTGATACCTTGCTTCTTAGCAATGAGTGCATACAAAATTTGGTGGTACGCTTCAGGTGGATCTCAAATACCATTTTTAGGAAATGTTATCTTAAGTGATACAGTAGCTTGTGTAATGGAGCTTTGTTCTTGGCTATACCGAACAACCGTAATCTTCCTTGTTTGTGTTCTCTTCCGTCTAATTTGCCATCTTCAAATCCTTCGTCTTCACGATTTTGCTCAGCTCTTTCAGATTGATTCAGATGTTGGTTCTATCTTATCCGAACATCTTCGAATCAGACGTCATTTAAGAATCATTAGCCATAGATACCGATCTTTCATTCTATGTTTGTTGATTCTTGTAACTGGTAGTCAGTTTTCTTCTCTGCTTATTACTACCAAAGCTTATACCCAAGTCAATATCTACAGAGCTGGAGAACTCGCTGTGAGTTATCTTCACTCACTCTATATTATATGTTTGTTTTTCTGAACTGAGTGAGTGATATAACTTTATCTTTTATCTTTCAGCTTTGTTCAATGACATTAGTCACTGCATTGCTCATACTATTACGCAGCGCGTCAAAGATTACACATAAGGCTCAAGCTGTTACATGTTTAGCTGCGAAATGGCATGTTTGCGCGACTCTAGAATCTTTTGAGACAGTAGATGGAGAGACTCCAACTTTGGTTGCTAGAAACAACAACAATAACAGCAAAGGTCATGATGTTATTACGATAACAGAATCAGACAGTGATGATTATGGTGACGAAGAAGATGATCTAGACAATAATAACATCATTCCTTCTTATGCTTTCAGTACCATCTCATTCCAAAAACGACAAGCTCTAGGTATCGAAAAAAATCCCTTAAAATTTTTATAAATCTTTTTCTATGCTTTTGTCTTAATGGTGTCTACTTAATTATGGATTTTGTAGTGACTTATTTCGAGAATAACAGAGCAGGAATCACAGTTTATGGGTTTACACTTGATAGAGGTACACTTCATACGATTTTCGGACTCGAATTGTCTCTTGTTCTTTGGCTTCTTGGTAAAACCATTGGCATTTCTTGAATCTCTTTTTGAGATCATCAAGAAAAACCTCTCAATGTTTTTGGGACTGATCCATTTTCCAAATTCTTCATCTTTTTTTCTTTTCTTTTCAATGTAAATCAATTTATCTGTGCTTTTAAATACCTCAATGTATTATTATTGTTATAGAGTTCCTGTTATTGTACATTAGATTCGAAATAAAGTCTTTTTTTCCCTTTCTATTTTTCATTCATACTTTGTTAATTTTGCAAATGCTTTACTTTTAGCAAAAGAAACAAATTTATTTCAGTCTGGATTATCAGATGATCTGGGAATCATATAAGGTTACAGAGAATTAAGGAATTATTACACAAAAAAGTTCAAGCTAAACTATAAAACTAACAACTAATCAATCACTAATTATGTTTGAACATTGAAACACACGAGCTTCATAGAACAAAGATTTAGTAATCTAACTCGGCCCAAAGATTAGATCAAAAGACATAATCACTTACTATATATGCTCGAGGACCAAAGAGGGTAAGAGAACAAAGTGAAATGCTGCTCTCTGTAACTTTTGTCTGAACCATTAACAGCTTTTGTCTTCCTCTGGATTTTCTGTAACATTCTTTTGTATATCCTCTTGGACATCGGGTGTGGCGTTCCGTTGTTGGGAATGATCTGTGTCGCTGACGGTGTTGGATTGTGAAGAAGGAGGCTGGGTCGCTGAATTCTCTGTCTGAGAAGCTGAATTCGCCTCTTGTAATGATGGTTCCGTTATGATCTTCGAGTTTTCATCTTGACAATCTGCGGAAACAGAACTCTCGGTAACATCTTTGTTCGGATCTTCTCTGTTCTCCAGTTGTGGAGGATTAAGAGTCTCTGAGTGAGATACCGGTTCAGAAGGAGCGTGACACTCAGCATCCTTTCCTATAGGATCTTGTGATTCATTGTTAGTATCAACTGCTTGATTCATAGTTGCAGCTTCAGCTTCAACAGTTTGACTTATAGCTGCTGCATCTTCAGCTTCAACGGTTTGACTTATAGCTGCTGCATCTTCAGCTTCAACCGTTTGACTCATAGCTGTGTCATCTTCAGTTGCTTTTGCAGTCTCGGAATGTGACACTGCCTCTTGATTAACAACCTTTAGATCCGTTTTACCAACTTTCTTCTCTGCGGGTGATTGAACATCAGCTGTACTAGAAGACATTTTCGCTGTAGTTGCGCTTCTCATGACACGACCATATTTAGGAGGAAAAGGCTTCCCATTGTATAATTGCACACATCTTGAACAATGCCATTCAGATTTCGGAACACCTTTCACATTGTTAGCTTGTAGACATTTCAAGTGATATCCTTTTTCACAGGCATCACAGATTAGCACTGTCTCTACTTCGTTGACGGTTCCTTGACAAATCTGGCATGTAATTGCTTTACTCATATATTCTCTTGAAGGTGGATTCCACAAGAGATTTTGTTTAGCCCGCGGTTGCAGAACTTTTTGAACTATCTTAGCAATTTCAGCATGGTGGTTGTTTCCAAAAGGTGAAGAAGTCTGACCATAAGGCACTCCTTTCATGCCTGGGAATGTACCTGGTGGAGTCTGAGACATGAATGGTCTAAAGCTCGGATCTGTGACTCTTGAAGAACTCTGAACAGGAACTTTGCTATCTGATGGAGTACCAAATGATATGGTGGAGGGACTGGAATGAGGTTGGCCAGACCACGATGTAGCATTCCCAAAATAATTTCCAACAGGAACTGCTGGTTCAGAAGAAGAAGCAATAATTTAGAGATCATAGATACTTGTCCACAATCATCCAAAAAAAGAAAATACGAAACTCATACTCGAACTCAAAATGAAAAACCTCACGAAAGTTTCAAATTATCATAGAGCAAAAGAAGAACCGAGAAACAGAATCAGAGAAAGAATATGCAAAGGCGGAGGTCACCAGCAAGCTTTCTACAGACAACAGAACTATAGAAACACTGACAACGGAGGGTCAGTTAAAACTTCGAACCAAACAATGGGCATTTGAGCACCTTCATTAAGATTTAAACTTCTTATGTATAAAACAAAACCATAGCAAATCAACCAAATGACACCATCCAACACCAAAATCGAGTTATTTTTCCTAGCTGAAGATATCTCTTGAAAACAAATGAGATAAAACGAGGTGTGTAAGGTGAACTTACCTGGTCCCTGAGAAGCACTGGTATGCATATCTGGCTTAAACTGTGGTCTCTCCATTCTTGATTGCGTTATTCCCGACGCATCCCTAACGAATTGGCTTCCAGCTGCATTAACAGAGCTAGTGGATGCCTTCATTTCGCTACTAGGCCACTGATGTGACATAGAAACATTATTTGCTGCAAAAAACATAGAGTGAAGAAAATTGTCATCGACTCCTAAAGTTAACAGTTTTAATCGAAATACTAAAGATTGTAAGCGTAGTCATACTCGAAGTCGAATGACCCGGAGATGTATAGCTAGTGGATACTATTGGATGCTTTTTCGATTCTTCCATCTGAAGAGAAACATCAGAGAAAAACATATTATATCATCAAACTCAATACAAAATCTTCAACTAAATCGATAATCCATAGAGCAAATTCTAATAAATTCAGTGCCAATTGAAACTCAGATCAAAGGGGAAGATTTGGTTTCAATCGACTAATCAAACAACACAAATGTAAGTGAGATTTGAGACAAACCTTTCTCTTCCCAAGAGATAGCTTCTCGGAAATGGTTAATTTAGGAGCTCGAAACCCTAATCTCTGATCTTTAAGTTTACCATTCAAACCCAGATCTTCAATCACAGCTCCAATAGCATCCCTACCGATAATATCCTTTGGAGTAAACTCTTGACACATGTCAGCCAATTTCGATTTAGCTTCAACCATCAGCTCAATCTCCAACTCCGTCGGGCCTTTCCCTCCTCGAATCCTCCGTAATGCCGATAACACAAGCACAATCTCCGCCACTCTATTCACTTCCTCGTCAAAACGTGGCTTCTTCAACGGTGGAGCCACCACCGATTCTTCTCGTCCATTCTCTTCTTCGACTCTCTTCTCTTCAGCCACAGGTACATCACTAGCCGCAACATCCATCCTCAAAACGTGAGAGAGAGAGAGAGAGAGACGCGAAGGAGACGAATCAGAGGATACGAGAGAGAAAGAGAAACCCTAGACTTCGAAGGAGAGGGAGATCTGAGTTTTCTCTAAGAAAAAGAGGGTTTTTTAAAAAAATTTGAAAAAGAAAATTAAAAAGATTAAAAATCTTTCACAAAACCTTATTTTCGCGGGTAAAAATTTTTGAGAAAAATTTGAGAGCACAAATAACGAATTTTTACAAAAGAGTTTGAAGTAGCAGAAGAAGGGATTTTTAGAGAGAGAGATGAGGGAAAGCTTTGGGTGATTATTGTCTCATTTCTAGAGAGATAAATAATAATAATAATTAATTAAAAAAAGAAATATATAAATCTGTAAAGAGCTGTGCACTATTGGGCCGTATATATTAAGGCCTTATTTAATTATAGGCCCATAGATTTCTTTTCGAGAAGCCCTTGATTAGTAACATCATCATTAGAGGGTAGAGCTCTAGTTAGAGCTCTCAAATGGTCCGTCCGCGTTCAATTGGACTTGTCCACACGGACCATTTATTTTTATAGGTTATAATTGATTGGTCCGTTACAGATAATAGTCCAAAACACAACCAAGCCCAATAAAGATCATGTCCATATGGACATGTCCATGGACAGCCTAATATAACATGATTTAAAAAATTTAAACTTCCAAAAATAAAAATATATGATTACTAATAAAAATTACAAACACAAATAATTTTTTGTTATCCCGTCCAAAACATGATTCCACGTTATCCCACCAAAAACGCGATTTCGCATTATCCCGTCCAAAACGCGATTCCGTATTTTCCCGTCCAAAACGCGATTCCGTATTTTTTCGTCCAAAACGCGATTCCGTATTTTCCCGCCAAAAAAAGTGGTTCCGTATTTTTCCGCCAAAAACGAAGTTCCGCTTTTTCCCGCCAAAAACCCGGTTCCGCGTTTTCCCGCCAAAAAACCGGTTTCGCGTTTTTCCGCCAAAAACCCGGTTCCGCGTTTTCCCGCCAAAAACCCGATTTCGCGTTTTTCCACCAAAAACGTGATTCCGTATTTTCCCGCCAAAAATGCGATTCCGCGTTTTCCCGCCAATAAACCGATTCCGTGTTTTTCCGCCAATAAAGCGATTCCGTGTTTTCCCGCCAATAAATTGATTCCGCGATTTTCCGACAAAAACGTGATTCCACGTTTTCCCCCAAAAAACGCGATTTCGCATTTTTCCGACAAAAACATGATTTCGCGTTTTCTCGCCAAAAACGCGATTCCGAATTATCCACCAAATTTCACCAAAATCGCGTTTTCTCACTAAAAAAATTGATTTCATGTATTTCTGCCAAAAGCTTGATTCTACGTTTTTTCGCCAAAAATTCAAAATCGCGTTTCTGTGTTTTTCTGCCAAAAACGCAATCACACATTTTCCCATCAAAAACATAATTATGCATTTTTCCGTCAAAAAAGCAAAAAACACATTTTCGTTTTTCGCCAAATAAATGAAATTCGAGAAGATGTTAAATTTCCCCCAAATTTATTAAACCTTAATTTTTTTAAGTATTTGGGCAGCCCATTGTCCGTGCGGTCTTAGCCCATTTTAACCGCGGACAAAATGGTCTTTAGCCCATTTAGACCATAATCTATTTGGGCTTGACCATGATTCGTCCATATTGATTTGGACTGGGCTAGCCCACGGACAATATGACCAATTGAAAGCTATATCCGTAGTTTATGAAGCGTAATAAGGCCATGTTTAAGTGGTTTTAGATTTTTGATTTTTAGTTTTCAAGTTTTTGGTTTTTGATTTTGTATTTTGTTATAGATTTTAGTTTAAAAAAAAAACTTAAATGGTGATTTATTTATTTTTTGCCCCAACATTTTAGTTTTTGGTATTCAACCACCTAATGGCCGTCTCTATATAAAAAATGTGTGTTCTTTTTCTCATTTTATTTGATTTTTTTGAGTTTTTAGATTAAAAATAATTTATTTTATATTTTGTGAGCATTTATAATATGAGGTATCTTTTTAATTGTTTTAACTAGGTACTAATTAATAATGTTTTTTTTATTTGATTTTTTGAGTTTTTATTTAAAAAATAATTTATATTTTGTGAACATTTGTAGTATGAGGTATCTTTTAGATTTTTTAATTAGATACTAATTAATAAAGTTTTTTTTATGAAGAATATAACTTAAAAAAATCTATAACTTTTATGATTTCTTAATATTTATGCTTTTAGATAACACATCTATAAATATAATCATTTAATCACTAATCTTTCAAAACTTTTAAGATAAAATTTAAAATGTTTTAGTAGTTTAACACGGTGAGAATGATACTTCCTCCGTTTCAAATTAAGCGTTGTTCTGTGATTATTTTTTATTTCAAAATAAGTATTGTTTTATATTTCTAATATAAAATTTATTATGAAATATCTAATTTAACTTCATGCATGTTTAATGAAGATTACAAAGAAATAATGCATTTTATATGAGTATATTAGAATTTTTAATATGTTTTATTAATATGTGTGAAAAAATTTTAAACGACACTCAAAAATAAAACAGGTGGAGCATAAAGTTGAAAAAGAAAAGAAAATTAAAACACAGATCGTTTGTTTGGGATTAACAAGACCTAAAAGTGATGATGATAATGGTGTTATACAGATACGTAAATATATACACATGTTTTGGTCCATTTAATTGCTCTCATACATTTTTTTCTTTTATCTGCATTATAACCATACAATGAAGAAAAACCCTATCACATGTTCTTCTTTCTTCTCCTCTCCGGTGAAAGCTACCGACCACCGGAATATTCATTCCTACGAACTCGAAAAATCCGAAAAACTCATCGATTCATCGAGAAACCAAACTCATCATCATCCAACAACATTGAAGAATATAAATGATTATTATTCCTTCGATCCATAGAACCAAAATCATCATCGAATTCTCCTTCTCTCAACATCTCAATCATTTCAACAGCTTCTCTCATCTCCATTCTTCTTTCTTCTTCTTCTTCGCAACATCTCAATCCGATTTTCAACATACTTATCATTTCCGCTTTACAATTCTTCTTCCCTTTCATTTCCTTGTCGAACACGTCACCTGTTTTCTTCTCTTTAACCATATCACTAACCCAAGTCACAAGACTCATGTTTGGATCATAACCTTGTGTTAAGTAATTCTCGGGGAATCTTCCTGTCAAAAGCTCTAGAATCAACACACCGAGGCACCAAACATCGGTCTTTTTCGTTATCACTTGTCCTTTCGCGGGTCTATATTCTGGCGATTTGTATGCAGTCATGAAACTATGCGCGTGCTCTGAGCTCATCACTGGTCTTAGAGCGTAATCTGTTAACAATGGCTCGAATGTTTCGTCTAAAACAATGTTCGATGACTTTATATGACCGTGAGGGATCGTTAGTGTCGGTAACTCGTTGAACAAGTAAGATAAACCCTTTGCTACTCCTTTTATGATCTTTAGACGTGCGATCCAATCCAATCCAGGCTGATCCGCAGAATGATTCGCTGAAAATAAAAACACAGTGTGTTAGAAATTTCGTATAAGAGACCTAATTGCCAATTGGTATTGAGATGGAAGTGCCAAATAGTTAATGTACGTAATGTAATGTTGAAAACATACCATGAAGATGGCTTGCCAAGCTACTATTAGGCATAAACTGAGTGACCAAAAGCTTCTCTTCTCTACGGTAATAGTAAGCGACGAGAGGCAATAGATTTGGATGATTTAATCTCCCTAACCGTCTCATATGCTCATGAAACTCGTCTCTTCCAACATTGTTCATATGTTTATACCTCTTCACGACCAATGTTTGTCCGCTAGATATGGCTGCCTTGTATGAAGCACCAAATGTTCCGCTACCAAGAACTTCAGCGGAAGCTCTAAGAAGATCTTGAAGACCGAATCTTTGAATGTCGTCTCGCACAAATAGAAGCCTGCCTGCTGGATCAGGATTGGATCCTCTCCTTGCGTGATTCACAACGGATTCCGCGGGTTTAGTGTTCTTATTCACTGGTTGATGATAAGTGTAGCTCTCTACCCTTTCCTTACCCGCGGAAGGATAAGCTGACAAGCAATTACGTCTTCTTGTCTGAATAAAACATATCACTAGCGCGATGATCACTAGTATTATGCCAATTACGATCAAAATGATCGCTATAGTGTAAAAAGATCCGGTCTTTTTCTCTTTGGGAGGAGGATTAGGAGGAGATTTCGTATCAACAGGAGGTACCGGATCAACTGGAACACCCGGAGGGGAAGAGGCACATGGACTTAAGGGAGCATCACACAAATCTTTGTTACCTACAATTGACAAAACACAAAAAAAAAAAATCATCTCTTGCAAAAATGCATCAAACTCTTGAAAGGTTTTATGCAAATTTTATATGAAAAAATTGAATTAAAGACTCAAATGCGAATGCGCCACTTGCACGTGTGAGATCATGAGCTTCCAACTTAACATGGTTTAGTTTGTTGTGATGTCGACATTAGATTTAGAAAGCATTATATGATAATGTTAGTCAATAGAACATTGAAAATGTACCTGTAAAAGAGCCAGGATCCATGTTTCGAAGGCTTTCGGGTATCGGTCCATCGAGGTCATTGTTTTCAAAGCTAGCTAATTTAAGATCCTTTTGTTGAAAATATGGTATTTGTCCTTGAAACTGGTTACCATTTAGCCTCACCTCTAAAAGCATTGGCAAAGTAGCTAAAGAAGAAGGAATGGGTCCTCGAAACGCGTTATTCGCCAACAAAATTTTCTTCAAATGCGGCATACCTTGAAATGCATCTGCGGGTATCTCCCCCGAAAACCGGTTATTAGACAAATACAAAGATTTCAACGAATTAAGCTTCTTAACCATAGGCATTGGACCATTGAGCTCGTTGTTCATGAAGCTTATGGTTCGTAGATTCTTCATAGGAACCAATGGTTCGAGGTCTAATTTCCCGGTTAAGCCCATTCCTTCGAGTTGTAACCCCCAAACGTAATTGCTACAAAGAACACCGAACCAATTTGCATTATTTCCTTTGCATGGTGATGTTGATGGCTCCCAACTATAAAAAACAGAGCCATTTGCTAATGTATCTTTGAATCTCAAGAGACAATCTGCGTCTGAATCTGGCACAACCACTTGAGATATTACCACCGGACATAACACGGTAATAAAGATTATGATGATGAGGAAAATGGAAGAAGGTAGATTTTTCTTCGAGGCCGTGTTACACGCAAGCATAACCGGGTTCTCCCAATTTCGCATTGCGGGTTACACGCGCAATGGAATCGATTCAATCTCTGGTGAAATCTCTTGTTTTGTTTTGTTTGCCGTGAAAGCCAAGAAATTGTATGAACGGAAAGAGGGAAGAACAAAACCTACCAAGAATAGACAAAGCCAAAGTGTGTAAATTGGCAAAGATGTGATTTTTTCTCTCTTTTTTTGTTTGTCTATTTTCTTTTTTGGATTTGTGTCATCTTAAGATTATTATTATTAGGTGAGAGAGTTCTTTGGATAACCATTCAATTATCTTGTTTTAACTTTTAAGTTATATATATATATATATATGTTATAATCCTTGTTGTTCTGATTTGTCATTTGCTTTTGTTCCAACCAAAGTTTTTTTTTGTCTCTAGATGATTTAATTTGGTATAACAAATTTCAAGAATTAGGCATGAATTGGTGGATTATTCTATTTGATATCTGATCTAATTAAACAATTAATGTGTTATACTTGAAGAGTTTCTGAGATTTCTCTTTCTCTGATTATTAGGTTTTTTATGGTTCTGAAATTTATATTGGTGAGATCATATAATATGTCACATGAATCAAACTATGTATAATGATTTTTTTTTCTATACATAGTAAAGAACAGTTGTCTTTTATAGAAGTGGAAATATTTTTTCTTTTAAAAAGTCTAGTAAGGAAATTATAAATGATGACTTTGTAATTACTTTTTTGAAATTCTGTGATTGCGCACGATTTTGGTATACTTGGAAGAGTTGATTTTTTCCGACAGTGTTACTCGAGAGAAGACAAAAAAAGACAAAAGACATCGATTTTCGACCAGATAGAAAAAAAATTAGAAATTAAATTATACTTAAATGGGTAGAAATCAAAGTAATATAAAAAAAAAAAAAATTAAAGAGGGTCAATTTGTGATTTTCTTCAAAATTCTTTAAAAGAACGCGGAATTGGTCAAAACGCTTTAAAAGCGTTTATGGGCCCATAAAAATTGGACGGCATTGTGCTTCAAAAATCTAACGTGTGAACTTTAAGTACACACTCTGCTGTTTCTGCAGCGTCCATACCAATTTTTCCTGTTTTTGTATCACATTAGAAGTGGAATGTATAAATGACATGTGACCAATTTACTTAAAGCAATTAGTTTTGAATTGACAATTTATCAAATTTATTATAGTATTATAGTCCGAATACACTAAAATTGATCTTCCAACGTAAAAGAAACGTATTAAGAATTGTACATCAAAAATAATATAAAAAATGTACAATGAGTAAATTGGTTTATTTTCTATACGTAATAAAAAATTAGATATCTCTTATCAAACAAATATGATACAATATTATATCATTATATTCATGTATATACGATTTTATTATATATATAGATATATATTTTTCTAATAGATTAACATATTCTTATTCATAATCATATATTTATTTTTATTATTTTTATTTTTAAAATTCAAACCATAACATATAAAAACAAATTTATATCATTTTTACTACTTGGACAACATGTAATCAACTTTTATCAGGAGATACGAGAAAAAATATACAAAAGAAGACTATTAAGAGAGAAGAAATCTAAAGATTTTTGTTTATGAAATGATCATTCATTTTATTTTTTTAAATAGATGATGATTCTGTTAATTATAAACAGAATGATGATCATATCACATAATTTATTTTAAATAAATGTATCATCACTAGTCAAAATAAAAACTCACTTAAGTTTAAAAAAAAATAAAAAACTCACTGATATTTAAATAAAAGAACAAAAAAAAAGACATGTAAAAATGTAATTTCTCTAGATTTTATGGTAGTAATAAAAAAAAAAGGGAGAATAAAAAGGCAGGGAATAATCACAAACTTTTAGGCCTAAAAGTGATAAGTGTTGGACCAACCTCTGGCTTGCACGTTTGGTGTCATCTCATCGATATTTTCGCCTGTGCGGACCATTTTACCCTCGCATTTCTTTACTATTCTTACACCTAAACAAAAAGATGAAAAAAATGATTTATGATGAGCTCTGAAAATAAAAATACAACACACCATGTTTTCATATGTTCTTGATAAGTGAAATTTGGTACACAATTCAGTATATGATAAAACTATAAGGTGAATATTAATTATGTATGGTACTTCGAATGTTCATCGAGGACACGAAGTTTTACCAAAAAGGGAAATAAAAAGATGTTTATTGCTTTCATACATTCGTCCACACATAGAATAATATAACAAATCACCATCACAATTAAATTCTATTTTCTTTACTCATCGCAATTACTCGGTTCATACGTTTTTTGTTTTAAGAAATTTATTCTAAAGACTTTTACATTAATATTGTTAAAGGGACCATGTGGTATTAGTTATAATATATACTATTGATAACTACCCATTGTTTTGCTTTTTCTCGTGTTTCTTTCATTAATAAGAATTGGAATTATATATAAACAAAAGCAGTACAAATTCGTTTTTAATGGTCTACGTAGTTAGCACCATTGATATATCATATGACTGATCTTTGGTTCCATGAAATTTCTAGGCAAAAAATTAATATAGAATTATGTTTTGATTAACAGAATAAACAAAAAGTGTTACAAGTTGAATGACGAAAGTAAAATAGATTTGACTCTGGTAAAACATGGTAGTACATAAGCCCATGTCATTTCAACTACTCTCATTAACTCCCCAAGTCTTTCATTAATTTCATTTATTTCATCATTTAATACCTTATATTCCAAATTATACCAGCATTTATTAGATGAAAACTATCATCTCTGCATATTTTCCATTAGTAGAAATCATAATGATGAAAATACAAATTAAAATAGTGGAATCATTAATCCAAAACTAGAAAAACTAGTGAACATAAAAAAATTTAATGGAATCACATCAAAATTTCATCCATATCATAGAATAACATAATCTAAAATTGTCTAGCCAACTAGAGTCAAATAGATTGTTTCGAATTTCTGGTTTTTGAATGTTGTTGTGTTGTGGTTGTTGTTCTGTGGATTCGAGACCCTCTGGATGTTTCTTCCTTCTCCTATGCGCTTCTCTTGGGTTTAGATGACTGGTTTTTGTGAAACTTTGGGATCTCGGTTTCACAGTAGAAGGCTTCTTCTCCTCTTTCTCTACCTTGCCGTTTGAAGCCACTTGGTGTTTCGTCTCTCCGACCATTTCCTCTCCGTTTTGGGCATGTTTCCAGCTAGCCATATGTTGAGTCATTGATTGAACTGGAGTATTGCAGGTTTGTGTTATTGATTGTGTCTAGTATTGCTAGAGGTGCGATAATGTTGTTTTGAACCAGATTTAGTTATGGGTTCTTTGGTTTTGTGTTGTGGCCTAGCTCGTTCTAGGTTCGGAAGATTTGAGTGGTCACGTATCCAATGTCAGTCTCTCTCGGACTTGGTAATTATCGGCAAAATTTTATTGTCGTGTTTGGCTCATCTGTTCTCTTCCTTTTGCCGCCGATCGTATTAGGAGTATGTGGCTTCCCACTATCTTCTCGGGGAATCGGGTTTCTATCCGACTCATTTCCGATATTTAGTATCCTTTCGTCATATGTAGTTTTCTTGTTATGTTTAGTTTGTAGAATTGTTTTTATGTTTGTATCATGCTGCAATTGATCTCTATGTTTTTAATAGAATACTCTTTTAAAAAAAAAAACAAACAAACAAACTAGACTCGAATATTTTTTTCTTTTTCATTTAATTTGTAGAAATCATTATTAATAATATGATAAAATTTAATATTTTAAATAATGATTTAAGAGACAACTTTTGTTTTTTGTGAATGAAAATCCGATTTTTCAGACAAAACATTATCATCAACAGAATTTATGATATTATAGTCGTACATAATGATATTAAATATTTGATTGACTGTTAGAAATAAATGTTCTTACGCGGTACATAAATATCAACAGTGGCAAACATGTAAATTTGAACAGTCAAAGGGGCATTTTCTTTAAAAAGAGATTAGGATAAAAATGAGGTGAGCGATTATTATTCCCCCTGGTGGAAAGTAAGCGACAAGTGGTAGCAACAAAGCACTTCTCTTTTGATTCTTTGCCTTTGAAGCTTCAAAAAATCAAAATCAAAATCAAATCTTTTTGCTCAAAAACCTCGAGAATTTCTCCTCAATCTCTCTCTGCAAACCCAAAACCAGGTTCGTCTCTTATCAGATTCTTGATTTCAAAGTTTCCATATTTTTTCTCTGTTCTTCAATCAAAATCAAGTTTTTTTTCTTTTTTTGTCGGTTGCTTTTGCTGAGTCTCTGTTTCTGCTTGTTTCTAGATTTTCTTACTTGAAATTCGTTGTTCGTCCTCTGGTTTCAATCTATTTGCAGAATAGCTTACTTTTTGGATTAAGCTGTGTTGAAATTGAGTTTATCAAGCTTTAGGGTTATGAAACAGTTGTCTTACTTAGCTCATAATTATGGTTAAAATCTCAAACTTTGTCTTCCTATTGAGAATTAAAGTAATGTTTCGATCTTGTTTATGATTTTTATCTATTGGGTCGATCTTCAATTTGATTTTATCTACATAAAGATACAACCTTTAGGGTTCTTGTTCAAAACTAGAATCCTCAAGATCTTAAGAAACTATTTTTTTTTTCTTTTTCTGGCAGATAATTGCAATATGGAAGCTACTCAGAAACATATAATTCAAGATGGATCTTCAATGTTTTATCATCAACCATCTTCAGTCAAGAAAATGGATAATTCTGTTCAGACATTTGATTCTTACTGCACACTTGAATCATCTTCAGGGACTAAGTCTCATCCTTGTCTTGACAACAACAACAACAACAACACTTCTTCAACCACAAGCTTTTCCTCTAACGAAACAAACAACAACAACTCGTCCCGGTTTAACGCTTCTTCGGAGTTTAATCATTCCCCTGATGACAACAACAACAACTCTCCTTTAAGCGGATCTTCCGCGACAAACAACAACGAGACAGAGCTTAGTCTCATGCTTAAAGATTTGGAGACCGCAATGATGGAGCCTGATTTAGACAACAGCTTTAATAGTTGTGACCAACATGCCGGGTTTGGACAACAACATAGGGTTGTTTCTTCAGCTCTGTATAGATGTATGGAGATGAACTCGAGGGGAGATTTAAAAGGGATGCTCTACGAATGCGCGAAAGCGGTTGAAAACTATGATGTTCAGATGACTGATTGGTTGATTTCTAAGTTACAGCAAATGGTTTCTGTTTCTGGTGAGCCTGTTCAGCGTTTAGGAGCGTATATGCTTGAAGGGCTTATTGCTCGGTTAGCTTCTTCGGGTAGCTCGATTTATAAAGCTTTGAGATGCAAAGACCCGACGGGTCCTGAGCTTCTTACTTATATGCATATCTTATACGAAGCTTGCCCGTATTTCAAATTCGGTTATGAATCCGCTAATGGAGCTATAGCGGAAGCTGTGAAGAACGAAAGTTTTGTGCATATTATCGATTTCCAGATTTCCCAAGGCGGTCAATGGGTGAGTTTAATCCGTGCTCTCGGTGCTCGTCCTGGTGGACCTCCTAGAGTTAGGATAACGGGAATTGATGATCCGAGATCATCATTTGCTCGACAAGGCGGACTTGAGTTAGTTGGACAAAGACTCGGGAAGCTTGCTGAAATGTGCGGTGTGCCGTTTGAGTTCCACGGAGCTGCTTTATGCTGCACGGAAGTCGAAATCGAGAAGCTAGGAGTTAGAAACGGAGAAGCGCTCGCGGTTAACTTCCCGCTCGTTCTTCACCACATGCCTGATGAGAGTGTAACCGTGGAGAATCACAGAGACAGATTGTTGAGATTGGTCAAGCGTTTGTCACCAAACGTCGTGACTCTAGTCGAGCAAGAAGCGAATACAAACACTGCGCCGTTTCTTCCCCGGTTCGTCGAGACGATGAACCATTACTTGGCGGTTTTCGAATCGATTGACGTGAAACTCGCTAGAGATCACAAGGAAAGGATCAATGTCGAGCAGCATTGCTTGGCTAGAGAAGTCGTGAATCTTATAGCTTGCGAAGGTGTCGAAAGAGAAGAAAGGCACGAGCCGTTGGGGAAATGGAGGTCTCGGTTTTACATGGCGGGTTTTAAACCGTATCCATTGAGCTCGTATGTGAACGCGACGATCAAAGGATTGCTTGAGAGTTATTCAGAGAAGTATACACTTGAAGAAAGAGATGGAGCATTGTATTTAGGATGGAAGAATCAACCTCTTATCACTTCTTGTGCTTGGAGGTAACAAACAAAAACTTTGCTTCATTTGGGAAATTTCGAGAGATTTAGAATCTTGTTTACAGTTTGCAGAATCTGTTTTGTATAAGTAAAAAAAAAAAACTCATGAAACGAAGAAACTGTTGTCAAATGTTGTAGTAGTAAGTGTTGTTGATGACCCCAGATGTGTTTAAAGTTTATGTTTTTTTTTTTTTTTTTTTTACAAGAAACTATGATTTGACATTAAACTTAAAATTCTGTTCTGTTTGATGTGAAAAATTAATGAGATTTTTTTTCTGGTTTTAGATAGAAGGGACCAACTTTTTTTCTAAGCACTAGACTAAAGAAATTGCAGATTTTTTATGTCAAAAATAAAAATAAATTTGCAGATTTTTCTGTGGCCTTTTTAAGAATTGACCGTTTTGATGCACGTTTGAAAATTTATGAATTATTGAGTTATTGTAAAATTATAAACCCAATTAACTAACTTGATAGGATGCCAGGATAAATCAAACGTTTAACCAATTAATCGATTGATCTTCTATAATGGTAACATAAATATAGAGGATCCGATCGGTAATCATCGGTTATGAGTTTTTTGAGCTGTTGAAGAGAAGGTAGATAAAGGTGGTTAGAGACATTGGCGAGAAAAAAAATATGGTTTGGTTGAAACGAACGATATAAGTTGCGACAAACAATTGAATAGTAAAACTAGTTAAAAACAAAACAATTCTAGAAACAAAATAAAAACTTTATTTTCTTAAAACAATTGATTTTTTTTGAAGTAGTTCTTAAAACAATCTATTTTCTTAAAATAAAAACTTTATTCTATTTTGAAGTAATTATATTCATGTGTGATTAGCCTAAAATCCAATTCTATTTTGAAGTTATTTAATTTTACAATAAAAAATAGAGTAATAAATTTGAGATGTTCTAAGTGGCAAAAAAATCGACATTTTACAAATCTCTAAATACCTCTTGGTTTTAGCATGATATTTTCTGTTATAAAATAAAAAATAAAAAATCTAACCATCCGTGTGGTTTAAAATTTACATACGACTGTAAAATCATATATTTTTAAGACAGTTTATACCAATCTCGTTTAAATATTTAATTGCATATTTCAACTATCTACTTAAACCATTTATTTCAACCGTTATATTCATGTGCGATTCGATTGGTAATCTATAAAAACACCTACCACCTCAAATTAGATTACTAATCAATCCCAAAGTTTTGCCACAACTTTGGGTTTAACATCGTTTCCCCAATTTTCAAACTTGGTCTTTGAAATCTAAATCTATTTCTTTGTCCATTAAAAGCTTGCTTCTTCTCTTTTTGTATATGGTCAATTTGGTATTCGTCAATATACTAAGATCCTTGATGACGTCAAGACTACGTAATCATTCGTCAGACAAAACATTGAAGTTTCTAGAAATTTTGTTTTAAATTTATCTTTTGGTTAGTTATAACTTATATATAAATAATAATTCAATGACTTGCGTCTGTTGTGTTTGACCATTCAAATCAGTCGTACCACACGAGAAGAGAAAGAAGATTTATAAATGGTCTAAGTAACCGTCATCGTTACGTCATGCCGACGAAAGCCTCACGTGATCCTACCGCTTATATCCGAACTAAAGGACAGCGTTTTCGCATTTTTAATACGTGGACAATATAGTTTTACGGTAAAACATTTAGAACGATAATATTTTATTAATTTAAAAAATTATTATTTAGTTGATAAATTAATTTTAGAATCAAAAAAATTATTAATTTATAGAGATTGTACTCTATATCAAACGACTAAATATGTAAATCTCTAATGAATGAAACATATGCATATCAAACATATTATTAAAAACATAAGTTGTAGTAGCTTCGTGTTATAATGGTCAAGAAATGCAAATTTAATAGTAGTATTTTCTTATATCTCGACTAACACAACAAAATGAGTAGATTAATCATTTGATCAGGATCTGATAAAACAAATTCTTAGAGCAAAAAATATATTACAAATGTTGGATTGATTAGACGGATGTTAGTCATAGCATTGTCGGATTCGAAATTGACACAAACTTAATTTTGTCCTTCTAAATATTTTTTTAAATGGACGGACCACAAACTATAAATAAAAGATGTGGATACAAAACAGAATCAAGAAAATATAAATATTTTCGGATGCAATAATTGGGATATATATTCACGGGGTCCATTGGCGAAATCAATATATGATTTATACACTTTTGCCTTTCGAGAAAACATTTCGAATTGAAACATCCTTTATTGCGAGTTATTATAAAGATAGAAGATGATGATGAATTGATGACGTAACACAAACCATTGATATTTAAATCTAAGTCCTTCTTGCTAACAAATTAGCTGGGTTTCCTAATATATTTTTTTTTTTTCAAAATTATTTTATCATATAATTTTGCTAACGTAATAATGCATTTTGGAGCTAATTTTTGTTTTAAAACTTAACAGAAATAGTTTAAAAAAACTAGATCATGTTTTAAACTGTAAAAAAATGACGTCCTCAAAATTTAGATAATACTTTTATAAACATTAAGCTTGAACGGTATGCAGTAAAATGAATATGATTTAGCTGAATAGTCGAATAATATAGCAGCGGAAATATTCGACGTCACAAAATAATCATAAAATGCTAAAAACTGGTTTTAGTAGATTAATGACCTTTTCTTTTTTCTAATTACATTTTTTAACAATTAGCGGAAGCACTTATCAAAAACGTGAAAAGTGAAAAATGTTATGAATAGTAAAAATAAATATGGTATATGCCGTTCATCACCATTGACTTGTAAATCATCTTCTTAATTTGGCCAACTGTAAATACAACAACTCTTTCCTTACTATAAATACAACAACTCTTTCCTTACTATAAATACAACTTCATCAGAGATTCAACAAATAAACATATTCTTCACTAACTCTCTCAAAGATTCTTCAAGATGCCAATCTCAGACAAATCTTCTGGTAAGAGATTAGTTGTTAAAAAGCTTTTCGCTAGACAGCAACACGAAGGCTTTGGTGCTGTTGTAAGAAGAAGCATCGGAAGGTAAGAAAACAAAATTTACAAAATATTTTTGAAACAAAGTTTTCAAACTCTGTGAAATTTTTGCAGGTTTGAGTTAAGATACTTTGACCCATTTCTTGTTTTGGATGAATTCTCAGGTGGGTTTTGTTTCTTTTATTTCTCTGTTTTTTTTTTGCTCTGTTCTTTTGAATCAAATTTGCCAGAGATTAATAATTGAAAGTTTTTAAAAAAATTGCAGTTTCAGCTCCTTCAGGATTCCCAGATCATCCACACAGAGGTTTATTTAATTGTCGATTATTTTAAGCGCTATTTACGCGTTTGAGTTTGCGTTTACATGAGAAAAAAAATTTGTATCTTTGAATAAAAATTTGGGGTTTCATAAAATATTTTTGTAAATAACAAATAACTTTGCTTAAAATACTTACATTTGTGCGTTTATTTGGAAAAATATACGTTAAATTTAAACGCAACCGCAAATGTAAACGCTAATAAACAATCAAGATATTAATCTATCTCTATATCATTGTTCTTCTTATTCACTAATATTTGTTTTTCTTTTCCAAAAACAGGATTTGAGACAGTCACTTACATGTTAGAGGTATTGATTGATCTCTTTTCATCTTCTTATTCGATTTCAAAAGAACCGCCACGCGTAATTCTTGATGTATTTTGTATATATACATAGGGAGAGATTTTGCATGAAGATTGTGAAGGACACAAAGGAGTAATAAGAGAAGGAGGATTACAATGGATGACTGCAGGTAAAGGCATTGTTCACTCTGAAATGCCTTCTTCTAATGCTAATGGCATTACTCACAACAAAGGCTTGCAGCTTTGGATCAATCTCTCCTCAAAACACAAACTGTAAGTTTTTTCGATAGTAAAAATGTTAAACTGATTAATCAATTGGCAATGAGTAGAGTGATCCATGCTTTTTTTTAATATAGTAAGATTGTGTCTGTTCTTGTTTTCAAAATATTTGAAGAGTGGAGCCGAGTTATCAAGAGATAGAGAGCAAAGATATAGCGGAAGCAGAGAAAGAGGGTGTGAGAGTGAGAGTTATAGCTGGAGAATGGAATGGAGTTAAGTCGAAGATTTGCACAAGAACACCAACAATGTATTTAGATTTCACTCTCTCGCCAGGTTCTCGAATCTCTCAGCCAATTCCGCTTCACTGGAACGCGTTTGTGTATGTTCTTCAAGGCCATGGACATTTTGGGGATGCCAAGTCACAACATTCAACCGCTGCCGCGCATCACTTGCTGATTCTAGGCCTAGGGGGTGACCGGTTAGAGGCTTGGAACAATTCTGATTCCGGTTTGCCACTTCGGTTTATCCTTGTGGGTGGTGAGCCTATAGGTGAACCAATGGTTCAGTTTGGTCCTTTTGTTATGAACACACAAGAAGAGATTGATCAGACTATTGATGATTTTGAGAATTTTACAAATGGGTTTGAAAAAGCTAGACATTGGAAGTCTCAAGCTGCTTCTGCCTTGGGATTGTTCTAAATTCTTTTATCTCTATTTATTATTTGTTTAATACTTTTGTACCTTTGTAATTGTTTTTTTCTTCTTTCATATCCAATTTATTTATAGTCGATTGTAATTTTGGATCTTTCAACATCTATTAGAAAAAAAAATGGAGTATGATTATCTATATTCTCTCCATTTTACAAATTGTTTTACAAAATCATTCTAGATTAATTCGTTAACACATTAAAAAAGAAAAGTTTACTCAAACAATTTTAGAAAATTTCTTTTTGACTAAATCAATGCCAATTTTTCATAATTACTAAAACATTTTTTTGTACCCATTTTTCTTTTGATGACAAAAAACATATTTACAAAACTGCATTTACTATATTTTGACACATAGACAGAATCAGAAAAAGGAAGTCTACCAAAAATGGAAAAGTCTACCATTCTAGTGATAGTAGATTTGTTTCATGATTGTAAACTTATAACCGGAATGGTAGACTTAATTTAAGACGGTAGACTTAATATTATAATAGTAGATTTTTTTCGTAGACTTATTTTTATTTGGTGGTAGAGATGTTTCCGAGTGGTAGATTTATAATATGAGTGGTAGAGTTAACGCCAATGGTGGTAGAGATGTTTCTGAGTGATAGACTTAGTAGTCGAATGGTAGATTTAACTCGTAGATTTATAATCGAATGGTAGATTTATTTTGTTTGGCGGTAGATTAAAGTTGCGTGGTACATTTATTGTCATAGGAGGTAGACTTATACGGGTTTTGGATTGTAGATTTATTTTTAGTGACGTCAGATTTATAATGAGTAGTAAACTTATTACTGAAGTGATAGAGTTATTCAATCTTTTGAGTTTACTAAAACAACCTTCAGTTGGTAGATTTATTGGTTACTATGGCGGTAGATTTACAATGGTAGATTTACAACAATGATAATAGACTTGTATGTTTGCATATAATGATGGTAGACTTGTTTTTTTACATACAATGATGGTAGACTTGTATATTTACATACAATGATAATAGACTTATATATTTACATATCATTGTAGACTTGTATGTTACATACAACGAATTTTTTAAGACAACCGCCGGTCGCAAACGCCGGTCGATATACAAGTCTACCATTATTTAGAAAATAAGTCTACCACTAATAATAACGTATTTTTTGCATACTGCAAATAACTTTACCATAACATTTAAAACAGTCAAAAAAATCTACCATGATTTCAAACGCAAACGCCAATCACAATTCCAAACGCAAACGCCGATCGCAAACGAATGCACTAACGCCAGCCGCAAACGGCTATCGTAGACGCTGATTGCAAACGCCGATCGCAAACGTATTGTTATCATAAAAATAAAAGAAAATAGATTTTAAGTTTTTATTAAAATTTTATTTTTTATTATTAATAGTAATTATTATTTTAATATATATATATTTTTAAGGCCAATGACATTTTCGTTATTAAAAATAAAAAGAGAGAATTAAATTTTTTTTACCATTTTTGAACATTTCTCTTTTCTCAAAGAATTGTTTTAGTAATTAATTTTTTTTTTTAAAATTGTTTGAGTAATTATTTCTTAAAAAAAATTAAATATCTATTATATCAATAGTCATTTCTTAGTAAGACTGTAATTTTTGTTTCCGATTGATAAATTTCATATTTTTTTCAAACCAAACATTTAAATTAGAAATATCACTCCACAATTAGTCGCCCAATCTGGATGAAAAAAGTTTTAACAAATGAAAAATCATTATATCGGATTCTAGAAAAACAAGCTAAACAATCCACATTAATTTTAAGACACCGAGGGATGAGAGAAAGGGATTTGATAGATTTCATTTCAAAAGATGAAATTTTTATTTTAGAGTTTACAAAGTAACCAAGTCAAGACGATTTTCTTTTGTTGTTGACTTCATTCTCCAATGCTTCAACAAACTTATCAGCATAACCACTCAACAATTCAGGATTAAACAAAGTCTCCTTCAATTTCTCATGATTCCTCTTCACTAAATTCCCAATCTCACTATCTTTATCCATCACAGATTTAACCGTATCTCTCAAGCTCTCCTTCGAGAACCATCCGGTAATTTCATCTCTCTGCACCTTCACAGAGACCTCGAGTTCTTCAACCAACAATCTTGTGGTGAGAACTTGATCAGCCAATTGCGGAATAAACACAATTTGGCAATCACTAACCAGAGATTCCCATAATGTACCGGAACCACAATGGTTCACAAAGCAACCTACTGATGGATGAGACAATATCAAAGGTTGTTCCACCCATTCTCCTGAAACGATTCCACGCCCTGTAACCCGCTCTTCGAATCCTTCTGGTAACGCTTCTTGAACCGTTGATGAGCCTCTTGGCGGCATAACCGCTATTAAAAACGGTAAACCCGTTAGCTCCATTCCTAAACAGAGTTCTTGAAATTGATCTTTTTCGAAAAAGAAATGGGTGCCAAACGCACAAAACACTACCGAGCCTGGTTCGAATCTGTTTAACCAGTGATTCCATCGATCTTCTAGTTGTTTACCACTCTTGTCTAATGGTTCAGGGAACATTGGACCGGTCAAGAGAACCTTTTTCTGACATTGTCTTTCGATGAAATCGCATAATTTACCTTCAATTTCTGCACATGTCCTTATGGCAACGACATCGCAGTTCTTGAGGCCTTTGGTGACTCGATCAAAAAGAAATTGGCGGGTATTCGTGAAGTGAGAATAGAGGTTAGCGTCATATCCACGTAATGCCACTTTGGATGAAGGATAACCCGGTGAAGGAAACCCTAATTCAGCACTAGGTGCAAGAAACATAGCTATACAAGCTGCAGATACGATCTGGTAACTCACACACTTGAATCCTAACTCTTTTGCCATTTCTGGAACCCAATCAACAAAATCAAAGAAGATTAGGTCTGGTTTCAAAGCACGAACCTTAGCTTCGATCTGATCGCGTAAGAGATCCATGGCATCGGATAGGACTCTCTTAGACGAGTTTGGGAGATCCGAGGTTGTCTCTGCGCCAACAGGGAGACCATCAGCTGGAGGAAGAGTAACAGGGTCGAAGAGAATGCTGTCTGGGAACAGATTGAGAGGTTCGAGTTGTTTCTGAGATTTCTTGGGAAGCAAGAAAGTGACCCTATGGCCTTTCTCAGCTAGTTTGTTAGCTAGATGAAGATACGGTATCATATGACCAAAACCAAACCATGGGTATATAAAAGCATGAAACTTTGACTCCATTTTCCTTTCCCCGGCCAATTCAAGTCTTCAAGAGAGGCAAACGAAAGAAAAGTTTTTTTTTTTCTTCTAATTTGTTTGGAAAATGTGTGTATGAAGATGATTCTCTTCCCTTCAGGACACCCCTATATATGTAGTTTGGAGAATGTGTGCATGGAAACAGTGAAAACATCTTTTAGGTTATGTGTGATTATCAGTGGTGTTTTAGGTCAACTATGATATTTGTCAGTGAATGATTATTTGGATTAGGTGGCAATTATTGGATTACATGTTTCATGTGTTAAGAGTGATTGTCCAAATTGGTTGGGGTTTGTCTTTTGTATGAGACAACTTGTTTGATTAATTCGTTAGCTGAGTTAAATATGTTTGGATCTTTTAATATACACATACAGAGACGTGATACTTGTGAGCTATATTCTATAACTATATATATTAATTCCTTTTCATGTCTAATTTTGTATATTTAACTGTTCTTTATCAGCATATGTTGCTTGTAGAAATTTTTGAAGGAGCTAGTAGTTATTGGAGAGAAAATATACCTATATCAGCAGAAAATACGGCATGGTATTTCGTTTGAGATATCGGTGTGGTGCCTTCCAAAAATCCTCAAAGGCTTAATTCAAAATATTTCTATTGATTTATAGATTTTAATTGATTTTGAAATTCAACCGAAATCACGTATTATTAGATTATTGATTTTAAAATCTATATCAAAATTATATATTATTGATTATATAATTTTTAAATCATAGTTAAAATCAAGTGTTATTCAATGTTAAGAATTTACGTAAGGATTTGATTTCGCCGTGGATTTTAATGGATTTATAAGAATTTCCAAGTTAAAAACACAGAATCATATCCGAGGGAAAACCTACAGATTTACAAATACTAATTGAAATACACATGTTAAATTTTAAAACCAATGATTTTTACAAGAATTTCTAAATCCTAGATTTACAAATCAATTTAAAATACACAAACGAATAACACCCTAAGAGCTGAGTCTAGAACACATTAACATTGGACCGGTTAAGAGAACTTTTCTTTGACATTGTCTTTCGTTGAACTCGCATAATTTACCTTCGATTTCTGCGCATGTCCTTATGGCAACGACGTCGCAGTTCTCAAGGGCCTTGGTGAACCGATCAAACAAAAATTGGCGGGTATTCGTGTAGAGAGAATAGAGGTTAACGTCATGTCCACGTAACGCCACTTTGGATGAAGGATAACCCGGAGGAGGAAACCCTAATTCAGCACTAGGTGCAAGAAACATAGCTACACAAGCTGCGGATACGATCTGGTAACTCACACTCTTGACTGAAATTTCTGAGAATATGGAAAAAATTCCTCTTTATTAAAAACACTTTAAGCACCACAAGCTTAATGGATTTATCCGGCAGTAAGACAATCCCTTAGTCCGGCACCAATTATTTTTCAATAAAGATTAAAAAAACCAATTTAGAACAACTCTAAACTTTGTAACTCTTTAAACTCTCTCTCATAAAAGTCTTGCTCTCAATAAAAAGAAACATTTATGCTATGCAAGAATTGGTGATCATATTCTTTGGAGGTAGTTCTCTTTTTATAGAGACTACTACACAAGAATAAGAAATTTTTTTCCTTTTCACATTTTTTCATTTTCTAAGCTTCTTTCCTTTTGTTTCACGTAATTCTTTTTTCTTGTAAAACTTTGAATCTGAATTTCTTTTTTGTCTTCGTGTAGGTGTCAGTTGTGATCCTTTCTGGTTCCATGTTGTGCACAATATTTTTTGCTTCAACATTCTCCCCCTTGTTGATTTTGTGTTTCAATCAAGCATCCATAACAATAAAAGAAATAGCATGTTGTTAAAAAAAAAAAAATTCTCACCCTCCGTGTTCTCCCCCTACTTGATAGACAACCCATAATCAACATGAAGAATTGCAGAGAACATGTAACAGACATAAACCAAATTCCTCCTTGGTCAAATGTAATAACCCAACGTCAATTGCTCAAGACCCAGACCGATGAGAAGCCAAAATTAAACCAACATCCTTCTTAGTCTGTGATGACTTGGTTCAAAATAAGTCAACCAAAACTAATGGTCCAAATTAAACCAATAAATCATGAAGGCCACTTAATTCATTAAATATGAGCCCATGAAGCTCATCTTCTTAAAATCGATCCCAATTTCTGAAAGCTTGAAATCCCGATTTCGATATCTAATCCAAAACACCATCAAATCCAATAATAACAAATCCCCAAAGCATCAACGAATCATGAGATTAGATCGGAAGCGTAATTCTCAAATCGCCATACAACGCCAGGTGAAAACGAAATCAAGCTGTGAGGCGGAAAAAATGAATCAATCCGGAGGATACGAAGAACCACAGATCAAAGAATATATGAAGATTATGGATTCGCCAACATCAAGAAACACACCACCAGATTCATCGATGATACTCCAGTGAGAGAGATCCAGGTATATATATTATTATCATTATTATTATTTTTTTTTCCGACACAGTAGTAGTTGCTCATTTTCAACAACGCTCACAGACTACCATGGATGGAGTTGCTGGAAACTAACTAACTCAGTCATCTAAAATCAATCCAACTGGTAGTGCAGATTCAAGAAACTGATTCCAACTTTTAACGATACACAGTCGTTTTCCAAATAAGGTATGTTCTTCTTCACCTCAATCTACCTTTGAGCACATTATCCTCCATTTTTAGCCCATTCTTTGTCTTTGCAACCTCAGAGTCACATTTCACAGATCCCCAAAGCCTTTCTTAAACTGATGAAACGATTAAGATCCAAAGGCTTAGTAAATATATCTGCTAATTGGTGTTCAGTGGTAACATGCTCTATTGCAACTTTCTTTTCCTCAACCAATTCACTAATAAAATGATGTCTTATGTCTATATGCTTAGTGCGTGAGTGTTGAACTGGGTTTTTAGACAAATTGATCGCACTCATATTATCACAATGCACAACCATAGGTGCAGTATCCATACCAGAGGAGTTGAGTGCAACAGCTTCCCATAGCTATGTACTCTGCTTCTGCAGTGGATAATGATACACAATTTTGTTTTTTGCTGTGCCATGAAATTAAATTGTTGCCTAGGAAAAAACAACCTCCTGAAGTACTCTTCCTGTCATCTGCATTCCCTGCCCAATCCGCATCACAATACCCTGCAAGATGTGAATTAGTGTCTTTTGTAAAATGAAGCCCTAATTCTGATGTCCCCTTTACGTACTTAATAATTCTCTTGACAGCACTTAAATGAGACAATTTGGGTTTGGCTTGATGTCTAGCACAAATTCCCACACTAAGACACAAATCTGGTCTGGTAGCTGTTAAATATAGGAGACTCCCAATCATGCTTCTGTATAATTTCTCATCAACATTAGAACCAGCTTCATCCCGAGACAGCGTAGTAGTAGTACTCATTGGCGTCTTTGCTGTTTTTGATGTGTCAAGTCCAAATCGCTTAACCAGATTCTTTGCGTACTTGCTTTGAGATATGAAAATCCCATCCTCAGTTTGCTTTACTTGTAGTCCGAGAAACATTTTTAGTTCTCCTACCATACTCATTTCAAACTCCTTTGTCATAGTCTCAACAAACTGATCCACTTGAGTTTGAGTAGTAGAACCAAAAACAATATCATCCACATAGATTTGCACTACCATGAATTCTGAGTTTTGGTTTCTTACGAACAATGTCTGATCTGCACCACCTCTTGAGTAACCATGTTGCAAAAGAAAGGTTGTAAGTCTTTCATACCAAGCACGAGGAGCTTGTTTAAGACCATACAACGCCCTGTTGAGTTTGTAAACATGATCTGGAAATTTAGGATCTTCAAATCCTTTTGGTTGTTCAACATATACTTCTTCTTGAATAAATCCATTTAAAAATGCACTTTTGACATCCATCTGAAATAACTTGAATCCCATGAAACATGCAACTCCCAGAAGTAAACGAATAGATTCAAGTCTTGCAACAGGTGCAAAAGTTTCATCAAAGTCCACCCCTTCTACTTGAGAGTAACCTTGGGCAACAAGTCTGGCCTTATTCCTTGTAATATTCCCAATCTCGTCTGATTTGTTCTTGTAAATCCATTTAGTTCCTACAACATTTGCTTCTGTGGGTCTAGGAACTAGATCCCAAACGTCATTTCTTTCAAATTGCTCAAGCTCTTCTTGCATCGCGATAATCCAAAATTCATCTACTAACGCTTCCTTGATGTTCTTAGGCTCATTCATAGAGACAAAACATGCAAACTGAACCATTTCTTTAAAATTTATCTGTTTCTTCCTTGTGATTCTATCATCTTGAAGATTTCCAATGATGTCTTTAAGAGAATGATTTTTGTGAACTTGCAGGTGTGTGCTCGATGAACTTTGTGACAAAACTGGATCTGCATATGCTTCTTCACCAGATGTGGTAGAGGTTAGTTCTTCTGATTCTGATATTTGATCTTTTCTGACAGAATCAGTCTCAATTGTATTATTATACATAGAACTGGCTAACTCAGCACTTGAACCTTCATCAAACACAACATTAATAGACTCAATGATCTTTTTTATTCTCTTGTTTAATACCCTGTATGCCACACTGTTTGTAGCATAACCTAGAAAAATTCCTTCATCACTCTTAGAGTCAAACTTGCCTAGCTGGTCTTTATCGTTTAGAATATAACAAATGCAACCAAAGACACGAAAATATTTGAGATTTGGTGTCTTTCCCTTCCATAACTCATATGGAGTTTTATTTGTCCCTGGCCTCAAATACACTCTGTTGATAGTATAGCAAGCTGTATTTAAAGCTTCTGCCCATAGATAAGAGGGTACTTTGTTTGCATGTATCATAGATCTAGCCATCTCTTGAAGAGTTCGGTTCTTTCGTTCAACCACTCCATTTTGTTGTGGAGTTCTGGGAGCTGAATATTGATGTTTGATTCCTTGATCATTGCAAAACTTCTCAAACTGTTCATTTAGAAATTCTCCTCCACGATCACTTCTGATAGTAATGATGCTGCCTTTTTCATTCTTAAGTTGCAGAGCCAGAATTTTAAAACTATCTACAGCCTCTGACTTCTCTCTTATGAACCTAACCCAAGTGAATCTTGAGAAATCATCGACCAAAACAAAAGCATATTTCCTTCCTCCAAGACTTTCGACTTGCATAGGTCCCATCAGATCCATGTGAACTAGTTCTAGTACTTTTTCTGAATAGATACCCATTACTTTCTTATGCTGAACCTTCACTTGCTTGCCTTGATTACATGGTCCACATACAAAGCTGTCTTTTTCTTTTAAATCAGGAACACCACGAACAATCTCTGAATTGAATAACTTTGTGAGACTCCTGATGTTTAAGTGACCAAGTCTCTGGTGCCAGAGATTTAACTCCGAAATCACCTTTTTTGTAGAAGTCAAACACTTTTCAGATTCAGCCCACATATAACAATTATTACCAGACCTGATTCCGAATAAGGCAATGTTGAACTCATCATCAAACGCACTAACATCAGTCTTAGTGAACAATACTTTTAGATCAGCATCACACAACTGACTTATGCTAATGAGATTAGCTTTAAGTCCTTGAACATAGTACACATTGCACAATTGTGGTAGATCTTTACTGTTGGTTTCTCCTTTTCCTTTGATATGACCCATTCCACCATCTCCAAAAGTAACATTTCCACCCTTCACTTCTTTGTATTTGTCTAAAAAATCTTGTTCACCAGTCACATGTCTTGAACACCCGCTATCAAAATACCATGGAGCTTTTACAGAAGTGAGAGCAGCAGTGTAAGCAACATTGCTAACCAATTCTCCTTTTCTAATCCACACTTGCTTGTGTCTGATTGGACCTTTTTTCTGGTGATGAAGATTCCAGAAAGTGTAAACTTCTCTTTGAAACTTGTAGCAATATGGGTTAATATGACCTGCTTTTCCACAATAGAAACAAGTGAAAACACGATAATTGTGTCTTGGTCTTGATTTGTTTGTTTGATGTGGTGCAGTTCTGGAAGAGGTTCTGAAATCAGGTGCAAATCGAACAGGAACGACATTAATATGTTTTGAATCAGACCTGATGGATGCTGTCTTTTCAGCCTTGATGAGCTCCTTGGACTTCTCCATTGTCTCTCTTGTTCCACGTACAAAGTATGTTTCTTTACCAGATCCTTCTCCTTTGAAACCCAGCCCATAGTGTGTCTTGTCATTTCGACCCATGCTTAGAATGTTGTCCAACTTTTTTGTGCCATTATTCAGCATACGTAGATTCTTTGTTGTGTCTCCGAGCCGTATTTGAAGCTGTCTGGTTTCTTCCTTTTCTTTGTCCAAATCTTGCATGACTTCTGTGATTTTTGTTTGAAGAACTGACAAACGCTTGGTCTCTTCTTTTTCCTTAGCAAGCTCCTGTGTGATTTCTGTGATTTTTATTTGAAGTTTCATCTTTTCTTTCAGTAGTTTCACATTCTCGTTGCTGATCTTAATCCAGTTTTCATAGAGTTCTTTGTAGTCAGCTTCTTCATCACAATCATCATCATCATCTGAATCACTTTTGATGTTTTCTTCAGCAGTGATTTCTCCATGAAGTGAAACAAAGTTGGCCATATC
This sequence comes from Pseudoturritis turrita, assembly GCA_900406555.1. Classification (NCBI taxonomy): domain Eukaryota; kingdom Viridiplantae; phylum Streptophyta; class Magnoliopsida; order Brassicales; family Brassicaceae; genus Pseudoturritis; species Pseudoturritis turrita. Next base: position 184,084 of record OVBL01000085.1, read on the forward strand.
TTCTTCTTCATCATCTTCATCTTCGAACTCCGAATCACTAAAGGTAATGTACGACTTTTCACCCTTTTTCTGCATATTTGAGCATTCTGATTTGGTATGTCCCATACCCTTGCATCCAAAGCACTGTAGTTCGTCTTGTTTTTTTAGAAACGCCTCTTTTTTCTTGTGAGTAGGACAGTCAATTTTAAAATGTCCAAATCCTTGACATTCATGACATTGAACACTTGTACTTGTTTCATTATCCTGCCTCTTCAAAGTCTTTTGTCCTTTCTCAAGCCTTTTCAGAGATTTACCGAATTTTCTAGAGTTTCTGGTCATTAGTGCGATGGTTTCTTCTAACTCTTTGATTTTTTCTTTATCTTCTGCAGCTTGGAATGCTATTCCTGGTTTAGTTTCAGATGTGTCAGAATCCATTTCCATTTCATATGATTGAAACATTCCAACAATTTCACTAAATGCAATGCTATCAGTATCCAAAGAGACTCCCATAGCAGCCTTTTGTGCTGCAAATTTTCGAGGTAATGATCTCAGTAGCTTCTCTTACCGAGTACCAAAGCCTCATTGGAAATTGAGCAAATCTTTGCACTAAAGTCTGCTACTTTTTCTTGCTCTCCCATTCTGAGATTTTCAAATTGAGTAGCCAACATATCTAGTCTAGATCTTTTTACGCTTGTTGTTCCTTCGAATGCTTTCTGCAAAATCTCCCAGGCTTCTTTTGCATTAGTACATGCTTGAATTAGTTTAAATTGATTCACTTCCACCGAACTAAAAATTGCTGACAAAGCCCTTGAATTGAATTTAGCGAGTCTCTTTTCCTCGTCTGACCACTCTGATTTTGGTTTCAGCACACCAGTAGTTTGTGTAGGAGGCTTCCAGCCTGTTTCCACTGCAGTCCAAGCATCTTCATCAATTCCTCTTATATTAGCCATCATCCGAACCTTCCAATAACCATAGTTATCTGCATCGAGGATTAATTGCTTCTGGACAGCAACAAGTTCTCGCTGTGTTTCCATCTTCTCTCCCGGATCAACCTGATAACGAATCTGAGTTCTAAAATCAGGTACCCGCTCTGATACCAATTGAAATTTCTGAGAATATGGAAAAAATTCTTCATATTAAAAACACTTTAAGCACCACAAGTTTAATGGATTTATCCGGCACTAAGACAATCCCTTAGTCCGGCACCAATTGTTTTTCAATAAAGATTAAAAAAAACCAATTTAGAACAACTCTAAACTTTGTAACTCTTTAAGCTCTCTCTCATAAAAGTCTTGCTCTCAATAAAAAGAAACGTTTATGCTATGCAAGAATTGGTGATCATATTCTTTGGAGGTAGTTCTCTTTTTATAGAGACTACTATACAAGAATAAGGAAACTTTTTTCTTTTCACATTTTTTCATTTTCTAAGCTTCTTTCCTTTTGTTTCACGTAATTCTTTTTTCTTGTAAAACTTTGAATCTGAATTTCCTTTTTGTCTTCGTGTAGGTGTCAGTTGTGATCCTTTCTGGTTCCATGTTGTGCACAATATTTTTTGCTTCAACATTGACTCCTAACTCTTTTCTCAGCTAATTTGTTGGCTAGATGAAGATACGGAATCATATGACCAAAACCAAACCATGGGTACATAAAAGCATGAAACTTTGACCCCCTTTTCTCCCCCTAAAATTCAAGTCTGAGAGGCAAAAGAAAGTGAAAGCATCTTTTAGATTAAGTATGATTATCAGTACTGAATGATTAAGTTGGATTAGGTGGGAATTATTGGATTGCATGTTTCATGTGATTGGTTGTCTTTTGTCCTCATAGGCAACTTCTTTTATTAATTCGTTAATGTAATTAACTCAAATATGTTGAATATATTAATGTAGACATATTTCTTGACTGATATTCGGGTAACCACTAAACAATCCAGGACTAACCAAAGTCTCTTTCACTAAATTGACAATTGATAGACAATTATCAAAGGATTAGAATCTCAAAATCAATTGCATTTTAAAAATTCCAAGAAGTTGCTGTCTTGATTTCGAGAGGAAGAGAAGAGATAAAGGTCACTTGATTTAAGATAAAGGTATTATAGAATTTTAATTAAAATAAAAAAAAAGTTTAGACAAAACAAAGACACAGAAAGTGTTGGTCGTCCAACACAAAGTCACAAAACATAGATGCAATGGAGAGAAATACAAAAACCCAAAAGATCACTACGGGTTTCTTCTTCTCAGACAGAGCCATTACAATACTGACTCTTAAGTAACTATTTTTAAGAAGAAGAACCTAAAAGAACACTCCATAGATGTCGCAGAACGTAACCAAGACCAATTCAGTTCTCACATGTTTCTTCATTCTCCACCTGTTTTAACAAACACAATTTCAGAGAGAACATAAGCAAAAAATTCCAAAAAAAAAAACAAACCTTAGGTTTAAGAGATCCCTTACCTTTGGAAAAAGAAGATGCTTCTTCAATTACTTTGGAGCTCTATTCCCCGAGAGCCCGCGCAGGCTGGTTCAGGCTTGGAGGTGGTCCATCTTCTCGAACAGACAAGGTTGAGAATCTGATTGATTGCTACTCAGAAACATAATCACCATCAGAAACCTCTCCATCCTCAGAATCATCACCATCGTCAGAAACCTCTCCATCCTCAGAATCAAAGGCACTCATGTCAAGCTTGTAACGAAGTATCCCTCCAATCCCTCCAAACCCTTTGCAAAACTGATACCCTTCTTGTGATTTGTTGGTTACAAACTCTAACGAACAACCAAAACGCTTGTATTCATTGGCCAGCCACTCTAGTAACGTCATCTTCTCCTCCACATCAAATTCTTTGAAATTCTCCGTGTTTCCTTCTTCTTCCTTGTTCAAGTGTTTTATCACAGTTTCACACGTTGAACTATTCTTCATCACATATCTATTGATATCAAGATCTTCCCATACAATCAGCGTCTCGACAGCACCCGAATCAAGAACGTTTAACGTATCATCCACGCCAAACACGTACTTCCCGGTGTCCTGGTTTATCTCCTTCAAGTACTTTTCTATCAAACACTTTTCTTTATTGAACTTTACAGCCCCCAAGATTTCAGATGACAGTTTGATAGCCTGATGGAAACCGTATTCTCCTCCATATGATACATCCACCACATTCACTATCTTCGCCGCAAGCCGTGGATCAAACATACTTGACTGGCTCAATTCAGTCTTGAAATCCGCTGAACCGGCAAGTACCAGACCAGCCACGTTAGGCTGATTCGTTGAAGGGTTGATGTAGTACTGTGTGGCTAGCTCAGAAGTTTTCCTCAAGTAATTATGACGCTTTTCCACACGGAGACGGTCAAACCGAAGAGCCGATTGTCCTCCTCTTCCGTGTTTCTTTGGAAGATCAACAGTAAACTTGTGAAGCACGCCACATGAATTACCGCACAGAGTGCCAAAGAGAGTGCCTTTTCCGTCCATTACAATAAAACCAAACCTGTTATCAGTCTCCAGCAACTCATTCAAAGCTTCAGTGTGAAACTTATTGTCACATAGGTAGAGACTACTGTTTATCGGTCTAAAAGGCTCAAAGGCGCTACTAAACTTCTTTTCCTTGCCTTCCTCGTTAACAATGGTTCCGGTATAGAGCACTAGACCATTTCGAGGGACCTTCCTGTAAAGTTTTAGCTTTTGTTGTGCTGAAGTTATGGCACCCAAAACAGATTGCCGATTGACTCTGCTCTTGATGTTCGACGCGGTTCCATATTCATCAACCAGCATCTTGGTAACACGAGAGATGTGATCACGAGGAGGTATGATGAGTGAGATCATGCTAGTTCCGTTTCCCCTAGCTGCTTCAAGAGATTTAATCAGCTTCTTAAGCTTCCATATCTCAACGTGCTTGTTATCGTCTCCCATCTTAACCATAGTAGCCACAAAAAAAACCTGTAATTAACAGAAAAATCAGCCGTAAGAAGAAGCATGATAACCTAATGAACATCATTAATAATCGTTAACATAAATCAACTCTGCACAAAATAATCAAATATTAGTTTAGGGTTTTAATTAGTCTCAAAGACAATAACAAGTGGTAAGATCAAGACAATAATAGGTAAAGCTTACGAATTCACTTCTCAAAAGATCTCTCCAAACCAATCTGATGAATTAAATCTTACTGAAATCATGGAAAAAAGACATTCAAGATGATTGAAACAGAGCTAACGTAGCATATAATCCTAAATAAAAAAACTATTAAATCCTAAATAATACGTCTGCCAAAAAACAAATTCAACTCGTAAAACCAACTTATTGCAACGATCTCAAAAACAAATTCCGACAGATAACACTATCCCTACAAATCAGAAATTCGAAAAACACAACTGCATACAAAACAATCAGATCACACTAACGAATATCATACGAACAATTAGGAAACGAAAGTAACAAAAAAGAGAGAGAAAAAGTTATGAAAATCGGAAAAGCACCTTCGAGAACGACGCTGAAGTGAAGCCTCGAGAGATATTTCTGTTACTTGGAGAGAAAGATTAATATATATAATGTTTTTTTGTTTCTTCTTGTAGTCGTAACCCTAATTAAGTTATACCTCACTAAACCGACTCATGAGCCTAAGCCCAATACACTAAAACATCTATTAATTTAATTAATAGTATTGGAACTTTGAAAATTAATTATAGAGTTAGTAATTAATCAATAAATTAATATATTAATTTATAGAAAGATTTTTATAATTCATGATTTTTGTAAAATATATTTTATATAAAATAAGTAGTTTACTTTAAAATTCGTACAAATTCTTCTAAAACTTTATTTATTTAAAATTTTGTATACTTTATTGTTTACATATTCATCTTATTCCACATTATGTTAATAATTTTGGTTATCGTAATAGAATGGACGTTAATTGCCCACTAAACTATCATGGTAAAAATGATACATATTAAAAAAATTCAGAGTTTAGAAAAATTACGTTGATGATGTTGAAGATGAGATAACACTATCCAAAATATTTACGCGTAATAAAATAATTATCACATCTATAACTCTTCACAATTTTTGGAAGGAGATATAGATGACAACACCAAAAGTTTTTGATGCAGTAAGGAAAATTAGAGATTAGTTCCAACGAAATTTCAACTTTAAATATAAACATACAACACTATAATCATATTTTACTAAATTTTCTAAGCTATATATATATATATATATATGCATAAAATTTATAATTATTAATTTAAGCTATTATTGGGACGATCTTTTACATCGGAACTTCAAAAAAAATTATTATCTTATTATCTTATCGAATTTTGCTATTTTTTACATTGGTCTAATCCGGTACCGAATTTTTTAATTAATTTATAATGATTATTAATTTATAGAGTATTATTATAGTATTATTAATTTATCTATGTATATTTATTAGGACCATTCTTCGCTAAGTTGTTAGAACAAATTTTTTTTTTTTTAACTTTTTAACGAACAACTGTTGGGACTTGATTCTGAAAACTAAATATAGAAACAAAACACGTGTTGTAATGGGAAAATTTACAAAAGTATTCCATCAAAGATTAGTATTGTGGACTTCATTCTCCAATGCTTCAACAAAGTTATCAGCATAGCCACTCAACAATCCTGGACTAACCAAAGTCTCTTTCAATTTCTTGTGGTTGCTCTTCACTAGCTTCCCAATCTCGCTATCTTTATCCATCACAGATTTAATCGCATCCCTCAAGCTTTCTTTCGAGAACCATCCGGAATCTTCTCTCTGCACCTTCACAGAGACTTCGAGTTCCTCAGTCAACAATCTTGTGGTGAGAACTTGATCAGCCAATAGTGGAATAAACACAATCTGACAATCACTAAACAAAGATTCCCACATTGAACCAAACCCACAATGGTTCACAAAGCAACCTACTGATGGATGAGACAATATCAAAGGTTGTTCCATCCATTCTCCTGAAACGATTCCACGCCCTTTAACCCGCTCTTCGAACCCTTCTGGTAACGCTTCTTGAACCGTTGATGAGCCTCTCGGCGGCATAACCGCTATTAAAAACGGTAAACCTGTTAGCTCCATTCCTAAACAGAGTTCTTGAAATTGATCTTTTTCGAGAAAGCAATGGGTGCCAAACGCACAGAACACTACCGAGTCCGGTTCGAATCCGTTTAACCAATGATTCCATCGATCTTCTAGTGGTTTACTACTCTTTTCTTGCGGCACAGGTAACATTGGACCGCTTAAGAGAACTTTTCTTTGACATTGTCTTTCGATGAAATCACATAATTTACCTTCGATTTCTGCGCATGTCCTTACGGCAACAACGTCGCAGTTGTTAAGGCCCGTGGTGACCCGATCAAAAAGAAATTGGCAGGAATTAGTGAAGCGAGAATAGAGGTTAGCGTCATGTCCACGTAACGCCAATTTCGATGAAGGATAACCCGGCGGAGGAAACCCTAATTCAGCACCAGGTGCAAGAAACATAGCTATACAAGCTGCGGATACGATCTGGTAACTCACACTCTTGACTCCTAACTCTTTTGCAATTTCTGGAACCCAATCAACAAAATCGAAGAATATTAGGTCTGGTTTCAAAGCACGAACCTTAGCTTCGATCTGATCGCGCAAGAGATCCATGGCATCAAATAGGAGTCCCTTAGATGCGTTAGGGACATCCGAGGTTGTCTCTGCGCCAACAGGGAGACCATCGATTGGAGGAAGAGTGACAGTGTCGAAGAGAATGCTGTCTGGGAACAGATTGAGAGGCTCGAGTTGTTTCTGAGCTTTCTTGGGAATCAAGAAAGTGACCCTATGACCTTTCTCAGCTAGTTTGTTAGCTAGATGAAGAAACGGAATCATATGACCAAAACCAAACAACGGGTAAATAAAAGCATGAAACTTTGACCCCATTTTCCTTTCCCCAAACTGTTAAAAATTCGAGTCTTCAAGAGAGGCAAACGAAAGAAAAAAAAATTGCTTCTTCTTGTAATTTTTGTTGGGAGAAAGTGTGTATATGAAGATGCTTCTCTTCTCTTCAGGGCACCTCTATATGTAGTTTGGAGAATGTGTATGAAACAGCAAAAGCATCTTTTAGGTTATGGTGTTTTAGGTCAACTATATGATATTTTTCAGTGAATGATTAATTAGTTGGATTAGGTGGGAATTATTGGATTACATGTGCTAAGAGTGATTGTCCAGATTGGTTGGAGTTCGTTATATGAGTGAGCTATAATTCTAATATTATTTTCTATAATTCTAATTTTATAATATTTAACTGTTTCACTGGACTTCCTTCCCTCCCTCCCTCCCTCCCTCCCTCCCTCCCTCCCTCCCTCCCTAAAGTTCGCCCTAAACAAATTTCCACCTCCGTTCCGGTGACCGGCGCTCCTCGCCGTCACCGGGGAGACACCCAATTTAATTTTCGCTTCTTTCTTTGCCATCCTTCACCTCTCGATTATGTCTTGTGGAGATTCCTCCGATTGAGATCTTTTTTGTGGCTATAATTCTAATATTACTTCGTATAATTCTAATTTTGTAACATTTAACTGTTTCCACAAATGTTGGACTGCTCTCCCTCCCTCCTTCCCTCCCTCCCTCCCTAAAGTTCGCCCTAAACAAATTTCCGCCGCCGCTCCGGTGAGCGGCGCTCCTCGCCGTTACCGGAGAGGCACCCAATTTAATTTTCGCTTCTTTCTTTGCCATCCTTCACCTCTCGATTATGTCTTGTGGAAATTCCTCCGATTGAGATCTTCTTTGTGGCTCGACAAGTTGCAGATCCGGTGACACCAGTCAGATATCTCAACCTTTGCATGACGTCGGTTTGGCCAATCGACGTCTACTTCTCTGGGATCTCGTCAAAGGTTGTGCTTTGGTGGGTCTCTCAGGTTCGGTGGCAGATCCGGCCAGATCTTGCCGCCTTCGTCGTGTTTGCTCGGCAGCGTGGTTCAGAGCTTCGGATTAGCTATTTCTTCTGCTCCGTCGGCATTGTTCTGAGGTCCGTGAGGACTGGGTTTCTCCACTGTCGAAGGAGTAAATTGATGGTTACTCGGTTTTGATGTACCAGATCTATGGGTTGGGCTGCTTCTTTAGTCTAAATCGGCGACATGGTAAGTGGACCTCTGGTTTTTGGCTAGGTTCGATTCTGGCTTTGGCGGGTTAAAGACGCTTTTTGCTGTCTCATATTTCGGTAAGTCATCAGTCGTTCTAGCTTGCTTCAGGGACCGTTTGTACCTTGGCTCTGCTGGTGATCGTTGTGTGTGGTTTGGATAGTGTCAAAGCCTGTTACCTGGAGTAGAAGCTTCTGGTCGTCTAGAATTTGTTTAGGGGTTGCTTGAGGTTATTTTGTGTACAACGCTGTGTCTTTGCTCTTCGGAGGATGTAGTAAGGCTGTTGAATTTTGGTGTTGCTTCTCTCTGCTAGCCGACTTCAGGGAGAGAACTTGCCTAGAGTGAGTAACCTCATTACGCCCAAGCGGTTCTATAGTTCTGATTTAGCGCATGTTCTATGGTTTGGACAGGCCTCGATTCAGAGGTGATGAGGACAACCTCTGTTCATTGGCTTCTTCTCTCCCAAGATGGTGTTTTTCTCGGGCTACTTATGAAAAAACTTCCGTTCAGCTTGGCAGGTGTTCTACCATTCTTTCATTCGGGTAGTCCTTTCTCGGTTTTAACGTTGGTAAATTTTACTCGAGTTTCAGGATTAGTATTGCTATTTCCCCAGTTCTGGCTGCTTCACAGCAACGGTCCCGATGGAGTACCAATTATTTTTGTTTTCATGTTTTTTATTCTTTTTTTGGCATGGAACCAATCATTTTAGGCTAAGCAAATTTGTAACACAATTTGTAAAACCTACAACTACATTTTCTAAATGATATTCACATACTTATCAAAAAAAAAAAAAAATTTAACTGTTTCTTTATCTCTATCTGAGTGTACATGTTGCTTCTAGAAATTTTTGAAGGACTCGTTATTGAAGAGAAAATAAACATACACCAGCAGATTATACGGCATGGTCGCTTGAGATATATTGAGGAAGCTATTGAAACTATGCGGAGAATCTATAATGGGAATGAAGCGGATAGAGTCCTCTGGAAATCAAAAGCCGATACATATAAGGAGAGTTTCAACACATTTTTAACATGAGATCAAATCCGACAACATCGACCACACCTTCTATAGAATGTGAATGTGAATACTTTATTAGAGGGTACATGTACAAATATTTATAGAGATACATATTAGAGACTAGATATTAACTAATTACATAAAGACACTTAATACATATTGACATATCCTTTACACACCCCCTCAAGATGGAGGGACTTGAGTGACTCCGATCTTGGAACATGCAAGTAGGAAGGAAGGTCGAGGAAGAGGCTTCGTTAAAGCATCTGCTAGTTGGTCTTTTGCAGAGACATGGGACACACGGAGGGCTCCTGATTGTATCGCTCACGGATAAAGTGATAATCCAATGCTAGGTGTTTCATTCTTGAATGGAAGACCGGGTTTGCACTAAGATAGGTAGCTCCAATGTTGTCACAGTAGATGACCGGAGGAAGAGGAAGTGGAATGCGCAACTCAGTGAGGAGATTACAAATCCAACGAACTTCTGATGCAGCATTAGCAATAGCATGATATTCAGCTTCGGTAGAAGACCTTGCTACCCCTTTCTAGTTCTTCGATGACCAGGAGATAGCTTGATGACCAAGATAGATGACATACGCATTGGTGGAGACATAGTCATCAGCATCACCGGCCCAATCGGCATATGAATAGGCATGTAAGGTGAGGGGATTATTGTTTTTGAGATAAATGCCATGAGTTGTCGTGCCTGCAAGATAATGCAGCAGCCATTTGGCGGCCTGCCAATGATCCGTAGTGGGAGAGTGCATAAACTGTGACAGGCGGTTCACAACAAAAGAGATATCTGGACGAGTGAGGGCCAAGTATTGGAGGCTGCCCACAACCATTCGATATTCCGATGCATCTTCCAAAACTGTTCCTGAATATAGTGTAAGTTTGGGTGAGACTTGCATAGGCGTGGCTACTGATTTGACGCCGAGCATGTTGGTTTTAACGAGGAGATCAAGAATGTATTTGCGCTGCATCAAATGGAGCCGAGTGGGCATTTTTGTGACTTCAATTCCAAGGAAGTAGCTAATATCACCGTGATCTTTGACAGAGAAACGATCACCTAGACAAGTAATGATATTAGTGACAGCAACAGAGTCATTACCAGTAACTATGATGTCATCAACGTAGATTAGGATGTAGAGAAGTATAGAGCCAAAACTGTAGACAAACAGAGATGCGTCTGCATAGCTGTTGCAGAAACCAGAAGATGTGAGGAAGTTTTTGAGCTCCATATACCATGCCCTAGGAGCTTATTTTAGACCGTAGATCACCTTTTTGAGTCGACATACATGGTCTGACTTGTCTTTGTCAATAAACCCAGGAGGTTGTGACATATAGACTTCTTCGGTGAGTGTCCCTTGAAGAAAATCTTGGTTGTTATCGAGTTGGCGGATAAGCCAGTTGTTATTTTTGGCTTGTCCAAGTACCAATCGTATGGTGACAGATTTGATTACAGGGCTGAAGGTTTCCTTGTAATCCAAACCATATTATTGATGAAATCCTTTCGCAACGAGACGGACTTTGTATTTGTCAAGATCTCTGGAAGATAGAAGTTTGGTTTTGAAGACCCATCGGCAACCAATCACGTTCTGAGTCGAGTCGGGTGGAACAAGATCCCATGTTTCTTTTTCAATTTAACCATCAAATTCCTCTGACATCGCATATCTCCAATTTGGATCCTTGAGGGCTTGAATATAAGTCGTTGGTTCTGGTGTAATAAGCGAGTTGAGCGCGGTGGTTAGACTGCATTTTGTGTTTGGTTTGATTATTTGATTTTTGCTTCGAATTTTCATTTGATGGGTGTTTTGAGTAGGATTAGCAGGTAACGAGGAGGAAGTGGTCGAAGGTTGAGGAAGCACAGCAGTCGGCTGTGTATTTGTTAATGGGTCACGACCAGTGGGCCTTTGGGTGGTAGTTGAGAGTGCAGGTTGAATGTTGTGGTTAATTTGGGATTGAGTTGGGCCAGTGGGCCTTTGAGTGGAGATGGTGGCTGTAGGCTCTCTTAGTTGGTGATTTGGATTTTGGGCTTGGCCAGTGGGCCTAGGAGAAAAAGGAGAATAAAGTGATTCAGAGTTTGTAGAAGACGATACCTGATGTATTGTTGACAGTGGCGGAGGATGGACCGGAGCAGAGACGGGGGACGATAATGATGGAGTTGTCGTCGGCTGAGATGGTGAGTTGGAGTGAAGGACTGAAGTAGGGGGCGATGGTGGTGTTGAAGACAGAACCCGATGAGCTTGTAGCGGAGTGACTTGTGTAATGTCCGATTGCAGAAGAAGCTTATCGGGAGACAGAGTCGGAGTGAGAGAATGTTGAAAGGGGTATATGCCTTCATCAAATTGAACATGGAGAGAGACATAAATTTGACCAGTGGCTCGATGGAGACAAGGATAGGCGCTTTGAGTAAGGGAATAGCCCACGAAAACACATGGTTTGGATCGATCATCCAATTTATGTGTTGTATAAGGGCGAAGCCACGGGAAGCACAAACATCTGAACACTCTCAGCTTCTCATAGTGCGAAGCAACACCGAAGAGCTTCTGGTAGGGAGTCTGGTTCGATATCACTAGACTTGGTAGATGATTTATCATGTACACGGTGGTAGCAAAGGCGTATGACCAATAAGCCTTGGAAACTGAAGCGGTAGACATCATTGACAGACCAGTCTCAACAATATGGCGATGCTTGCGTTCGGAAATTCCATTGTGTTCGGGAGTATGCGGATGTGAGGTGAGATGTACGATGCCATTGTCTCGTAGATAGCTGCGAAGCGCAATAAATTCTCCACTGTTATCAGAAAAGAGCGTACCAATTCAGGTGGAGAAATGGTTTTCAACTAGGGGTTTGAAGGCTGTGAAAATCTCTTTGACTTGCAATTTGGTTTTAAGTGGATAGAACCATGTGTGTCGGGTGAAATGGTCGACAAGAATGAGGTAATATTTGTTGTTGTCCACTGATGTTATTGGAGAGGTCCAAACATCAGTAAAAACATATTGTAAAGGGCGAGTAGAAAGAATGGATATGTTGGCAAAAGGGAGTTTGTGACTTTTATTAATGTGACAATCCGAACAAATCAACGGTTTTTGCGATGAATGAGAAAGTGGTAAAGAAAAATTGGAGACAATAGATTGTAAGATAGGTGGTGAGGGGTGGCCAAGGCGTGAATGCCATGAAGTTAAAGTGGTTTTTGAGCTTGGTGAGGCTATGAACACCGTAGCTTGCGATGGATACACGGGCCACTCACACAATTCATCTCTGGTTCTGCCTTGAAGAAGAAGAGCCTCCGTTTTCAAATCCTTCACCTGAAACGAAGCCGGGAAGAATTCAACAGAAACTTGATTATAATTGCACAACCGGTACACGGAGATCAAGTTTTTGTGAATATCAGGGACATAAAGAACTTTGTTGAGAGCCAAATTGCGAGAGAGTGAAGGTAAGAGAGTGGAACCAGTGTGAGAGATGGATAAAGCCGATCCATCACCTATGAGGATATCATCTCCTCCATTGTACGGCTGATGAAGAGAGAGATTGTTGAGGTGATTGGTAATATGATGTGGCATTTGGTTCTCACACAATTCGCCAAAATTTGCTTTTCAAGTATGGTTAGCTCTTCATGACCGTCTCTCCACGGGGGACAGAATATCTCATTGGAATCCAAACAATTCGGCAGCCTATGTCCTATGCCGAGAACCTTTGGAGACCCCGTAAACAACTATTCTTTTCATTTCCATTCTCTCTACAAGTGTGGACAAATATGGCACAAAGAGTACTTCAACACGATTTCATACCATTGTCTCTCGTATAACGCAAACAAACCAGGATAATGTGGTTTGCATCGCGACCCTTGCTGCAATGAGTGATTGATACTTGCTGCAACAAAGGGCTTGGGACTTACATGCTCTGTTTCTTCTCAAAATCAAGTCTCTGTTTTATATAAAATTCTTTTGAACTTTCAAAAAAACTGAAGTACGTTTGATTAAAAACAATTTTTTTTGTTTGAATATAATTTAACATTTTATTTAAAAAAATGATTATCTATATATATATATATATATTAAAACTACATAGAGCAACATTTAATTTGTAGTATATCTAGCTAATTTTAAATGTTTATTGGATCGGATTGGTAATCATAGTTTTAACAATGCTTTAGCAAGTTTTTTTTATGGTTAAGGAGAAATCGGTTGAAAAATATGCAATTTTTCAAAACAGACGGTTGAACAATTGTATGATTAGTGACAAAACCAGTTAGATAAAAAGAAAAGTTATTTATGAAAGTAATTTGCAAACCAAATATTTTGTTTCAACTCTCTCGTTTGAGCTTATTATTCTTTGTTTTAACCAATTATTTGAACCGTTAGCTTTAATTGCTCGTTCCATCCATCCGTCGAACTCGGATTAATAACTAAGAAGAAATAGGATTAGAATATTTTACGTTACTCTCGTCGCTACAAGAAAATAGTCTAGTTGCAATAGAAATTTGCGAGGGATAGAAATTCAAGGGCTAGGATTGTGGCACATGGGATATTGTGGTTACTTTGTAAATTATATTTTGTTTTTATGGTTATTCAACCAAATTTTTCAAATATAAATTAATCAATAAATTAATAAATTTATAGAGAAAAAAATTATTTAGTCCATAATTTTCTAAAATTTTTTTTCAAATGATGTTATTTAAAAAAAATTAAGTAAATCAATTTGTAAAAATGACATACATAAACTTTTAAGTTATGATTAATAATCTTGGCTATCACAATAAAATAGATGTTAATAGGTTACTAGACACATGTTCATAACTTGATGATGAAGTTTAAAACGATATTATAATACATTTGAAAATAATTATAAGTAAAGAATAAGTTATCGCATCTATACAAGTTTGGATACAAATCGAAAAGACAACATTAAGAGTTTTTGATGCAATAAGTAAAATTAGAGATGAGTTTTAAGTAAAATAAACAACACTTGAATCATATTTTAATACATTATCTTAATTACATATACATATATTTATATAATTATTAATTTATGATATTATTGGACCATATATTTACATATGAAATTCTAAAAAATTATTATCAATTTATTTGTTTATTAATTTATAAAGATTTTATATTTTATAATTTGAGAGGTTTTACGGTATAGAGTTTGAGAGAGCACGAGTCCTTTGGCCGGTTTTCAAAAATGGCGTCGTTTTAGCAACTAAAAACGAAAATGGAATCCAAAGCCTGACAGATCCTAAAACTCTCGAGTCTCGACGACGAAGAGAGAAAGCAAAGTCCAAGATCGAAGCTTTGAAATTGATATTTTCTGCTGCTTTTGTTACTGTAACTTCTTCGTGAATGCTCTCTGGTTTTGATCTCTAAAGACTTTTTGTTTTGCCGGTATGTCCTTGTATCTGTCTCTTTCCCTTCTCTCTTCGCCTCGTCTCTCGTTTTCCCATCAACCTATTGCTAGAAAAGGTACAAATTTCATGGTAATTGATGTGGGTTTTCTTGTTCCGTTGTAAAAATGAGTTTTTTGATTGATTTATTTCGCCAATTGCGTTTTAACAGGATACGTTGTTAGGTGCTCGATGAAATCCTACAGATTATCCGAGCTTAGTTTTTCCCAAGTTGAGAATTTGAAGTCACGCCCTCGCATTGACTTCTCTTCCATTTTCAGCACAGTAAGTTTTCTCTTCCACTTTCTTCTTCTTCTTCTTCTTCTTCCACTTTCTCTTATCCATGACATGAGGCTCGCTCAACCAGGTTAACCCAATCATCGACGCGGTTCGTACCAAAGGAGATATTGCTGTCAAAGAGTAAGTGTCATGTGAAGTGACCCTTGTCTTTTAATTTCATGAGCCCTCTTCAATTACATTTTCATTTCAGATACACTGAAAGATTTGACAAAGTTCAACTGAATAAAGTGGTGGAACATGTGTCCGAGCTTTCTATTCCTGAGGTACTTATAGATTAACATCTTATATATATATAAAAATTTGAATGCTCTTCTTTCATGTGTAGTACAGTAAAGGAATTTCCTTTTCTCTGTGTATTCAGCTCGACCCCACAGTTAAAGAAGCATTTGATGTTGCATATGACAACATATATGCATTTCACTTGGCCCAAAAGTCGACTGAGAAAAGCGTTGAGAATATGAAAGTGAGTCGATTTCAGCCCGCCTATTAGCTAGCTACTTAAGTCTTTCACACTAAATCTTCTCACTTGTTTTGTTTTGTTAGGGTGTCAGATGTAAAAGGGTGTCAAGATCTATTGGTTCTGTAGGTCTTTATGTTCCTGGTGGAACAGCTGTTTTGCCATCGACTGCTTTGATGCTTGCAATTGTAACCTCTCTCTCTCTCTCTCTCTTGTTAAATTACTTTTGCTTGTTCATTGTTCGTGTTAACCCTCTAATAACGTGGTCTTTTTTTCTCAGCCCGCTCAAATTGCTGGATGTAAAACAGTTGTCCTCTCAACTCCACCAACTAAGGAAGGAAGCATATGTAAGGTAGTGCTCAAAGCTGTTTTTTTTCTTCTTGGGATATTCAATAGTAGTCACATTTTTATCTATCTCGCTGCTGAGCTGATGAGTTTTGTTTATGTTGTTAATGCAGGAGGTGCTGTATTGTGCCAAGAGGGCTGGTGTAACTCACATACTTAAAGCTGGTGGAGCACAGGTGTGGTTGCGTTAGTCTTTTCGCTTATGTTTTCGTCATGGTGATTATTATTTTTTCTCTAAGATTGTAGAAATTATCATTTTGACTTTGCAGGCTATAGCTGCCATGGCCTGGGGAACAGATTCTTGTCCTAAGGTATTAACAGGGTTTAATGTGCCTCAATAGCTTATATCCGACATTTTGCCAACCACACATGAATTTAGTTTGGTTATTATTGCAGGTTGAGAAGATTTTTGGTCCTGGGAATCAGTATGTTACAGCTGCTAAGATGATTCTTCAAGTACATATATCGTTCCTCAATCACTTGTGTTTAGACTACTCTTTAATTTCTTTTTACCTCATTATGTTTTTTTGTTTTTCTTACTGCAGAACAGCGAGGCAATGGTTTCGATTGATATGCCTGCTGGTCCTTCAGAAGTCCTCGTTATCGCTGACGAACATGCTAGTCCAGTTTACATTGCAGCGGATTTGCTTTCTCAGGTATTCCTCTTTCACTGGAGAGAGAGAAAAAGCTGTAATTTTCGTTCAATATAACATATCAGGATGAGCTTGTGTGTGTTCTTATCACACACTTACAGGGAGCGGCTAACTTGCACATTTCTTTCTCTCTTTTTATTGGTTTCTCTGCAGGCTGAGCATGGTCCAGATAGTCAAGTTGTTCTTGTTGTTGTAGGCGACAGTGTAAATCTGAAAGCCATTGAAGAAGAAATTGCCAAGCAGTGCAAAAGTCTTCCCAGAGGAGAGTTTGCTTCAAAAGCACTAAGTCACAGTTTCACTGTATTTGCTCGAGATATGATTGAGGTACCCCTCTCTTTACGGTTCACACTTGCTGTTACTATCGGCAAAACAACATGCGTAACATCACCATTTGCTCTTTAATTCTCCAGGCAATATCTTTCTCAAATCTGTATGCACCTGAACATTTGATCATCAATGTCAAAGACGCTGAGAAATGGGAAGGACTGATCGAGAACGCAGGTTCGGTTTTCCTAGGACCATGGACTCCAGAGAGTGTTGGGGATTACGCGAGCGGGACAAACCACGTTCTTCCAACTTACGGATATGCGAGAATGTACAGTGGCGTCTCCCTCGACTCTTTCCTCAAGTTCATGACTGTACAGTCTTTAACAGAGGAAGGTCTGAGAAACCTCGGTCCTTATGTGGCGACTATGGCTGAAATCGAAGGCCTAGATGCACACAAGAGAGCCGTCACTCTCAGACTCAAGGACATCGAAGCCAAACAGCTTTCCCAAACAAATTGAGTTAATGCCAGTTTCATATTCAGACAAGAGTGTTTTGAGTTACCTGACTCATGGGAAACAAATTTGGTTTCCTTAGATTGGTTGACGCGATAATAATAATGAGAGATGTTGTAAAAGCCAATGGGAGTTTCAAGACGGCCACGTGTAACATTTCTATTAGTTAATAAGAATCCCAATACAATTTTTTTTGTTTCTGAAGACGAGCTAAAGATCAAAATCCCTAAGCTTTGGTGAACAGAGACGAAATCACCTGATAAAAATTGAAACTTTTATCTGTAGAGATCTTGACTTGAGAGTTTGAGAGAGAGCTCGAGTTGTTTCGTTCCCCAATTTCTCATCTGAGCATCAGAAAATGGGGGTTTCGATGTTGGATTACTCATGGAGTTTCCGATTAAAGCTATCTCCTTTACGAACACCAAAACTCGTGAGCTCTTTGACCGAAAGAGATCCAATTTGTCTGAAAATGAGGTTTGGTAATTCAATTAGGGCATACAACCCAGCTCGAGCTCTGAAGTGTAGGTCTGTTTTGTCTGATGGTTTTGTTGAGAGAAGAAATAGCCCATGTGAGGTAATCTCAGCTTTCAATTTGTCAGAGAGATTGTTAAAATTGTCAATGTATCTTATCTTCTTGTTTACAATTAGTTTGATTTCTAGTCTTGCAAACAAGTTACATTCATAGGAGAAAGAGTGAGACTTTTTTTCATCTGTATTGGCTTTTGCAAGTCCTTAAGAGAATTAGAAACCGAGAGATCGACAAATAACACAATGAAAGGTTTTAGCAAAGTTACATGACAAAACAAGCTTAAATTGTAATATCTCTTGTTAAAGTCTTGGCCTTTTTTTTATGTTCAATTGAATGAGGAAGTAAAATCCCACTCTCTCTAGCTCTAATCTTCTTTGTAGATTTCGGATGTTAAAACTCTGATAATTTCACCTCGAAAAACCGTTTCGATATAGGTTATGTGAGCTGTTTATTCTCTACCTTATTCCTTTGAATGCTCATTGTTTTGAAAGGTTAAGAAAGAGCTCGAGATTTGCTTCGACCTTATACATAGGCTCGGGAGAGGAATTCTCTACTTAGGTTCAGCCAGAATCCCACAAAACCATTCGTATTACCTGCAAGCACAAGAGTTGAGCAGAGAAGTAAGTAAGGCCCGTAAAAACTCCACGAGAACTTAGTTTATCGTTTTTACTATATAGAATTTTCAGAGTTGTGTAATGTATCAGGCAGCAAATCTTTTGGACTGTACTACTTGGTCTGGAGCTGGACCAGGACTTATGGATGCTGTGACTAAAGGTGCTTTGGAAGCTGAGAAACCGGTTGGTGGTATCAAAATAGATAAAGAAGCCGGTGAATGGACCGCATCGAAGTTTCATCCTTATCTCCCTCCTCAAAATTACCATACTTGCAGGTAAAACGTAGCCATACACACACTTCTGACTCTGATTGCACAAGAGTGAGTGATCCCTGGAATGTGGAATTAATGGTTTTAGGTTTTTCTCGGCGAGAAAGCATGGATTGGTGGATGCAGCGATTAGAAACAATGTTTCTGATAAGACGGCGATAATTGCATTGCCAGGCGGCGTTGGCACGCTCGATGAGATGTTTGAGATTTTGGCATTGATTCAACTCAAAAGGATTGGATCTTTATTGCCGGTTCCATTCATTGTGATGAATTACGATTCTTTCTATTCAAAGCTGTTTGAATTCATGGAGAGTTGCGAAAACTCGGGAACTGTTTGGAAAGGAGAAGTTTCTTCATTGTGGAAGGTATGCAACAACAACTTTGAAGCTTTGACATACTTAGCTGAATTCTATGAATTGCCTTACGGTTCTTCAAAACCCGAAAATGAACTTAGAAAAACCGCTCGTGGACCGGTTTCTTAGCTCGTTTTTCTTTTTCTTCCAACTGTAAAAGATAATACCATGAACAACAATTTTGAAGCTATGGATTATGCAGAATATAGATTTGTGTTTGTAATTTATATACAATCAGATTTTCATTGTTATCACTTTCATCTTGTGTTTTCTTCTCTTAGCTTCTTGTTAAATATAGTGTTAATTGCGAATTTTTTTTTGTTTAGCCGTTATTAACAGTCAATTAGTCAAAATTGTGGTCCTAACTTCATTCTTATGCCCAAAAAAAAACACAAAATGTAAAATCACTTTTTCAAAGGGTAAGTTTAGTTAGAAACCTTTAGAGCCGTTGTGGTATAGAAATCGAATACAAACAAAAAAATAATAAAAGAAAAAACTTCAAAAAGAGAGGCGTCTATAATCCGTGGATCGTGCCTACCTAAGAAAAGTCTACTTCACACACTCGTTTTTCGATGAATATTAAAACAATAATGCAATAATTGTCTCTTCCTCACTTTCTTCTTCTTCTCCTTCGCAAAGCTCAAGAAAACAACAAATCAAAAGTGGGTTTTTTGCATAAACCTCTGCACAAATTTCAAGAAGAAGAAAAACAGAGAAAAAAAGCTTTCTTCTTTTTTGACCTTTCTTCCTCACAAGATTAAAGGTTAACCATTTCTTTATCGAAAAAAATCTCTACTTTATCCCTTATTCTTTTCTGGAAAACTCGTTCCGTAGATTATGGGATTTTTTTTGGTTACTCGAGAAAGTTGATTGCTTTCTTGGAATCCCATCTATGCCTGCTTTCTCTTTCTTGTTTTTAAGGGATGAGTCTGCGTTATGTTGTTTTTGAGTAACTTATTAGTGGATTGATTAAGCACTCTTGATCATAATCAAGTTTGTAGCTTTTAACTTCAGATCAGGTATAAGACCAAATTTGTTACTTGTTTGCTTGAGCTTTGTTTCAGTTGCATATTTTGATTTGGTTTGATTCGTTTCTGTCTTAAGTAAATTTTGTTCTAAGGGTTTGAGTTAGTGTCTTTTTTTTAGTTATGTAGAGACTCTAAATGAGTTGTTGCCTTTTTTGTTTGTTTGCAGATCCTCTTATGGAGTCTCCACAATCTGTGGCATCAAACTTCAATGGTGTCCATTTGAATGGCACTGGTGAAACCAGAACAAAGAAACCTGTCATGTTGTCTGATTCAGACAGTTTCGTCGGTGTGCTTGAGGTTTTTGTTCACCAAGCTAGGGACATCCAAAACATCTGCATCTATCATAAGCAAGATGTGTATGCTAAGCTTTGTCTCACAAGCGATCCGGAGAGCTCTTTGTCAACCAAGATCATCAATGGTGGAGGGAGAAACCCTGTCTTTGACGATACCCTTCAGTTCGATGTGAAGAATCTTGATTGTTCGCTTAAGTGTGAGATATATATGATGAGTCGTGTGAAGAATTATCTCGAGGATCAGTTACTTGGATTCACTCTTGTACCTTTGTCTGAAGTGATTGTGAGGAATGGGAAATTGGAGAAAGAGTTCTCTCTTTCGTCAACATATTTGTTTCACTCTCCTGCAGGTTTTGTTGAGTTGTCTCTCTCGTACGCAGGAGATTCCCCCGAGGTGATGCACATTCCTGCGGTTCCAACAGTGGATGAGACCGGGTTGGTTCCTATCGAGTTTGATGAGAATGAGTTTGTGGATCCCAAGATTGTCTGTGAAAACAATCAAATGGTGTCCACGTACTTTTCAACTCCTGGTTCTGATTCTGATGAATTTGTAAGCTCTGAAACTGGCTTTGCGGAAATAAACAGCGTCCAATCTGCAGCTGTTGACACTGTTGAAGAAGCAGCTCCAACGAGTGCTGTCTCGACAAATGGAATCTCTTCTCCATCAATTGCAGTTAGCTCAGGTTCCTCGGACACTCATGATGATTCAAAGCTATCAAGCGAAGGAAACAACACAGGTTCAGACCAAGAAGCCAAAAAGCCAACAGATATCATCAAGAATGACGATGTAGTCAAGACGGATGATGAAGCAGTTGTGAAACCGGTTCTGACAGTGAACCATGAACCAGAGCAAAAGGTTGTGCAGCAAGATATTGTTGACATGTACACAAAAAGCTTGCAGCAATTCACTGAATCACTGGCTAAGATGAGACTCCCTTTGGACATCGATAGCCCGACACAATCAGATAACTCAAGCTCCTCCCAGCAGACGCCAAAGAGTGCAAGCTCCCGTGTTTTCTACGGGAGTAGAGCCTTCTTCTGAAACTCTCTGGAATCATCACAAGTTTGGCATCAAAAGTAGCAAGTAGTGAAAGTATAATAAGCTTAAAGTAGTGAAAGTATAATAAGCTTAAAGTAGACTACCTAAATATGTGTAACCATCTTTCCTTTGATGCCTTCAGCTTTTCTTGTTATATGCAACGTTTTTCATTTAGTACTTAAGTTTCGCAATCTCATCCATTCTAACAGATGTCTCGGAACATAGAGATAACCAAGCTTGTGTTTATAGAACATAAAACATTACAAAGACAGCAAGTTCCATAACCAGTTTGATGGAGACCGGAAGCTAGGAAACAGAAAATAACACTCGACTTGGAGAACACATGAAAAACACTAAACACCACGACTTTGTTCTCCTAAATGGGCAAGGATGTGCTGCATCACAGTTTCATACATATCTCTGTAACTTCAACAGAACATACCATCAACTAAGGCTCTGCAGATGCAAAGCTAGCTAATGGGTCAATTCGAGCAACAGGGGTGCATTTAAGTGGATGAGCCATGCTCATGGTCACATCTCCAGTCTCTTCCATGTTAACCTTATCTCGATTGATTCTCCAGTCAAAACACTGTACCATTATTCCAATGGCTACTCCAACGAAGATATTAGCTAAGTTTGATCCGGGACATCCTCTTCTTCCGCTCCCAAAAGGAAGGTAATTCAGAGATAAGTACTCTTTCTCATCATCTTTCCCTTTTGAAGGAGAAATTATGAACCTCTCGGGATGAAACTCGTCTGGATCTTCCCATGAATTCAGATCTCTCATCACCGCATAAGAGTTAACTACCATAGTTGTGTTCTGCGGTATGTAAAATCCTCCGATCTTGCATCCTTCCGTTGCAGTCCTCACCAAGATTGGCGAATGCGGGTGTAGTCTTAGCCCTTCTTTCACCACAGCCTGCAAATACGGCAGGTTTGAGAGATCTGTTTCTTGAATCAACCTTGTTTTCCCGACAACAGATTCTATCTCTTCTCTCAATCTTTCAAGAATCTCAGGATGGTTAATGAGTTCCGCCATTATCCACTGTGTTGTCTGTGCTGACGTATCAGTCCCACCAAGCAAAAGCTCCTATAATGGAACAAATGGACAATGTTAAAGATAAAAGACTTTGCTTGCATATGTGGCAGCCATTGAAAAACATGAAGAGACAAAACTCAGAACATTACCACAAAAAGCCCTTTGATTTGGTTCCTGGTAATCTTATAATCGGCATTTTCGTCTGCACAAACTTCCAACAGAATATCGATCATGTCTCTATCTTCTTTCTTGTTGGGATTCTCTTCGTGTTCCTTAATAATCTTCTCGAGCAACTCATCGTACCTCTGCGAGACCTTCATGATTTCCTTCTCAAACAGCGAGATCCCGACCTTCTTGAGAAGCCGACCAACCGTGCTAGCTATAAGAAACTTCCTCACCAAACTTATTGATTTAGTCACCAAGTCCCTGACTTCCTCTGCTTCACCATTCTCCTCTGAACATTTCCTCCCCATTATCATCCTGCAAATGCTGTTATTCGTCAGCTTCATCATTTCTTTACCAACATCAACGGTTTCATTCTTTGCCGCCTTATCAAACAACATAGCACAGAAAGTCTTGAGTTCTTCCCCACGTATAAGCCGTGTCCGCTCGAGGGAATGAGCCCCGAGAAGCTTTGTGACTAAAAGCTTCTTCATGAACCTCCAGTAATCTCCATAAGGAGCTGAGACAAAGCCAAAAGATCCAAAAAGTATCGATTTTTCCATGATAGGAACCTCGCGATCACGGTTAGAAAAGTTCAGGTCGTGGGTCCTATAAACTTCGTACGCCAAAGAGCCCGAAGAGACTAGAACGATCGGGATATTAAAGGCGCGAAGGTGAAGGAGAGGACCATACTTGGAGGAAAGCTTCTGAAAGGATCTGTGACATGGAACAGAGAGGAGAAGGTGAAGATGACCGATGACCGGTAGAGACGGTGGACTCGGAGGTAGATCACAGTCTTCGCCGTGTGACTCTTTCGGTTTCTTGAAGAAGAAAGCAGAGAGACACTGGAGTGAGAAGACCCATAGGAAGATGAAGATGATGCAGAGCTGAAAGTCAACTGTGATTGCTGCCATTATTGTCCAAAAAACTGCAGAGAAGGTTAGACTAAGCTGAATAGTTTGATTATATATATACTCTTTAGATCAGAACTTTCCACGAGTTCCTTTGTGATATATAAAATTAGTAATTCAATAGTTTAACCTTTACGGGACGTTACCCATGGAGAAAAATATTTATATCAGTTGGCATTTTTATATTTAATAAGTGAAAATATGTTAAAGAAGTTTCTGGGATAAAGAAAAATCTCTGAGAAGCAAAATAAAAACACTTGATAACTACCGATCCAAAACATTCTTGTTCTGTCCTGAACCATGAACCTTAATCTGAGCTTGAGCTTGAGATTGATAAGGAAGCTCACATCAACTGAGAAAGGGCTACTGCAATCTGAGAACCGATAAGGGCATTGTTTTTCACAAGCGCGATGTCTGACACTGTGTCAAGGAACTCAAGATTTACAATGCTGAGATATAGCTGTTTTTAAGCCGAGGGTTTGGATTTTGGATACAGATACAAATTTCTGACCTTGGCATCATAAGATTTGGTGGAATATTAAAGATAGAGAACCTCTAGAGAAAGGATACTTGCTGCAAGTGACGTGCCTCCAGTTAACTCATTTACCCGTGCAAGCAAGAATGGAGTTTCTGCGCTTCCGGTAACTTTTTGTTCCCTGGCCAAAACCAAATTCAGATTCCAGAAGATACAATGAGAAAAAGATGCAAATCCCTTGAAAGTATTCTGATACAAGAACATATGAAAGAGATATTTTCTTCTTTTCACCTTGCTTCTGTAAGTGCACGCTGTGTTGCTGATTCGATAAGATTTCCGGCGGCAGAATGCTGTTTTGGTATTGGAACAGCAAATAGAATCCCCGCCTGACGGTTTAGCTTCATGTTTGCATCTGGCAAAAGTGGTTTCCTCAAGGTTGTAAGGGATCAAAGCACATAAATACTTACAAGAAAAAATGACACAAAGTCTACACTTGCCTATAACTCGAGCACAGTCTTCAGGGCTATTTACACGGGAAGGTGCCTACATAAGTCAATATATCCACATTAGAACTAAATATCCAAGCAGAAGCAAGCGACTGAGTTCAGTGTAATGGAAGTTTTGACAATGTTCCACCTTACAACCACTCTTTTCCGTGAAAAATGCCGGAAACTCATCGCTCTTGTATGCAGCAACATACACTTCTTGAGTTTCCTGCATTGTTAAAGAACAGCTCTTATGTAAACTAACTCTTAGTTGTTGACTTTTAAACATGCCTCGACATCGGATTGTATACCAAATATTCAAGAGTCTTTGGAATGTCCAGTATTGATTTAATGCCTGCTGATACCACTGCTATAGGAGTCCTTCCTAGTGCAGTCAGATCAGATGATATGTCCATAGCTGCATCACAAACACAAAATAGCAGCGCACGCAAAGGGGAAATTGGCTTCAGAAATACTCAAAACCGTCATCTAAACAGAGTTTCTAACCGTATAACTAGACAAAATTGCAACTTAAGTACACAATGGACATAAAACTTACTTTGGTTGGCATGCCTATGCAAACCTCCTATCCCGCCCGTCACAAAAACTTGGATCCCAACCTACAACAACCAAAATCCTCTGAAATGAAACAGATATGACTGGCACCGAAACTAGTAAAGAAAGATCCAAGGAACAAAGCCAATCACTACCATCGAAGCGAAAAACAACGTTGCAGACACTGTAGTTGCACCATTTCCTCTTGTAGCCACCTGACGGAAAACATTAAGGTGATATAAGGAAGAGAAAAAACAGTCTACATTGACTGATAGAGATGGGGATAAGTAAATAATCAGTTTGCTTATAAAATCTAATTTGGAGTAAGGTAGGTTAAAGAGCTGGCTTGATTGAGTTGATGCAATTGTTATTTTATAAACTAATGTAGTATGGAAACAAATCTTTAGCTAAAAGAATCAATAATTTTACAATTGGCTTTAAAAAATGGTAACAACACACTAATGAACACAAGGATGTGCAACAAGTAGAAAGCCACCAGAATTCTTCAGGAGCATAGAGATTCAATATATGACTCACAACGTGTGCTATGTCCCTGCCTGCGGTTTTTTGGACACTTTTTCCCAGAGATGCAAGACGTTCTAGTTCTTCTTCGTTCAGACCTATTTACTATATATTATTAGCATCTATACGAAGAACGAAAACCTACAAGAAATAAAAGATGTCTACTGGATTTTGATCCTTTACAAAAAGAAGTCTTCTATATCTAAGACTTTGAAACTGCCAAAGGATGTTCTAAAACATTTACGATTCATCAAAATTTAACTCACCTATGCAAGGTACTCCATCCAAGATAGCTATTGTTGCAGGGATTGCTCCATTTTCTCTCACAATCGACTCAACCTCTTTTGCGGTTTGCAGATTTTGAGGGTAAGGCATCCCTAAATCAGACCAAGATCCAAGAATATTGACTTAAGTTCTGAAACTATTTCCAACTAAATTCCACAGAAATCAATTCAAACAAGTCTGGATTATTGTTAGAAGATGGAACAACAAACCATGGGAGATTATGGTCGATTCAAGAGCAACCACAGCGCGTCCACTAGATATGGCTTCAGATACTTGTGGAGATATCTTGATCAGACTCTTGAGCTACCTCAAAACCGAGTTGTAAGAGAGAAATCAAAATCAAGATCTGAAAAAAAGACTACAAACATTGGAAACAATCAAAGAAATTACAGAAACCTTGTTGTTTGCTTCAAGAGGAGAAATATGATTCTGAAGAGTCGAGATTCTAGAAAGGGCAGAAGAAGACGCCATTTCTCTCTCTTTTTGCTTATCTGAAACAATGGAGTTTTGGAAATTAAAAACAAGAACCTTATATACATCAACAAAGACTAAAACTTTCGAGTCAAATACACATTACGAAGATGAAAATTTCAAACTCAACTAAAAACCCTACACAGATGAAACGAGAAAATTCATGGATTCAACATAAAAAATAGCTAATTCAGAAAAATCTCAACTTTGTTTGTTCTTTACTGCCAAAAAACAGTGGAAGTGACACTATCAGATCTTATTCAAATCTACGCAATATATTCACATAACAACTATGATAAGATATGGATTAAGATAATCACTAACAAATCCAAGTTTTTGCTTCACGAAGTTTTTTATTAAAAGTTTGCAAAACAGAGAATCTGAAAGAGAATCGGCACGACGAAATGAAGAAGATGAAGAGAGAAAAATATAGACCGAAACAAAACCAAAACAAACCAGAACTCAAATTTACTGGTATTATCTAAACCGGTTCGGTTTTTGGATAATTTCGGTATTGTTAAAAGAGATCTGATTTTATCAGAGTTGTGTATGTGTGTCCGTTGGGAAAGCATATCTCCGCTCACGAAATTCCGATCAGATCTCAGTTGCCGGCGTTTATCGCCGCCGTTTTCTGGTCTTCCTCTCCTCAAATTCGTAAGATTCTTCGATTTTCGATCTTAGACTATTGATAATCCTCTAGTTTCTTCGCGATGGATTATGGAAGCTTCACATAAATCAGTCGGGATCCAATGGTTGCGTCGAGTTGATCGTAGAAGCCCTAATTTCTGATCTTTGTTTTGCAGATCCTTAAATTCGAGTGATTTTGGTTTGATCATACAAATTACAAGCCATGGATAAGTCAAGTGCTTTAGAGTATATCAACCAGATGTTCCCAACAGGTGATTTTTTTTTTCCTTCATGAAGCAGTAGCAGAAACAGTCATATTCTTTGTACATTGATTATGGTTGGATAATAAATCCAAATTATGGGGATATGTTGATTTGTATTGCTTCTGTAATCAGAATCTGTAATGCAGCAGCTGATTAACTGATAGATTCTGCATATGCGATTGTTTTTCCATGAGTTTCAAATGGGTGTTTTCGTTTACAGAAGCATCGCTATCTGGCGTTGAGCCACTTATGCAAAAGATTCATGGTGAGATTCGGCGGGTTGATGCTAGCATACTATCTGCTGTTCGTCAACAGGTGAGCTTTCTTTTTTTTGTTTCTTACTGATTGCTTACTTCATTCCATGTGAAAGTTACTCTGAGGCTTTCGCTTAGATATGTTTTAACTTTAGAAAAGTTTGTAACTCCTCATTTTTGTTTGTTCTTGGTACCTAATGTTGCATGGAACATTTGTGAGTAGTTAATCACTCGTTATGGATTTCTTGTGGATGTGTACATTGAGTCAAGAATTATATTGTATGCACGAAAGAAGCAACAATTTTGCTCCTATGTGGAAAAGAATAATTTATGCTTCTGAGTCTTATTCTCTGGCTGACAATCATTACTCAGAGTAACTCGGGAACTAAAGCTAAAGAAGATCTTGCTGATGCTACACGTGCTGTGGAGGTTAGTTTCTTATAGGTTGATATGTATTCTATGCGTACTGTCAATATATCATTTCCCCTTTCTTCTCTCTATCAGTATATCCCTTTCAATTCATTCGTACACAGGAACTTTCTCATAAGATTCAAGAGATAAAATCCAAAGCTGAGCAAAGTGAAGCAATGGTCCAAGAAATATGCCGTGACATTAAGAAGTTAGATTTTGCAAAGAAGAACATAACCACGACGATCACTGCCCTTCATCGCCTCACAATGTTAGGTCAGTTACCAATAATTTACTTTGTAAATTATTTTCACCATATTTAGTCAGCATCAAACAAGTGTAATGGAGCCCTATATAAATAGGGGTTCCAAGGTAGGCAACATCAAACAAGTGATATGATGTTGCTGGTTAACCTATTCGTGGATTCATTTTAATCTTTATATGGTACACAAACATATGCCATGAACGTAGTCTAAGTTGACCAAGTACAATATTCACAAGCTCCCTACTGAAATTCGCTACCTTGCTGTGGCAGTCTCTGCTGTTGAACAGCTTCAGGTGATGGCATCAAAAAGACAATACAAGGAGGCAGCTGCACAACTGGAGGTACCCTATTTTAATTCAACAATCTTTTGCGTTTGTTGCTTCTGTTACGTTGAACTAGTTCGCCATGGGAGCCCAAGGCAGTTCTTTGCCATTTTGAAAATCAATTTTAACGCTAGGTTACCTAGCTGGATGTCCTCGTAGATGACTCTTCTCATTTTCTGATAAGATTCTTAAGATTCTAATTCTATAATATATTTCAGGCTGTAAACCAATTATGTAACCACTTCGAAGCATACAGGGAGGTTCCTAAAATCACGGAGCTCAGAGAAAAGCTTAATAATATAAAGCAAATCCTTAAGTCCCATGTATTTTCTGATTTTTCCAGGTAATGCCTTTAGTGATTCCACGGTATTTTACATACTAAGTTTACAGAAGTGTCCCAAAGAGGCCCACTGTAATGCTTCGGTTTCCCAATTTCCTTATCTTCGGTCTCAAGAAGATTACAGCTGGAAAGAATTTTTTTTGTAGAATTTAAGTGAATCAGGTGATGAATTTTGCACTTTTGGTGTCATAAATTGAGGTTTCATGCTTGTTGGCTGGCATGCTCCCTTGTTAGAAAAGTGACTGCATAGTGATTTAGGTTATTTGCTGCTTCGTTTTGATAGTAAACCAAAAAATGTTTAAGATATTTATTTTCCCTTTCGCATCCTCCACAGTCCCCTCCCCTCCTTTATTTGCTAGATGCCTAAAAGCTACATTTACCAAATCTGTCATCTCAGTTTAGGTACTGGGAAAGAGACAGAGGAAACAAATTTGCTACAGCAGTTATCTGATTCTTGTTTGGTTGTTGATGCTCTGGAACCATCTGTGAGGGAAGAGTTGGTAAACAACTTTTGCAGCCGAGAGCTAACCTCATATGAACAAATTTTCGAAGGAGCTGGTATGTTTGACTTAATGCCCCAAGTATAACTGGCACTGAAAGTACATTTTTTGTTTATTTAATTTCTAAGAGGTTAATTGTTGGCAGAGTTGGCAAAGTTGGATAAAACAGAGCGGAGATATGCTTGGATAAAGCGTCGAATCCGAACAAATGAAGAAATTTGGAAGATTTTTCCTGATTCTTGGCATGTGCCTTATAGATTATGCATCCAGTTCTGCAAGCAAACTAGGTATTACCTCTTTAGTTCTCGATGAACATTTTTCTTGCCTCCCCTTAATTATTGTAGTTCATCATATTTCTCTCAGTGATTCTTTATCTTTTCCTCTTGGATTTCTCGAAAAATTTAGGACATGGCTATATCATCCCCACTATTTTGAACTAGATATTTGACCCGTGTTTTAATTGTTAGACATGGCTCCATAACACCCCTAATTTCCGCGGGTATAATTTATGATTTGATAAAGTATAAATTTTTTTGATACATAATATTGATTCAAATATTTATTATTAGTGAACATTTTAGAAGGTTTTGTATACCTTTAAGTTTTTGGAAATGGTTCATATCTTTGGGGATCCTAATAAATCATGATTTATAATATCTACTTAATTACTGCATGATTTGTGTTTTATTAACAAATTAAATTAAATTAAATTTGTGTTTCGTTTTTGACATAGTGACAGAATCTCATATGAGTAAATATTTGACTAATTAAAAGGTTTGTTTTGTTAGTAGCTCATTATTTTTGTTAATTTTTAATCTGTTTCAGTATATATAGAGGATACCTTTTTCTGGGTGTGTATCTTTTGCTGGTTTGTAGTCACTTTGCTGTGAAAAATTGAGTCGCAATAGTAACTGCTAATCTTAATCTAAGAATAGTATGAAGCCTTCTTAACCGTCCTGTTTTTCCATCATTTTTCCAGGAAGCAAGTAGAATATATTCTGGTCAACATGAAAGAGAAGCCAGTTGTAGCGACATTGCTTGTGGTCAGGCATATACTCTCTCTGATCAATAGTTGCATACGCATGCTTGTCCTAACATGAAAATTTGATTAGATTTATCAGATGGATAGAAGAGGGTTGTGTCACCTCTGGAGGAAATATCTATGATTATAAATTATTATCTTATGCTGATCCTCCTTTTCACTCTCATCAAATCCTGTTACGTTTGATATTTTCTGGAATGTTTCAGGCCTCTATTAAAGTTTGATGTTCATTGAATGATTAGGCACTACAAAGGACAGTAGAGTTTGAAAAAGAACTTGAAAAGAAATTTGGTGGTGGTGTTCCTACTAGGGATATCGAAGATGACATTGACGAAATTGGTACATGGGAAAACGATAGTCAGAATGTATCCAAAATTCGCAAGAAGTATGAAAAGAAGTTTGCTGCTCGTCAGGAATCGGGGGAAAATGTATGTTCTATGTTCGTATTCTATATTATGGAAAACACTCTAGTAACCTTTTTTTATTAATGCTTACACTTTATTCTGATCGTGTTTTCTGCCTCGGATTCAACAGGTAATGACTCGAGACAAAGATTTATCTGTTACTGGAGCTGGGGTACATTCTCTACTTGTAGTTATCGCCCCTCCCTGATTTTGGCTGATGTCATTTCCATTGTAATTCTGGAATTCCTTAGGGAGCAAGTGAAAGTGGCTTAACTCTTAATAGTTTATAGGCACAATATTGCATTCATCGAAGACGGTAAAATATCTTGCATGGCATCCCCATTTTCGGGTCTACTGATATTATGAGACTTGCATCATCCCATTTGACCTTCCATACCTGGAAAACTGAAATGACATGTAATCCACTTGAAGGATTTATTTACTCACTAGTTACTCAACCTCGCAGTTTAACTTCCGTGGAATGATCTCTTCTTGCTTTGAACCTCATTTAACCCCATATATTGAGATGGAAGAGAAGACACTTATGGACGACCTGGAGAAAGTTGTTCAGGTTCGCTTAACGAAATTGTTTTTGTTTCAAGGTTTGTCAAGTTTTCCTAATTTTTCTTTTCTTTCCATCAGGAGGAAACATGGGATATTGAGGATGGAAGTGAAAATAATGTTTTATCTAGCAGTACACAGGTGAATACCTAGGAAAGCTTCTTGAAAACGGGTTAATAGTTTAAACTTCCACAGATATTACATCCTTATTCAATGTATTAACTGATTCACGACTTCTACTAGGTATAAATTGGCAGGGTTAGTTAGATTCTTCATATCGATGTGTAGAATAACTCTCTACTTGAAACTTTGAACCTACAACTCGGTCATTACCCACTGAGCCGGATATAAATTTCTGATCATGTCCAGGGCGATGTTTGTTGTTGTAGTAGGAAAAGGATTCTGTGTTATACCGGACATTGTCAATAATTAGGCAGTGAGAACTTGATAACATTCCTGTACAAACTATAACTATCCCTCTATATCTTATTGCCAGTAACCATTCAAAATGAGTTTTTTGAAGTAGTTTACTATTGCCTTGTTTGCAGTTGTTTTCCAATATAAAGAAGAGCTTGAAACGGTGTAGTGCTCTCACTAAGAACCAGACTTTATTCAATTTGTTCAAGGTACATTTGTCGTATGCTCAATATGGGTTTTCTATATATATCATAGACTTGTACTGTGAATTCGAGCAATGTCTTAGTTACTCTAAGAACCAGCTTTGTTTGTGGAGTATTAGAATTTTATTTAGAGAAACCTTGTTAGTTACTCTAAGAACCAGCTTTTCAAGCCACCTAGGTTCCTACAAGGGAAGAGCATACACATGTGCTCTTTAATGATGTTTGCAGATCAATTTTAATGCTCTACTTCACGGTCCTATATAAGGTGGATGGAGATTTTGAGTTTATTCTTTTGAAAGGGTCTCCTCTGTACAGGTCTTTCAACGAGTTCTGAAGGCCTATGCTACAAAGTTATTTTGTAAGCTCCCAAAAGGAGGCACCGGTATCGTTGCCGCAGCCACTGGCATGGACGGACTTATAAAGGTGCTGAGCAAATCGGCCTTCTTCCTGTTTCCCATGTGTGCTTTTCGACGTAGCTTATCTTTTTTATCTCCTCTGTGCAGGTCTCGGAGAGAGATGAAAGGGTGATATGCTACATAGTTAACTCTGCTGAGTATTGCCACAAAACAGTAAGCTTGTTTTTGTCTATTATTCTGTTTTCTTGCCTCTTTTACTTTTGGCACCCTCAGCATGCAGAGCATATACGTGATACTTGTGTGTAGTATATTGCAACGGGTTAATTGGGGCTGTATTATATGGTTCCCATCTGATTTTTAGGCCACTTGTGATATTGATAATCTTCGCATCAAGTTTTAAGAGACTTTCATGGGTCTAGTTACTTTCTCGATGTGATCTTACTCCACTGCATTTTACCAATTCAAGCGTAGTTGTGAAAGGTTTATTTGCAACTTTACTTGTATATTTGTGCTACTCATGCGGTACATTTTCAAATATATTATCTGCTGTTTCTATATCAAACAATGTAATGCAAACTGTTATGTTGTTCCGGGATACAAGATGTGTGCAGATGTCTGTAGGATTCTATCTAAAAGTTTTGATACAATTTGGGACTTCACAAGGATTATTTGCTATTTGTATCGCAGTCTGGTGAACTGGCAGAAAATGTCTCAGAAATTATTGACCCGCAATATGCTGACGGTGTAGACATGTCAGAGGTCCAGGTACTGATTACATGAAAGACTCATATTATTCCCTTATTTTGGATTGTTCTTAAGCTGTGTTGCTGTGCAGGATGAATTTTCAGCTGTCATAACGAAAGCATTAGTAACACTGGTCCTTGGAATTGAAACTAAATTTGACACAGAAATGGCAGTGATGACACGTATTCCATGGAGCACGCTTGAGAGTGTGGGTGACCAGTCTGGGTAAGATCTAACTGGGGGATTAAAGCTTCTATCGTTTTTGATGTCCATATGACCAAGCGTAAACAACATGCATTTGCATCTTCTTGTAGGTACGTGAATGGAATAAATACAATCCTTAGCGGCAGCATTCCTGTCCTCGGGAACCTTCTAACACCAGTTTACTTCCAATTTTTCCTCGACAAGGTAGGGAGTATGATTTGAATGCCTTTATGATCTGATGGTTGCTGCCTTAGACAAATTCAGGACCCGCATTAAATGTGTTTTACGGGGTTAAGCCTCGACCACTAGTTCATCGAACAAACTTCATTACTCTCTACTTAGATTGGAACTGTTATGGCCAAAAGCTATCTCCAATAACAGTTTGAACGGGTTACGACTTGACCAACTTTATAGATGACGACCTTTTGCTTTAAAACTTTGTGCAGCTGGCGTCATCCCTTGGACCACGGTTCTATGCTAATATTTTCAGATGCAAACAACTATCCGAAACTGGAGCTCAACAGGTTAGCCTACGAGCTCGATGCTCCCCCATTTGGATGGCTCTGATTCTCTCTGTTGTGATTTTTCTTGTAGTCAACTAGTGAATTGCCTAAAATGATGCTCCATGCAAAAAAATCTGTTTACCTAGTTTAGCAGGTGTATTCAAAGATATCCGCCTTGTCGTTCAGAGTTTCTGCTTTTGTTACTGTTGAAGTGACTATGTTTAGCCTCATTATTTCTTCAATTGATTACCTTAAGTTTCCGCTCCCATGTTATGTTTCTGATCCCCTTCTTTTTCAGCTGTTTAGAGTTCAAATATGGATAAACTTGCTTTTGGTTTCACAGATGTTACTAGATACGCAAGCGATGAAGACGATTCTTCTAGAAATCCCTTCCCTTGCCAGACAGGTTAGCTCATCATTACCAGTTTATGTATATATGTGCGCACCTCTGCTGGTGACTCCGTATTCAAAATAGGTCATTGCTTCTTCTTTTTTAGCGTGAAGCAATACTGGGTATCTTCTTTTGCCCAAAAGTAGAATACCCGATGCCTAAACCCATCGGGTATTCTTGTTTCAGATATAGAGCCGATATTAGGGATGTTGTATATTACCAATATTGTCTGTAAATCCGAAACGGTTCACTTTTTTTTTTTAATTGATTTATCTTTTAAATAATATCATTGCAGACTTCCACTGCTGCCAGCTATTCCAAATTTGTGAGCCGTGAAATGAGCAGAGCTGAAGCACTCCTTAAGGTCATACTATCCCCAATCGATTCAGTGGCAGACACTTATCGTGCACTGTTTCCGGAAGGAACACTCATGGAGTTTCAGCGCATCTTGGAACTTAAGGTAATTTTGCCATTTCTTAATCCATTTCCTCGCTCTCAAGCGAACTGGCTGGAGACTGGGGTCCCAGTACACAACAGTACTCTCGAACGACTCTCTCATCCAGTGACAGTTGTCTGAACAATTTGTCTCTTTTCTCTCTATCTTAAACCTGAGGGGCCTTAAGCTTATGCTGAAACTTCTTCTGGTGTTTGGTGCAGGGTCTTAAGAAAGCTGAGCAGCAGAGTATACTTGATGATTTCAACAAGCATGGCCCAGGATTCACACAGCCGTTGGTTGCAGCGGTAATGCCACAACCGATGCCAGCCCCACCTGCACCGCCACTGGCAATCACTAATCCTGCTACAGCCGCTGGGTTCATAGCAAACAGCGAGGATGTGTTAACCAGAGCAGCTGCTCTTGGCAGAGGAGCGGCAAGCACGGGCTTTAAGAAGTTCATTGCTCTTACCGAAGCTGCCAAAGACCGCAAAGATGGGCCTTTAAGGAGACTCTTCAACGCATGATTTGTTTCATTTTCTACCCTCTTTTTGGTTATTGTGCTTTGGATTTCTGCTCAGAACAACTTGTCAGACCACTGTGAGTGTGACAACTAAAACACAGAGAGTGTACATCCACAGCAAATCCATGTACACAAATTTCAGTATATTGTGACAACTAAAGACACCTTAGATTATTCTGTTTGTTTGTCATTTCATGGTTTCATATCCGATTCTCGGGGTCGACTTACTTGTGGATCCGCAAATTTTGTATATTTTCATTGTTCGGTTTCCCTGCACTTTTATCATTTTCACGATCAATTCTTTCATAGAATCAAACTGATTCTCCCACTCTGTTAGCATCACGTTCATCTTCGTTACGTCCAGAGGTGGCTGTCCAAGAAGGTTCTATATTATAGCTGTTCATTTTGACTTCAACTTATGCCAATTGGGGTAGAAACCCTAGTTATAGAGTTTAGGGTATGGATCGTGTCTTCAACATTATCTGCAATCTTCCAAACCAAGGTTGAAGATTTTGGTCCCCATAATCAGATTTTATGTTCTTTTTGGTACAAACTTCTTGCACAATCGCTTAAACTCTTCCTGCACACAAAAACAAAAACAAGTTATGGTTTGTTTCATTTCACATATAAATCTCACACTCAAATGTTCATCTGAAAACTTACCTTGTCTTTGTGAAATCACACAATCTAATATCTACACCAAAACAAAAAAACACAGAAAGTCATGAGAAATGACACCTGCTCACTCAGAAAATATTGAATACTCTTACCATCTTGTAATTCCAAAATGATTCTGGTTATACATTCCTTTCCTCCCGAGACCTCACACTGTGCTTTAAACTCACTCAAAGAATATTCAGATGAAGCATAGAGGCGTTATTGTATTTGTATATCTTCAATCTTTCTCACAGCATCATTTACATCCCACTCTTTGAGGTAATTTGATGTTCTTTGTACGCTTAGCCTGTCACAACATCACCAACAATACGAGTTCAATAACAAGAAAAATTCACATCATTTGTACATCATAGATAATATGGTATATATTTATTATTATATAAAGCTATATACTTATTTATGTGCAAAAATATTGGAAGTTGAAAATTGTTTTTTTTAAACAATTTTTAATATTACCACTAAGTTATTTGTTTAGATTTTTTTACGTTTTGATATTTTATTTATTTTTAATTATAATTATTTAATTTTTCTCCGTCCAATGGACTTTTTAAAAATAAAAATTGTTACTTGGTTCAATCGTATTTAAATTTTTTTTATATCATTTTTCTTTGTTTAAAAACAATAGAATAATTATTAGTCGGATTTAGTTTTAATATTTTTGAATTTATTTTAATTTTTTGTTTAGTTTGTCGATATATTTTTATCTCAATCTTATGTTAAATTTTAAGAAAATGATAAATTAATAATATATAAAAATTCAAATGAAAAATTAAAAAGTTATATAGAAAGAGAAAAAAAAAATTATGCAATTCGTGTTCACCTAAAAAATAATCATACAATAGCAAAAAAAAAAAAAGATCAAGAAATAAATCATAAAATATAAACATGGGTATTTTTGTCTTGTCTATGTAATCAGTCACTTGCTTTATTATGCAACTTAATATACTATATTTTTATTTTTGAATTTTTTTTTTATTATTCAACAAATTCTCCCTTAAATTTATGTATAAATGCATTGCATAGTAAACAAAAATTAATTATTTTGTTTCTTTTACAATTGGAAATAAAAAAACTAGCCGTTAGATATACGAGTTTCAAACGTCTCCAAGCGCCGCTTGTTTTTTTTTGCTTTCCAACGTTCAAAAATAAATATTCCCTTATAATTTTCCTTTTTTAATTTTTTTTCTTTTTATTCAAAGCGACGCCGTTTTGCCTTACTCAGAACGCCGTTTTATAACCCCAGAGACTCTCATCGATCTCTCTCTCTCTCCCTCTCACTCATCGGAAGAAAGAAGAAGGATCTTTGTTTTCTCTCTCTTCTCCTTCTTCTTCTACTTTCGATCAGTCGTGAATTTGTTTCTTACTCTTAGATCCTGTAATCTAATTGAGTCTGTTCGTAGAAAAAATTCGATTTGCGTTTTGGGTTTTTGACGATTCGAAAGCGAAAGTAATGGCGGCGGTAAATGGGTATCAAGGAAATACTCCGGCTGATCCTCCGGCGTCAAATGGATCAAAACAACCTGTTCCTCCGACTAAGACTGTTGATAGCCAATCTGTTCTCAAAAGGTAATCTTTTTATTTTCGCTGGTGACCCATTTGCGAATTAGATGAAATCGTTTTCGTTCGTCTTTTATCCTCTTTCTTGATAATTTATTTCATGGGTTTCGTATGGATCGTTAGTAATTTGGTTGTCACTGAACATCCATTTCGTTTGTGTTGTCGATGTACTTCTCTTATATCTCTGCATACAAACTGTTTGTTAAAATGTCACTGAGAGAATTAAACTTTTTAGATGTTAAGCAAAATTACATCCTGTTTATGTTCTTGTTTCTCAAGGTGGTTTTTCTCTCAGATCTTTGATATTTCCTCTCAAAGATATGATTTTTATCACACTGATAGCAAATCCCAGATTTATAATCAGTTTTTTGTTTTTTTATACTTATACGCAGGCTGCAATCTGAATTAATGGGGTTGATGGTAAGCTATCATCTTTCTTCGCGTTGTTGTAAATAAGCATATAGTGAACCAGTTTTTGTAGTTAAGAAGATACTCATATGGCATTGACTTGGGGTGTTTTTCAGATGGGAGGTGATCCGGGAATTTCGGCTTTCCCGGAGGAAGACAACATATTCTGCTGGAAAGGGACAATAACAGGAAGCAAAGAAACTGTGTTTGAAGGAACTGAGTACAGACTCTCACTCTCTTTCTCCAATGACTATCCTTTCAAACCTCCGAAGGTTAAGTTCGAGACATGTTGCTTTCACCCCAATGTTGATGTCTATGGCAATATCTGCTTGGACATTCTTCAGGTAAAAATGACTTTCTTCTTGTGTCTTTCTACTACACGAAATCAGAGAAGAAGTACCAAACTTAATCTGTTTTTCACATTTTCTTATTTGCAGGATAAATGGTCATCTGCTTATGATGTGAGGACAATACTACTATCGATTCAAAGCCTTCTGGGAGGTAATCTATCGTGCATAACCTTTGATTTACTGTATGCCCTTTCGGTGGTTAATCACTTAATCCGATATCTGAGTGTGTTTTTACGTCTTTGTGTTATTTAGAACCGAACATCAGTTCCCCATTGAACACTCAAGCAGCCCAGCTCTGGAGCAACCAAGAAGGTAAAAAGATTACCAGATATGATCTCACATTCATCTTCTGATTCCCAATTATGAGTTTCTTTCTTATGCTCTCTTTTGTTTGTGCAGATTATAGGAAGATGGTTGAGAAGCTCTACAAGCCTCCCAATGCATGATTTCTTCAAGCTGCTCTGATTGAGATGATATCACATAAAATGATTTTCCAGAAGAAACACTTTGTGTCACTCATTTGCTTTATTCTTTTGTTTTAGAACATCAGCAGTTTTATCTGTAGCTTCTTTTACCTTGAGTTTTTGACTTGCGCCAAATAATAACGTGAAGAGTGAGTTTTTCAGAGATTAATCAGAAAGAAAGAGAGATTCTTATTCATTTCAAAAACGAAAAACACTTAATTTCAAAGTACAATCGCCATATTTTATTGTTGAAGTAAGGGGAGATGATGACTGATAAAGATGGTGAGCTGAAGCTTTGACTGATCCACCAAAATTAAGAAAGGCCACGAACTTTTCCAGTGACAGTGTCAATGTCAATCTCATAGAAACAAGGTCTTGTAGGAAGTCCAGGCATTGTACTCATTGTACCCACCAGTGGGTATATGAAACCAGCTCCAATGCTTCCTCTTACATCTCTTATCGGCAAAACAAACCCCGTGGGTGCTCCTTTCTTTGAAGCATCGTGGGAGAATGAGTATTGTGTTTTCGACATGCATATGGGAAGATTCGAGAAGCCTTGTTGAGTGTACATCTCAATTTGTTTCTCTGCCTGCATTTACATATCAGAGAAGAGGAAAGAGTCTACTTTAAAGAGGTTTGTTTTAACAATGTTTGGACTATGCAACAAAGGATGAAGTAGTCGGTCTACCTGGTCTGAGTATTCAACACCACTGGCTCCATAGGACTTAGCTATGGCCTCAATTTTATCTTTGATGCTAATGTCCAATGGGTAGAGAAACCTAAGTGGCTGTGTAATGTTTTGACAAGCTTTTTCAACCGCGATACCAAGATCCACCTACAACATTTACATGACAATTCGTCTTTCAATAAGCTGAGATTGAAATTTGCAGACTATGTATGCTGATAACCATGAAGTGTTAGTTTTAGAAGAGAGAAGATTACCGCTCCTTTACCACCATGAGCATGGTGAGAACATATCACAGCATCGAAAGCACCAGCATCCATAGAAAATTTCCTAACCGCATTTAGCTCTGCTTCGGTATCCGTTGAGAACATGTTCACAGCAACAACTACATTCACACCGTACGCCTTTGTATTTGAAATATGCTTTGCTAGATTCACACATCCAGCTTCAACCAAGGAAACATTCTCACTTACATAAGCGCGATCAAGAGGCCTCCCGGCAACAACATCAGGCCCACCACCATGCATTTTCAAGGCCCTAACAGTCGCCACAACAATCGCGCACTGAGGCGTTAGCCCGCTGTAACGACACTTAATATTCATGAACTTCTCTGTTCCAATGTCAGAACCAAAACCCGCTTCTGTTACCACAAACCCACCAGGTCCCACCAGCTTCAAAGCGATTTTATCCGCAACGATAGACGAATTTCCATGAGCTATGTTTGCAAAAGGACCAGCATGAACTAGGACAGGTGTCCCTTCAAGTGTCTGCATAAGCGTCGGGTTAATAGCGTCTTTCATTAGAACAGTCAAGGCTCCTCCTACACCGAGATCATCCGCTGTTATCGGATCCCCGGCCTTGCTGTTACCAATCACCATTTTCCCAAGCCTCTCTCTCATATCACCTAGAGAAGTTGTTAAAGCCAAAACAGCCATAATCTCACTAGCAACAGAAATGTCAAAACCAGTTTCTCTAGTCATTCCTTTTTCCTCAGGTCCCTGACCAATAGTAATCTTCCTCAAGAACCGATCATTAACATCCATCACTCTTCTCCAAGTGATAGAAGCAGGATCAATATCAAGCCTAGCAAATTTCTTTATCTCCTCGGGAGTAAGCTCCTCGGGACTGGTCTTGGAGATCCCGAGCTTGTTCAACCGCTTAAACATAATGTCACTGAAACTACGGTTCCCTTCTTTATTCGGAGGGCACAACCTATTAAAAAGAGCCTTGTCGGATTGAGACGCTTCGTGGAAAATCCGAGTGTCGATTGCAGCAGCTAAGAGATTGTTGGAAGCGGTAATCGCGTGAATATCTCCAGTGAGATGAAGATTAAACTCATCCATAGGAATCACCTGACTATACCCACCACCAGCTGCACCTCCTTTGATTCCAAAGGTCGGTCCTTGAGATGGTTGGCGAAGACAAGTAACAACCTAAGCAGCAGCAACAACACTTACATAAATCAATGCAAAAAGAGAAAAAGTTTCTAAAAAAAAGCAATGCATAAGGTAATAAGTGAAAGCAAAGAGAGGAAAATGTAAAACCTTCTTATCGAGGTAAGCTCCTAAAGCTTGGCAAAGTCCAACAGTGGTAGTAGATTTGCCTTCTCCAAGAGGTGTTGGAGTAATCCCTCCAACAACTACATAGTACCCATCTTCTTGTCCTTGAAGCTCATCAAACGCAGACAACAAAACCTAAAGATCATCAATTGATTAGATCAGAACTTCATAAGGGAAACTTCTGATATAAAGCCCAAGGAGCCTCTTCATATTTTGGGTTATATTAGGTATCAATTTTGTCTACCAACAAAAAATGGGAATGGTAACTGGTAGAAAAATGGTAAAAAGAAGCCAAAATCAATCGGAAGTTATAAACTTTGAGCTCACGTAACTGCTTGCTCGAGCTCAAAAACTCAAACATTAGCAATCTCTTGAAAATGTTCAGGTTTAATCTGTAATAAAAGTGGTGACTTTTACTCTCGATCCTCGACAAAACCAAAAAAGTTTATGTTTTGAACAAAAAAACATGATCCAAACCAATTCGAACACACAAAATCATATAGACAAAACAGAGTTTTCTCGGATCCTTGTTCAATCGAATCTCGAAAACATGTCATACTCCCAAAACTCCCAGAACGAGAACAACCCAGAAACAAGACGATTGATGAATC
The DNA here is from genome assembly GCA_900406555.1 of Pseudoturritis turrita. Lineage (NCBI taxonomy): Eukaryota > Viridiplantae > Streptophyta > Magnoliopsida > Brassicales > Brassicaceae > Pseudoturritis > Pseudoturritis turrita. The sequence goes on from OVBL01000085.1 coordinate 225,216, forward strand.
ATTCATTTTCCAGGACAAGAAGATACCTTGGCTTTATACTTGCCATAGAGATCGTAGTGAAGTGGGCTGAGATTGAGATCTTTGGCAATCTCGGCGATATGTAAAGGCTTGACGGAATTAGCTATGTCGATATCGGCCGGAACAGGTGAAACCACCTCAAGCTTTCTTGATGTGCTCATCGCTCTCTACACTGAAAAAAAAAGTTTATTTCCTTTTGGTTTTGGTCTACAAGTGTCCGATCTTTCGGTGGATGATGGGAAGATGGAAGATGACGATGATGACTTTTCTTTTTAATTAATGTTTTTCCTATTTTTCACCTTTTAATAATGGCTTTGAAAACATCTAATTGGCTGACCAAACCAAAAAAAGAAACATATAATTGGAGGTACTGAAATGACGGTTTCGCCCTTAATCCATAAGTGGCTAAGCGCAGCCACCCAAACCGACAATTGTTGATGTCAAACAAAACAAAAAAACTCACAATTGTTTTTTTTTTATTTTTAATCAGAAGTCATCTGCGTTTTTACCATTAGTCATCGATTAGTCTATTCACCGAATTTTTTAATAGATTTAAACTTGAAAAATTTCGACTAATCTAAAACTCACAATTGTTGATATAAAATGTCTTAAAATCCGATACATAATTTAGTAGTTTATGTTAGTGTCCATATTATCATCCATTTAGATTGTTCTTTAATAGTTTATCATCTCAAATTTAAATCTATATAATGCAAAGATAATAAAAAATGATATATAGTTTATTGGTTTATATTAGTGTCGTTGATGTGTTATCATCCGAATTTAAATCCATAATATTGACCAAAAAAAGGATACAAATAAAAATGAATAGTTTTAAGTATTTTAAACTATTATCTAAAATATATCTATAAAAATAAAGATATGATAGTTTGAATATCAAATAACAAAAAAAAGTAATTTAGATATGTAAAATTATTATCCGACTAATTATCGAATCCACAATAAATCGGATTCGGATTCAAATACGGATAATTTGGATAGTATATAATCTTTATGGAAGATTTATCATCTGACTATTCGACTAAAAGCAATAACGTTATTGATAAATATAAGCACAATGAAAATCGAGACCACAATCTTCTCCGAGCACATTTGTGATAGTGGTAGTGTTTATTATACTTGCAAATTTCATATGGCTTTCAGAAGATTAAATACTTCAACTTTAATAAAGGCAATGCCGTATAAGCCCATTCTGATAAACGGGATTTGAGCTTAACCATTTTCGGCCCATTGAGGAAAATATTATCAAACGATCTGTTGACCTGTTCAACTCGAATGAAAGTTTGAGATTTTTTTCTTCTATTAAAATTTACAATCTACTCAAATTTTAAAAATTAGCTTATACGGAATTTATATATTTAATTAAATAAAATATAATAAATAATAATAATTTTGGTTATAACAATAAAATTTCTATTAACTAACCCATGAACCATGATATTTAACAAATATATCTGAACAATGTATTCTTTTTTAAAAAAATTATAAGATTCTTTTCTTTTTTATCTAATTTTTTTTTTCCATCTAGTAAATTATATTAAATTTTAAAATTTGGTAATCCACAAAGCTGGCAGGGGTCGAAACCTCTCCAGAGATAAGTCGGTTATCAAAGTAAACGACACCAGAACCAAAAAACCTACAACAGAGAAAACAAAACCCAAACAAAGAAATTTTACAACCGAAAAAACCAAACGATATCTAGTAAAGTTTGCTAAATCAATTCAAAAATTCCAACCAACCAACTCCACCTCTAAATAGAACAAAGCGCCAACCTTCCTCTATAACACCAAATATTTGGAACTCTTGCTTCAACACGGATATTTCACGGCAGGGATAAAAAGAGGCGAGGGAGCTAAGAGCCAAACTTCTTTCTAATCAGCTAAACAAAAAGATTTTCTTTAGTAGTTTTTAGATGCTAAAAAATAAATTTATAAAATAAACAAAAAGAAATTGACATTCAGCTTATCATCATCACCTTTGCATAGAAAAAACACCTATTAATTGAAGAAACAAAGAATATAAAGCCTTCCTAAACATTTACACAAAAGCTATTATATGCGTCTATATGATAACAATAATAATAATTGACAACAAACAAATATTGAATAATAATTTATATACACAAACACACACAGATACAGACGCACATAAACCAATAGATATAAACATTAATTAATACGAACGACGACGATGAAGAAGATGATTCATGACTGCAACGAAGCAACGAGAAGAGCAGAGCCAATGCTGGAACCATCTTCCATGGCTTTAACGACGACGTATTGACTCACTTCTTCTCCTAATATCTCAATGAGAGCTTCTTCCATGTATTCTCTAAACATGGTGTAATTCATGTACAAACCTCCTTCTACTGCAACTACTGTTCTTTTCTGCATTGAGATCTCGCTTCTGCTTCTCCCGCTCGTGATTCCTCCGCTCCCATCTCGACCTATCTTCTTCAAGATTCCCGCAATTCCCGCTGCTGCTAGCCTCCCTGCTCTTCTTGTCACCACGTCGCATATTTTCACCACGAGTTTTCTCACCTTCAATGGTACATCTGTTACCTGTTTGTTCATTTCATGTAAGTGAAGCTTTTTCCCAGTTCCATGTAATAAATGGGATAATAACTTGAGCTTTTTTAAAACTTACCCCTAAGTCTTTCAAGATTCTTGCTACTTCTTGTAACTCAGTTGTGTCATCTTCGTGCATGGCTGAGACTGAATTTGTTCTGAGAGATTCAAGTAGGCGTGGTCAGTCGTTTAGATATTGCGGAAAAAAAAGACACAATTAATAATTAGATAGCACAGATTATCATAGTGTGTCTATATGTTCATTAAGAAGTTGATGCAGAAGATACATGATGAGATGAAGCATCTACTTAGAGAGAAGATATCAAATTTCTAGCAATGTTTAAAGAAGACATGTACCTTAGAACGTAAGGCTCAGATAACACGGACGAGGTGGGTCCAAAGATATCGGACTCTTGTGACATGCGAAGAATTACTCTACGAACAATGTCACCCAGATACATTCCTGATATCATCTTCTCAAATCCCTATAATAAGAAACCCGAAAAGATCTTAGTGCTTATTGATCACCTGATAATAAATCATGATGCAATACAAAACCGGAAAAAAACAATTGAAGTTAGGCAAATATTACCATATCATTTGAATTTGAACTCTCTGCATCCAAGTCAATGTCATAAGAAGTTCTCGGCAGATGTGAGGACCAAAAATTTCCCCACTCCATATTGACCACCTGAAACATAACAAAGAATGGATCTTCCACATATATTTCTCGGGATCTAAAAGCATGATTTGCTGGTTCGTTCAGAATAGAGGATGAAATGATTCTTAGTACCATGCTTCCAGATGTTGTAAGCAGACCCTGACACTTGATTATGGCATCGGTTCGTTCCAAATAACATGCATTACTACCTGTTCCAAACACAACCGCAACAACCGTGTCTGGATCATGATAATATCCAAGTGACAGGGCTCCAACAGTATCATTCACCTGCTCAAAAGAAGAAACTGACATCAGAACCAAGCATCATTTCCTGAACATAGATTTTTTTTTATAGTTCAGCAAAGGCGTCAAAGTTTTGTAAAAAGTTTAGGGGAAAAAAGTAGAAAAATAGAAGAAATCCCAGTCGATGTTCCAGATTTTTCCAAGGAAAATGATTCTGTTGCAGTGACAAAACACTTACAAGAGCTGCAACATGCATATCTAGGCCTCTTCTGTCCAGGGCTCCTTGTAGACATTCAGCTATGTCTTTCCCAACCTAAAAAATAATAAGGCTTTGCATGTTATATGATAAAATATTTTTGAATGTGCATATGTTAAACTCGCACCAAATACCAAGAGATGGATTACATAGCCACAAAATCATAACAAAATGGTTAAGCTCAAGGCCATCCACTCCTGTTAACCCCAGGGTGCTCTCGGAGTATCAGACAATGTTTTGACAGTAGAAAGAGTGGTTTTATCAACTTAGTACGGGTTGAAAGGAAATAATACAACCTTAGAGCTACTCAAAGAAGTAACAAACAATATCTGAAAGGCGAGCCATGGGTTGCAGAGAATATAATAAGATATGTAAGTATCACTATACTAACCATTTCACTAATCTCAAAACCTTTGGTCCATTTGATTAGAACTCCTGAAGAAATAGAAGTATGCTTGACAGGGAATGAAAACGTAAATGCAAGTTCCCTTTTAACACTTTGTGAATTGGACCCATTTCCTTCTTTTTCGATAAACCTTTCCAATGAAAAGGCGAGAAAGTTGAAAAGAACCTGCAATCACGAGAACAAAAAGAACAACAGACACTAAACTAAGCAGCTTGCATTGTGTATATCAAGCAAAGACTGGTAAGAAAGAAAAAAAAGCCAACTAGTCACCTCGCTGGTGCTATTCATCAAATGTGAGGGTATGGGGTGTCGTTCAACATCTTGAACATCTAGATATGACCTTTGACCACCAAGATGAACCCTTAAAATCCTAATATAAGTGCCTCCAAGGTGAAGTGCATAGTAAGTTCCTTTCTCCCTCCTGAAATAAAAGGGGTCAGCGTAAATACTACACAAAACAGCAATGACTGAATGTAAATATTTGGATAAGTAGACTCGTTGTGACAAATGTTGAGTCTACGCGACTAGATATACTGTGGTAGTTCCATCGATGAAGTGCTTAGGAACGCAGGAAAAGAGCCGCATACAACAATAAAGGTAGAATCCAATGGCTAACAAATATGAAGAAACCAGTACATTTTCCTTGAACAGTAGCAATCTAGTGGATAGGAACAAGATACCAAAGTAAAAGGTAAGAGATAAGAGAGAAAGAAAAAAAAAAAGATAAGATAACTCCTTCAAGCCTTATATGTAAAATTCACATTAAAAGAAAAAAAAGAAGAACAGAATCAAAGGATCTGTCCCTAACAAATGGTACCCACTGACACTTCTTTAATTCCTTGGCTCTAAAGCTCAAAGTTGAGACCCTTAATCAAAGGTACACTCTTTAGAGCCACCACGATCAGGAAGGAGCTCGTTACTCACATTTTAGACCAAGAGATTGTAAAATAAAGAATCAAGCAACAAGGCATTTCGATTTCACAAAATGCTAATTAAGGACTTGGATCATGCAATGTTAACGCTAAATCTTGATCAATCAGAAAGCAAACATGATTACAAAAAGGGAGAAAGATCATCTTCACACATTACTCTATTCAATGTTTCACCAATCCAAGACCTAATCAACAACCATTAAAATCTTACCCATTTGGCAAATCATCGACGAAAGTGAGCAACATTTTAAGCTTCGAGCCTCCTTCAGAAGCCAATCCAGCGTGCATCTCAACCGCCATAGCGTCCACCACTTGTCTCAATCTCCCAACCGGAGTATCACAAACATCCTCCAACTCTTTCAAAATCCCAACCACAGTCCTCCATTTCCTCCGACTCTTCATTCTCCTACCCACCATCACAGCCGCCACCGAACAAGCCGCCACAACCGCCACCGCCGCAAACGCAACCGCCACTTTCCCCATCACAAACACCACCAAACAAAAACAACCAAATACACAAACCTAAAGACGGGCACCTACTCCGATAAAGAGTTGAGAAGTAAACACCGCCGATAAGAAAACACCATACGAATATGTATCACCGTCATCATCAACAACACCTTTCTTCTTCTTCTCTCTCGACTTCTATTTTTGCCTTTTTCAGCATATACAAAAAACCGGGTTTCTCGCTCAGCTGGTGTTACTCCTCTAACAACTACCTCGAATTCGAAGATGATGGTTTCCTTCAATAATCTCCGGCGATGTTTCGAAACGATTTCAAAACTCGAGTTTCTTCACCGGCGGTGAACTGTTCGACGATAAATATATGAAGAGAGAGAGACAAAAGCGGAAGGAGAGAGAAGAGGCTGGAAAGCGAAGTGATGAATATATATATATATACACAATATATATATATATATATATATATATATATATATATGCGTAATTACATTTACCCTCTCGTCTTTTTTAGATGTCGACGGTTTCGTTTTTTTTTTTTTTTCCTTTTTCCCTCATAAATTTCCATTTACTTACTCGGTTTAAAACATCTTCTTATAAAATAAAAATAATGAAAATGATTTTGAATGGTAGTAACATAGTTTTTTTTTTAATAAAAACTTTCGGATCTAAACTATTAATTTCCGAAAATGATTAAATTGTGCTATCCTATTTCAATTCTACTATTTTTTTAACATTTTTTTAGCATCTGAAATATTAGCTATTATAAATTATTACAACAATTATATAGACGATTTTATAATAAATAATTTTAATCTTGACATATAAAACCAAGATAAACGATTTTATTTGTAATATGTTGGAAATTTTATGTAAATTTTACTTTTATTAATCCGCATAAATCTACAGTTAAAAACGATAATTTATACTTAAAGTATATATTACCAAAATTAAGTTCTAAGACGGGAAAGTGGAAACTATGAGTTGAATAGCTTTCTTATACAAAAATTTCCCAAATTTTATAAAATTATAATTTTGTTCTTTTAGACAACTATAAAACTTTAGTTTACTTACGCTTCTTTGTCAGCCTAATTATCTTTCAATCAGAAATCCTTTTTTTCTCGCTAAATATACGACCGCTAAGAAAGAAAAAAAAACGTGTTGATTTCCATTTTTACCCTCAATTTCTATAATATTACCGTCGTGTCCAAGCCTTCTTCCCTCTCTTTTACTTTAATCGCACTTTCAGGTCAGTTACTACCCCCAAACGTAACTAATCACATTTTAAATTCCCATCATAAAATCATTTTAAAATAAAAATAAAGTAAAAGAGTAATGCCATGTTTGACCTTTGACCGGTCGATTTATTAAGGACTCTTCTTTGAATTAAATTTCAACGGCGTGCTCTTTTTGCAGTTGGGAATCTCTCATATGATTAGATATTATAATTCGAAAAATTCTAACCATCAAAATAAATTAATTAGCAAATAATAAAACGGTCCATGAGCAAATTATTGATAATGATTCGTGTATAGATCTATAGTCCAATAAATCACTAATGTTAGGGACTGAATTGTAATATTTACCTTTTTCTCCTTTTTGTAGAGCATGCCCTACATTAGCCAACTTGGCAAATATTATGAGGTTTTTTGCATTGTCATTATTTTCTGCCAGCCATTATTGTAATTTCATTATTTATTTAAAGTAATTAAATTCACATAACGGTTGATCTTAGTTCGTAAATCATGCCGTTTCTATGAACAATATATAAATGCATACTTTTAAAATTATATTATGCGGCACAAGCATGATTACATAAATAAAACGTTTAGAAAATGATATGATTAAATTTTAAAAGAAGATATACTAAATACTATATAGCCAGATTTCACTATTTATTTACAAAAATACATATAAAAAATAAGTTATTTTATTTACCGCAAATACTTTTAATAAATAGCATGAATTTTTCGCATATTTTAAACAAATATATTATATTATTTCATAACATGTTATTTTTTTTATTTTAAACGAAAAATACATTATTCATGGTTTTGTTTCCACATTATTTTTGTTAATTTTATTAAATTTTTAGCTATTTATCAAAGAAGTCCAAATTTTAATTTAATTATATATTTTATAAACAAAATCTTCAAGAAACTTTATATTTTTAATTAAAATTTTAATGTAGAATTCTGCACGAGTAAAAAGACTGTAAAAAACAATAAATTATTTTATAATGTTTATGCAAATTATCAATAGTATCGAATGTCCTTTGGTGTATGAATGTGGCGAACAGCCGCATAAAAGCTGGCAAATTTAAATTTTTACATTAGTAGGTTTTAAATTTTTTGTATATTTTTTAGACAAAAATGTTTTATTGTTTGGAAAATTAAAAATATCTACAATGGTGAGGGACAAACAGCGTCAGAGCCCATGAAAACGCACGTTGCAAATTTATTTATTTAAAAAAAAAAAGTTGAGAAGAAGAAAAAGAAAAAGAAAAATAAAATAAATCGCTCTTCCCTAGTTTGACAGCTCACTGCCACTCAACAGTAGGACCCACAGGTTTCTGTATATTTACCATTTTGCCCCTATTAGGGGGTCTACTTCTAACCCTAGAGGTTCTCCGCGTTTTGGTCTCGGATATCGAACGTGATTGTGGTCACGTGACATGACACGTCACCTGCTTACCCTTCGCTGACGCAACGCTTTCTTTCTTCTTTCCGGTGCGTTTTTTTTTTATTTTCTTTTTCTTTTTAATCATTTAAATTTAAAATTTTCGCATTTAAGTTTATGTGATTGCATTTATTTTGTATGAACCTTTATACACGTAATTGAAATTTTATATTTAAAGCTATTAAGCTAATAAATACGACCTTTTTTAATTTCTGAATGTATTTAAAGTTTATTTACTAAAATGACATAATTATGGTACCGACCATATTCACTAAAATGACGAGGTAATATTTTTGCGTGGTTTTTACTAGACTTGGATTTTTGGTTTGTTCTGGTTTTTCAGTTTGGTTTGTTCGATTTTCGGTTTATTTGGTTTTTAAAAAATATCTCTGAATTGAACCGAATATAATTCAGTTTTTGTTCAATTCGAAAATTGGTTTATTCGGTTCGGTTTTGGCTAATTAATATGTTCTGGAGTGAACCGAATTCAATTATATATTTTGGTTTATTTGGTTAATTTGATGAAAATACATGAATTAAACGGTTATATTCGATGATTTCGGTTAATTTTACAAAATTCGGTTTATTCGGTTAATTTTATAAAATTCGGTTTATTCAATTATCAATAACATTATAAAATTGATCCAAATTGTCCATACCAATCATAAACAAAGCATATATTGTGGTTGATACAGTTTGAAAATAATAAAAATTCAAAACGTATTCAAATCAAAACCAAATAAGAACCAAAAACTTATTCAACTCATGATTCAAAACCAAAAATATAAATTTTAATAAAATGTTTGATTAACAAACTTGGACCTGCATCATTTTCCTGTAATTTTCGAGCATTTATCCAAGGAAAAAATCAATAGTTATAACCCTTAACACAGAAGAAAATAAAGTTTTTATATAAAACTTACCAAAAAACTCAAAAAAATCAAAGACTTGATTTTTTCAGTTTTCATATAAATACTTGTGAGACACAATAACAAAACAAAACAAAAAATACCATGAATGACTTGGTTTGACTCAAACAACACCACATTCTACTTAATTAGGTTCAAACAATACCATAATCAACTAGATTAAACCCAAATAACTTAATCATTGACACAAAAACAAATTCGATTTGAAAATAAAATTACCTAAGATAAAGTTGATTGAAAGGCTTGAAGCTTGATGATTTGATTTTATAAATTATTAAGATTTTCGGAGAAAAAGAAAAACCAAACTCGACATGGAAATGGAAGCTGACAACCGCGCACAGAGGGATTGAAGTTTATGTTTAGTAAATTAGGTTAGTTCTCGGTTTATAGCAAACCGATCGGTTTTTGTTTGCCGTACCGAACCGAATCGCTAACCGATTAAATTTTCAAAGTTCGCCGATTGGTTTACAGCTTATAACTGATTTGAAACCGAAAACCAAAAATTTTGATTCGGTCGATTCGGTTTACTTCGGTTCCAACCGTAAGTCCATGCCTAGTTTTTACAGCGCGTAATTTTCAAAAATAATGAATTTTTTTTTGGATGATTCTAAAATTTATTTTATTATTTTATTTTTAACATGCTATTTTACATGATATTATATGTTTCTTAACACATGTCGCATGCGAACAAACCATACAGTATTTATAAAAATACTACTGCATTATATCAACAAATATGGTACAAAAATATGTCATTTTAGCAAATAAATCCTTAATTTAAGACTTTAAAAAACAATTAAACATAGAAAATGAAAACGAAGCCGTTTCTTTCTTATAGACTCACGCAATTATAAGGCCCAGTTATAAACTTACTGGGCTGAGAAAAGCGCAAATATTTCACTGGCTCCAAAGCCGCAAGGTGTTATTTATTATCCCGTTGAAATTTCGACACGTCATCAAGCACCATAAGTTGCCACGTCATCGTCTTCGATAAAACTGCTAATGAGATATGGTGAGTGTCCGAGCGAAGGAGCAAGAGAGAGAATGGCTCGAGCTCTGCTGCTGCATCCGTATAGAGCGACGGTACGAGCATCTTCATCGAGCGAATACGACGTCGTTCCGGAGATTAAGCTCTCGGATCCTACCCGGAACTATCGGGTCTTAGTGTTGGGTGGAACGGGTCGGGTAGGCGGGTCTACTGCTGTAGCTCTCTCTAAGCTATGTCCCAAGCTAAGGATCGTCGTTGGTGGACGAAACAGGTTAGCGAGATATGTCTTAACGAGTTTTTAGGGATTTGTAAATTGTTTTCCCGAGAAAATGTCGAACAAGTAGATTCGTTGATACCTTTTCTCTGTGTGCGCAGAGAGAAAGGTGAAGCAATGGTGGCTAAATTGGGCGAAAATTCTGAGTTTTCTCAAGTAGATATCAATGACGCTAACATGCTCGAGACAAGCTTAAGAGGTTTGTTTCTCTTGATCAGTGTTAAAATTGGGTGTTTATGTTTCAATTTCGATGTGAATTTGGACAATTGGATTTACATATTAGCTATTAGCTACAAATTTGGAATTTAGACAAGTTTAGGGTTTATCTGGGGTTTATGTTTTGGATTTTGAATTTGTTTTTTCTTGAGTATTCACTGTGAAGTGTGTGTGTGTGTGAATCCAGATGTTGATCTTGTAGTCCATGCTGCTGGACCTTTCCAGCAAGCTCCTCGATGCACTGTTCTTGAAGCTGCCATAAAGACCAAGGTGAGGATAAGGTAAAAAACATTTTCTGTGTCACAAAAACTTTACATTGTTTGTAGGAATGAGTTAGAATCTTAGGAGATGAAACTCACAGAGAGATTTTGTTTTGGTTCATGAGTGAAACAGACTGCTTATGTTGATGTTTGTGACGACACAAGTTATGCTTTCCGTGCAAAATCTCTTGAGGCTGAGGCGGTTGCTGCGAATATTCCGGCGATTACAACAGCTGGAATATATCCAGGAGTTAGCAATGGTGTTAAATCTGAACACAAAATCCCTCTTGCTTTTATGTTTGATATAGTTTCATCGATGCAACAAGTTAACATGTTCAGCTTTTCGCATAGTGATGGCAGCAGAAATGGTCGCTGCAGCAAGAAATGAAGACAAAGGGAAGCCAGATAAATTGAGGTAACACAAAGAACTTTCTTAGATGTATAGTTTTCATATTGCAACAATACTTTTTTATTGTAGTTAAACCAGACTTTTTCTTGGCTTGCAATGTCGTATCAGGTTCTCCTATTACACAGCAGGCACTGGCGGTGCAGGTCCTACAATATTAGCGACGAGTTTTCTACTTCTCGGCGAGGAAGTTACTGCATATAAACAAGGCAAGTGTTACAGGTCTTTAAACTTGTACATATTAAAACATACTTTTTATTCTACTGTGAATGATTCAGCAAATTTTCTTAGCCTTGTATTGTGCGACTTGATCAGGAGAGAAGGTTAAACTAAGACCGTACAGTGGAATGTTAAATGTTGATTTCGGAAAAGGCATCCGGAAAAGAGACGTGTATCTTTTGTAAGTCGCTCCTCCATATCAGAAGCTGCATTGACATCCGGAAAACGGGAAAAGATTTGCTTAGAACAGTGGTTGTTATCAGGAATTTGCCAGAAGTAAGATCAACTCATGAAGTTCTAGGAGTGCCAACTGTCAGTGCTCGATTCGGCACCGCTCCTTTCTTCTGGAACTGGGGCATGGAGATCATGACAAAGCTCTTACCATCGGTATCATTCTCAGCCCTTACCTGAATCAATGGTCCCATCATAGAGAACGATAATCATATCTTCATGTAATCAAATTGCAATGCTTGTCTTGCTTGCTGCAGGAGGTCCTTAGAGACAGAACCAAAGTCCAACAAATGGTAGAGCTGTTCGACCCTGTCGTTAGAGCCATGGATGGCTTTGCTGGAGAGCGTGTCTCGATGAGGGTAAGTGAGAAAACAGAGAATAATTCATTCACAGTAGATATTTCGGTTACTCGTTGTTACTTATCTTAAACTCTTTGGGAAAGGTTGATTTGGAGTGCTCGGATGGACGGAGTACAGTTGGGTTATATAGTCATAAAAAACTATCAGTGTGAGTCTCCTTACACCCTTATATATGCATATATATGTACACAGTATACTCGCGAAAAGCACATACATAAAAGCTATCTATAAGAACCAAAATCTCTTTGGTTCACAGAGCCGTTGGAGTTTCAGTCGCGGCTTTTGTTCTAGCAATGCTTGAAGGAAGCACACAACCAGGGGTTTGGTTTCCAGAGGAGGTAACTCTCTCTGTCTCTCTCTCTCTCTATATATATATATCCAAAAACGATTTAAGTTTTGTTTATTTGATTTGAATGACGTTGAGATGTATGTTTTGATATAGCCTCAAGGAATCGCAGTAGAGGCAAGGGAAGTTCTTCTTAAACGTGCATCACAAGGAACGTTCAATTACATACTGAACAAGTGAGCCATCTTCGTTTCTTTTCCTGCAGATTTCAATACTTTATCTCCTCTATTTTCGTTCGATAATTTGTATCTTTGGTCTGTTCTGATTTAAAGGCCACCCTGGATGGTTGACACCGACCCGAAGGAGGTGATTTTAGGGATATACGTATGAAGTTGAGGAAGAAGAAACAGAGATGATCACTGATACATTACTTTGTAAACAAATTTGCTTCTGATGATGTATACTCGTTCAGATTAACACTTTCATCAGAAATGGAAAAAACAAAAACAAAAAATCACTTGGAGATGACACAATCGTTCGCTGAAACAACCGTGGAAATCAATGAAGAGTATAAATTTACAAGTGAAAGGAAGAGTGAAGATCCAGCAAGCTCTTTCCTCGTACTATATGTTCAATAAAGTCCCAACATTCTTAGTTCCATCACGTGACTCTGGTCAAGCTCAGGAACATTCTTGCAGTCGCGGTCTTCCACTATATATTCCTGATGTCATCGACACAGAAACACTGTTGTATACCAGGAAAGCGATTACGGTAAAATAGAGAACGTAAACGATGCAAGAAACCCAACCTTTGTGAGTTCTTGTTTGGCAAGAACATGGTAATGCCGCTCGTTGATCCTTTGACCACATATAATGGCGATGAAGAACCCGTAAAGCAGTCCTACCAATACAATGGCCAAAACTGCAAACATCAAACAGAGGATCGATCATATTCATTATAATCTCATTGGATTAGAACGCATAGCAGAAAGATGGTCTAAGCCAAATGACCGAGTGGTTTTTTAAGAAACCTATCGAAAGCGAAAATATTTGTTACCAGCCAATGTGTAGAACCCATAAGGATGATCCTCATAACCAAACATTTCTCGTAGTTCTTCACCGTAGAACTTGTAAACTAGTAACCCCAAAAATGCTACAACCTGTTGATACATTAAGACTTTGTTCACCAATACAAATGCATTCACTTAGCATCACAGGTATTATCCAATTCCAATTTCATATAAGGAATCTCCTGTTTCGGTTTTCGAATGCAGCAAGAAACCACATATTTGGTCAATTCATTGATATTTGCGCTCTCATGAGTGGATTCTACTCGATACAAGCTTTTATCAGAGTGTGGACGCACAAAATGAGGTCAACAAGCTAGTAACACCATAGACGAAAGTGTATAAACACTAATAAACACAAATTCTAACAAGGAAGCAAGTCATGTACCATCTGGACAGTGATGAAGATGAATGCATGATCTCTAGCAACCAACATCTGAAATCTCAATCTCAACCACCATCTATCAGCTGGCACATTAGCTCGGAGTTTGAAGACAGCTCTGCACTCTGTACAATGCGAAAATGCAAAACCTTCCTGAAACATAATGCATACCCAGAGGAAAAACAAAACAGTTTCAGCACACCCAAATCCTAGAAACAAAACACTTCATAAGCTATAAAGATAAGTCCAACAAAGAACAAACTTTCAAGCAACGAAACACGATACCTTGGTCGAGCGCCAATTATCGAGACAAGATCTGTGCACATACTTCTGAGTACCTTTACAATTGCACGGACCAATCAGATCTTCCCCTACAATCATAGAACACAAACAAGTCTGTCTCACTTGTCAACATATACCAAATTATCATATCCTCACTCATTTAAGCTTTTATTATTATACCTCCAACATCAAGGCAAATTCGACATTGTGGTTGATCTCCAGCAACAAGATGCGTAGTTTCGTCATCACTGGTCTCAGCTATCTCTGAAACCTCTCCTTCCTCAACAACAACACGATCACCTCTTTCCGCCGCTACGATTTCGTTCGTAGATGTAGATTCGTCGAATAAAATCTGTTCTTTCCGATCATCATCGTCATTAAGCACTAATTGCATCTCTTGAACATGCTAAAAATCAACAAACTTTGGAAAAATAGCATCAGAAAATATCGATTTCGATCTAGGGTTTTCACCCAGAATTACTAACAAAATTGATTACAAGGGCTTACCCGAATTCAACAAATTCTCGACTTTTTCCTTCCAAGACAAGCATTGCTTGTAGGTTTTACGACTAAGAAATTTGGTAAAACTATGGCTGAAAATCAGATCGATGAGACTCGATTTGTTTTGTCTCGATTCATCACTATTATGTGTTGAATACAGAGACGAAGATGATCTTTTGAGTTTTTAGAGATTGGGGTCAATAAACGATGGCGAAGAAAAGTCCGAGGGCAAAAGTGGAATTTTAAAACATGTGCAGAGCACGTGACACGTGGATTTTTCTGATGAAATCATTTTCCACACTCAAATCAGTGGACCTGTAAAGTTCGTCGTCTCCATCGTTAACTTCGCAGACTTCGTTGGGTCAACACAGATCAGAATCAGAGGTTTTGGCCACAGAGAGAGAGAAGACGAAGAACATGGCGGAGACTGTGCATTCTCCGATCGTGACTTACGCGTCGATGTTATCGCTTGTCGCTTTCTGTCCACCTTTCGTTATTCTCCTGTAAGCTTCATCGGTTTTCGATACTCTTTTTTGTTTTTCTAGTTCCTCAGATCGACTCGCATAGTTTGTCATCTCCTTGATTCGTAGCCGATATTCTTCAAATCGTCTTCCATTGAGTAGGAATCGTAAATGAAAATAACCGATTCAATGAAACTGGAATTTGTTTCTGGTAACTGTGTTTGAGGTTTTGAAATTTTTTGTTTGCCGTAGGTCACATACTGATACAGTTGTGGGCTTCGTTATTATTGACTGAGATTTTGAGCTTCTCCAGATTAGGCTAAGATTTGAAGCTGCAAATTCACATTTGTTGGGTCCATTCTTTTATTGCTAATAAATGTATGGGGAATTGTGGCCATTATGATTCATTATTCTATTCATATCTCCACCAATTGTAGAGTGGAGTGTGACTGCAGTATCCCTTGAAGATTGTTTCTCTGTTTTTAACAATCCTGAGGACCATCATTTTCAGTGAGTTTTTTAAGTGATGCAAACGAGTTTCGTTTCTTGATAATGCAGATGGTACACAATGGTTCATCAGGATGGTTCTGTTGCCCAGACCGGTGACTTCTTGTGGCAAAATGGAGTTCAAGGACTCATCAACATATGGCCAAGACCCACTGCGATCGCTTGGAAAATAATTTTTTGCTATGGAGCATTTGAGGCTGCTCTTCAGCTGCTTCTGCCTGGTAAAAGAGTTGAAGGTCCAATTTCTCCAACGGGAAACCGACCAGTTTACAAGGTATTGATTGAAAATGGCTTTACATATGTTCAATTTTCCTTGTGTGCTTGAATGTGATACATATAAACAACTGTGCGGTTCTGTTCTTGCAGGCCAATGGTGTGGCTGCTTATATTGTAACACTAGCCACATATCTTGGTCTTTGGTGGTGAGCTATGATTATCTCTTTTGATGACTTTTAGTTTAGATTCAGCTATGCTTACATATATTTAGTTAAGGATTAAGTTTTGCACCTATGTGAGTTCACTTTTTTGTGTTATTCAGGTTTGGGATATTCAACCCTGCAATTGTCTATGATCACTTGGGTGAAATATTTTCGGCACTAATATTTGGAAGCTTCATATTTTGTGTTCTCTTATACATAAAAGTAAGTATCTATGTCTTGAATTGTGTGTTTCTTTTCTTTCTTAGTCTCTACGATTATAGAATTTGGCCTTTTATGTTTATTAAACTTGTCTTGTTTCTCTTGTACAAGGGTCACGTCGCACCTTCATCAAGTGACTCTGGTTCATGTGGTAACCTCATAATTGACTTCTATTGGGTGAGTCATTTCTGCTGATCTGATTCTCATTCTTCTGAAATTATTGGTTGGGATTTATTCACGGAACTCGCGTCTTGCCGATGTTAGCCATCTCCTCGTGATTTTCTTGCCTATTTACTCGATATTCTGAGGTCAGGCTTTACTAAAGTTCCACATTTGGTAGACCTGTAAACCTTAGGGTCGTCTTAGCAGATTTTATTGACTAAATACAAGAGAACTAGTTTGGCTTGAATATGGTCCGAAATGTCATAAGTTGAAGGACAAGAACAAAGTATTCAGTACTTATTATAACAATCTCAAGTTGAGATGCTTCTCTCACAGTGTACTATTTGCATCGAGCTTATCATTAATAAAATCCAATTTATCCTCACTCTATTCTTTGGGTGGTGCTTTTCAGGGCATGGAGTTGTACCCTCGAATTGGTAAGAACTTTGACATCAAGGTTTTTACTAATTGCAGATTCGGCATGATGTCTTGGGCAGTTCTTGCAGTTACGTACTGCATAAAACAGGTACTTTCTGGATAATTCTCTTGTAAAAACCAGAGTTCCACACTCTTATGACATAACCTAGAGGTTTCTTTGAGTCCCTTATTTGATCAGAGAGCCTCACCTTTTTTTTGATTTTTGGTTCTGGTACTTTCTTTAACCAGTATGAAATAAATGGGAGAGTATCTGATTCAATGCTAGTGAACACCATATTGATGCTGGTGTATGTCACAAAATTTTTCTGGTGGGAAGCTGGTTATTGGAACACCATGGACATCGCACATGACCGAGGTATTCATTTGGTACATATATTACATCGTCATCGACAAAAGTTGCTTTACTCTTTGGCTATAACTTCCTTCCAGCTTAGTTGTTCTGTTTATATGGCGAATGCAGCGGCATTTTATTCAGTTTTATTCTTTTCAGCTTTAACACACTGAAAGCTAACCTTTTCCATGCTTTAAAATTTGTGCTTTTTCAGCTGGCTTCTATATTTGCTGGGGCTGTCTGGTGTGGGTGCCTTCTGTGTACACCTCTCCAGGCATGTACCTTGTGAACCACCCCGTCGAACTTGGAACTCAGGTGCAAATCTTTTAACTTTGTAGCAGAATATAGAGGAAGAGATACAAGAGATATAACCTTTGGTGTTAATCAAATGAAAAAACCTCAAAGATTCCACTTTCATGGGAAATAAAATTAAGAGAGGTTAAGCTAAATGTGACAATCCCAGAATCTGGGTTTCCTATAGTACTCAAATTTCTAGGACTTTCAAACTCTTGTAACTGAATTACCGGGTATCTTCCATTACAATAGAAACAGAAGAGAGTTATCATATACAAATGAATATCATATGCTTGAGTCGTTGCATATTGTGGCTAATGATTCTAGTAGTCAGATATCAGTCTTTGTAGCAGCATAATACCGTTTGTGAAAACAATATTGATGCTATAATCTTTGGGATAGCTATGCCTCTTTAGACTTGACCATCTCCTTCCTTGGTTTGCAGTTGGCAATATACATTCTCGTTGCGGGAATTCTTTGCATTTACATAAACTATGACTGCGATAGACAAAGGCAAGAGTTCAGGAGGACAAACGGAAAATGCTCGGTTTGGGGCAAAGCCCCGTCAAAGGTGTGATCATAATTAGCGCGTTGAAGTTAGCTTATTCCTTTTCGAAATCAAAACATTCCGATGTGTATGAACATTTTTTTGTTCTCTCGGTTTGTTGCAGATTGTGGCGACGTATACAACTGCTGGTGAAACCAAAACCAGTCTTCTCCTAACCTCTGGATGGTGAGATTATTCTACATTTACACTATTACAACAATTAATTAGACGACGTTTCTCGTCAATCGATGGCTTTCGACTGTGCAGGTGGGGATTGGCTCGTCATTTCCATTATGTTCCTGAGATCTCAAGTGCTTTCTTCTGGACCGTACCGGCTCTCTTCAACAACGTAAAATCATTCTCCATCTCTTTGGTATATTATAAGCTTTTGTTTTTGCAAGAGAGACACTTTAACACATAAAAACATATTTTTGTTTTTCCAACCAGTTCTTGCCATACTTCTACGTCATATTTCTCACCATTCTTCTCTTCGATCGAGCCAAGAGAGACGATGACCGGTGCCGATCAAAGTAAGCACCAAATCTGAATGATTCTTATATATTTTTACTCACATCCTCTTTGATTTTACGACGATTTTGGTTGCTTGCTCTGATCATAATTTGGATTTTGTTTTGGTAAAGGTATGGGAAATATTGGAAGCTGTATTGCGAAAAAGTACGATACAGGATCATTCCTGGAATTTATTGATTAGTAACAAAATCTATTTAGCTTCTCTACTTTGTTTCGTTAATACGTTGGAATCATCCCAAAGACCAGAAAAATAAAATAAAATTAATAAATTGTGCGTTTAGACATTTTTGATTTTTTGTTTTGTTTTTGATGGTTTGTAAGCTACATTTTAAGATCTCTTCCCCAGACTCTTAGATTTAGCCTACTTTTCTAGAGTACCGTTTTTTTTTGTTACAGAGAATTCTCTGACAGGTGTTGCAATCATTTTAATTACAAAGTAGACATAAAATTTTATATAGTAACATATGATTGAATAAAAGCAGCTAAATTAACCTATTAAAATTTTGACAGTGTTGTTTTATTTCGATCACAAAGATCTCACGAACTATACAATTAACAAGTTGACTCTAATGACTTAGGTTTGATTGGTTTTATAGAGGATGTTAGAATCTGCGATTCTACCAAATTCTACTAGTGTTTACTAATGATACAATTTCACGAAATATGTTTACATATTGTGCAATTTCACAAGTTCCATAAAAAAATTGTCATTCTTTTTTTTTTTTTTTTAGTTAAAATCATATTTCCTGTTTTTTATTTTTATTTTTTGACATCTTTTATGTTATTTTACTATTCTTCAGATAAGGTACAACAGTAAATAGGGATTTATTTCATTCTTTTCTATAGAATCTTTGGTCAATGGTCTTTTAGTTTTAAAATTGTATAATATGTTCTTCTCACACAGTAAAAACAAAGAGAGAGAGAGAAAAGAGAAAAAGACAAAAGGTGAGCATTTAAAAGAAGAAAAAGACAACAGATAAAGTTATAAAAAGACAATTAACATTTAAAGAAGACAGACAAATCCCACACCCAAGCCTCAGCCTCATCTCAATTTTTATAAATTTATTATTATTTTTTTTTTAAGAAGACAACAAAAACAAAAGAGATGGTTTTTGGGTTATGTTTTGTCTTTGTTAGGGTGTGTTTGGACGTTTCTATCTTCTCAGAATCATATTTTACCAAAACAGCTTTTCTTTTTTTTTTCAAACAAAATAAATATATATTTTTATAATTAAAAAAATAAGTCATGATTCCAAATCCACCTCATGTCCAGACAAAAACCCATAAAAGTGGAGGTTCCAATCTCGAATACAGACATATATGTTGTATCGTTGTATGTATATGTTATAAGATAATTACAAAATGTATAATGACAAATGGGTTCATTGAACTTCTTGCATCATAATAACTTTCGCTTCTTTTGGTATTTTCTTTAAATTTCTTAATCAAGAATCATAATCTAAAAAGAGGGAAAATTAACTGAAAACTTCAAGAAAAGTACAAGTTAGACTACTTCTTTTGTAAATATTGACTCTAATGGTTACAAATGGTGATAGCAAAATAATTATTGCAAAATTAGTAGAATGGACAAAAACACAAATACGGTTAATATAAAACAAATGCAATGAAATGTTGATGATTTTTTTTTTAATATAATGACTTTGAATCATATAATAACTATCAAATTTTAATTATTTTTCTTATCATTCCAATGAGTAAAAATATTTTTTTTAGATATAATTATTTTAACCGGTAAAACTAATTTATGTAAGTTTTATGATTTAAAAAAAAAAATCAAATACAACATTTACAAATCAATATATTTTTTTGATAAAGTAAATCAATATTTTTTACCGAACACAATTACTATATTATTTTAAATGATTCACTTTATCTATTGAAAAAACAAAAGCAAAAATTTTTTGATAAAATTATACCATTTTAACCGTGACATGTAATATAATAGCTTATGTTAATGTTGTCGTTATGTGACTATTTATATTCAAATCCGTAAAATTTATGTCGTTCACAAAAAAAAAATTAGTTGGAAATGAGTTGTTGACACTGAACACTGAATATTCATATTCATGTAGACATTTTTTTTTCTTTTTCAGCATATTCATGTAGTCTATGTGAACATAATAATAACAACTATAGATAAACAATGGGATGAAACTTTGACATCTTTTTTTATTAATTCCTTAAACCCACAAAAAAAAAAAAAAAAAAAAAAGGAAGAAGAAGAAGAAGAAAAGGAGATTTGAAAGTGGTAAAGAAAAGACAAAGAGGAAGAAGACAAAACCGACTATCACGCATTGTCTGGTACGTATAGCCAAAAGGAACAATGCCTCTGTTTTAGTGTTTTTTAGTTTCAATCCTTTCCCCGAAATACAACAACAATTTCACACACACACACACAAGATAACCATCAGAGAGACTTACTTAGCACATACATAGATAAAGATAGAGATACATAGATAAAGATAGAGATAGAGAGAGTAAAGCTTCGACATTTTCTTCGAAATCCAGTAAGTTTCTTGGTTTTTGATCATTGTTAGTTTTTTTTCTTTCTTTCTTGTTCTCGTGTTATCAAAGAGACGTGCTCTTTATTGAATCAGATGTTTGTTTGTGTTTCTTCTTCTTCTTCTTCTGTCTTCGAATCATTTGATTTTTTTATCCATTTACAGGTTTAAAATTCTCTACTTTCTGCAAAAAAACAAAATCTAAAACCCTAATTCCTCTGTTCTCTAACCATTTTCCCCTTTTTTGTTAATCTGCAGATTGTCTGGATCTTTAAAGTAAACTCCGAATCGTGGGTTTGGTTCTTCTCAAAAGTTCCAATTTTTGTTTGTTCTTGAGTAAATAAAAAATCAAGCTTTGTTCTTGGCCTTCAATGGTGGCTATGTTTCAAGAAGATAATGGAACATCCTCTGTAGCTTCATCACCGCTTCAAGTCTTCTCAACTATGTCACTCACAAGACCAACAACTTTCCTCGCTTCTTCTTCACCGTTTCATTGTCTCAAAGATCTCAAACCAGAGGAGCGTGGTCTCTACTTGATCCACCTCTTGCTAACTTGCGCCAACCATGTTGCCTCTGGTAGTCTCCAAAACGCAAACGCAGCTCTCGAGCAGCTCTCTCACCTCGCTTCCCCTGACGGCGACACGATGCAGAGAATCGCTGCTTACTTCACCGAAGCGCTAGCTAACAGGATCCTTAAGTCTTGGCCTGGTCTCTACAAGGCTCTTAATGCAACTCAGACAAGGACCAACAATGTCTCTGAGGAGATTCATGTGAGAAGACTCTTCTTTGAGATGTTTCCAATACTCAAAGTGTCTTACTTGCTCACTAATCGATCTATAATCGAGGCTATGGAAGGAGAAAAGATGGTTCATGTGATTGATCTCGATGCTTCTGAGCCGGCTCAATGGCTTGCTTTGATTCAAGCTTTTAACTCTAGGCCTGAAGGTCCACCGCATTTGAGAATCACCGGTGTTCATCACCAGAAGGAAGTGCTTGATCAAATGGCTCATAGACTCATTGAGGAAGCGGAGAAACTCGATATCCCGTTTCAGTTTAATCCCGTTGTGAGTAGGTTAGAGTGTTTGAATGTAGAACAGTTGCGGGTTAAGACAGGAGAGGCCTTAGCTGTTAGCTCGGTTCTTCAGTTGCATAACTTCTTGGCCTCGGATGATGATTTCGCGAGGAAAAACTGCGCTTTACGGTTTCAGAACAACCCTAATGGAATTGACTTGCAGAGAGTACTAACGATGAGCCATGGCTCAGCAGGCGAGGCGCCTGAGAATGATATGAGCAACAACAATGGGTATAGCCCGAGCGGTGACTCGGCCTCGTCTTTGCCTCTACCTAATTCAGGAAGGATTGATAGATTCCTCAATGCAATTTGGGGTTTATCTCCAAAGGTCATGGTGGTCACTGAGCAAGACTCGGACCATAACGGCTCCACGCTAATGGAGAGGCTATTAGAGTCACTCTACACCTACGCAGCATTGTTTGATTGCTTGGAAACAAAAGTTCCAAGAACGTCTCAAGATAGGATCAAAGTGGAGAAGATGTTTTTTGGGGAGGAGATCAAGAACATCATAGCCTGCGAGGGATCCGAGAGAAGAGAAAGACACGAGAAACTCGAGAAATGGAGCCAGAGGATTGACTTGGCTGGTTTTGGGAATGTTCCTCTTAGCTATTATGCAATGTTGCAGGCTAGGAGATTGCTTCAAGGCTGCGGTTTCGATGGGTATAGGATCAAAGAAGAGAGTGGGTGCGCGGTGATTTGCTGGCAAGATCGACCTCTATACTCGGTATCAGCTTGGAGATGCAGGAAGTGAAAACACTGTGTGTTTCTCTTTTGTTTATGAGCAGAGTCCCCTTTCTTTTGTATACATAGGGACACAATCTTAGTTGTTTTGTGATTGTGGCTTTCTGTCTCTTTATGCTATTTTGGCAAATGCTTCTACTACCTCTGCATATAATGGCTTTGAGCTTTTAGCAGTGTAATTGCTTGTTAGCTCGTTTTGGTTTAGTTTGGTCCGGTTAATACCACACCGAATTCAAATCGAGCTGAAGATAACTAAACTTTTGGTCGGTTCAACAAATTCTTTGCCGAAAATCATAAAGAAAAGAGACCAAAATGATTGCAGAGACCAAAATTTGACATACTTTGTAAACTTCATTGGTTTATGTAAAGAACTAAGTTGGTGTATATAATATATTTAGGTTATACAAATAAGTATCCAAATAGAGTCTGATGTATATACTATGAAAGCAGATGAGTTATTTACATATTGGCTCAATTCCAATCTGTGATCTTGAAAGAACACAAAAAAAATGCAGCTCAAGATTTTTTTCTTCATGATCAAAAATTCTGGCAGAAGTGAAACTCGGTTAACCGGATATATAAAAACAGCTACATCTGAGTTGTTCTACACCATGAATAGATATTTGAGATCATCTACTGTTAGTCGAGTTGCAGAGCTTCCACCATGATCTTCACCAAAGGCAGAAGCAACCATTTTCCTTTTCTCTTCCTGATAATAAACAAAAATCACAGAACCAGAAATGAGAAACAGAGGAAGGAAACAAGTATCAGTTAGAAGAAAAGATATGGATCTTAAAGCATACCTGGAGAGCCAAAATTCTATCCTCGACGGTATCTTTTATCGTAATACGAGTTACAGTAACTGGTCGGGTTTGACCAATACGATGTGCTCGATCAATAGCTTGATCTTCAGTAGTTGGATTCCACCAAAGATCAAGAAGAATGACATGACATGCAGCAACCATATTCAGCCCAAGGTTTCCAGCTTTTAAAGACATTATCATCACCGTTACCTGTTTAATAAACCTTGCATTGTTTAGAGAGTTTCAGGATAAAAGAGGGAACATGTACCATCGGATGAAAGTTTTGAAAGATATGCACATGACTTACATCTGGATCATTGCTGAATTCTTTCACAGCTCTGTCTCTGGCAATTAGACTCATTGTACCGTCTAATCTTCTGAATTCTATAGCATTTTCAATAAGAGACAGCTCGACCAAGTCAAGCATACCGGTCCACTGAGAAAAGATAATCGTTTTTATTGACCCTCGGTTAGAAGGAGATGAGTGCAGACTCGTTTGCTCTACAATGGTAACATCATCGTCGTCATATGGCTGAGAGGAAGAAGACATTTTACTGTGCTGTGCTGAGTTTGGACTGCATTGGTTAGAAAGCGACTGCAGAATATCTAAGACAGCTTTGATTTTTGATGAACTAAACTCGCCATTCTGAAAAACTGCTTTATTAAGGCCTTTACCCTGTGAAGAACTACAACCTAAATCATCAGCGATGCAACTTCTAAGGGTAGATTCAGAGAAAACAACATCATGGGCAAGCTGTTCTCTGCATCTAGGCACAGGGCACGTGTTCTCATCCCCTGTGATATATTCTGATACACACTGATAGCAGAATATGTGGCCACACAAAGTAACAACAGGGACTTCCGGTGGATCCTGCAACAAGAAAGAAGACAGAATATATGGGTAAAGAAAATCAGAACTAGCAGCTTAAGGACTAGAAGACGTTGAAACCTGAAGATACGCTATTTCTAAACCTAAATTATTATGCACTTACGTGGCAGACACAGCAGATTGGAGATGATTCTACGCAACTGAGAAGGCTAACTCGAGCCTCTCTTGGGAGTCTTTTGGCAGCTTCTTCTGATACTTTTCCAACAGAATCTGAGTTATATCCTTTGACAAGTTGGGGGTGGTCACAAGCTTGGCGTAGTCGCAAAAGCATCAGAAGAATGTTTGCATAGTTTTGATTCAAAGTTCCTGCAGCAGCATATGCCTGAAGAGAAAGAAATATCATCTTACCAACCTGACAGGAATCACTGCTAAACATGTTCTTCACTGAAAACTCCTCCATAACCACAAATTTATTTTTATTTCACATCGAGTTGCTAGTTGATGCATAAGCATCTTATTTTCCAAAAAAAGTGCTGATCACAGCTATAAACCAAGGATGAACTGGTAGTTAGGAGCACAGAAAGAGCACCTTGAACTGAGAACGTGAATCTGATTCAAGCTTCATGTAGAAAGACCGCTCCTCTACCGAAAAGTCCACCTTGCTCAAATTAATCGTCTTTGGAGGTAGATTAATTATAGGCTGACCATCAAGCAATGTTCCTAGATCGCAGATCAGAAGATAATTAGCAGAAACCCACAGCAGCAGCACAGCTATGTAAGGGGATAGTAGAAGTAAAATGAAAATCTATCATATAAAAAGGAGATCAGAGCAAAATGAAACAAAAAATGAACCAACCGAATAACACTATTGTTATATCTTTAGAAAACTTGACCTCTGTACTACCTTCAGGCGACAGCTCGACTAAACTCACAACTATTCTCACTATAAAGTATAAAAGAGATAAGCAGATATAAATATATAATCAGAAAAAGTGTATCACATAGAACACTGTTATGAAGTCAAGCCCACCACCAATCCAACCACTTAAAACATTAATGAGACAGTCCAAGTACCTTTCGTACGGCGCAGCATTATAGCCCTTAGAACAGCTTGAAGCTTCTTGTAACCATGAAGGGAATTTCTGGAAATTGGACCCTTAATTGTGTGGCAGAATGACTTGTACACGGCGTACGGATCATATTTTAGAAACCTGAAATAACTATATAAATCATCTATAGTATTTTGTATCGGTGTTCCAGACAAACACCACCTCCTTTTGGCTCGAAGACCGCAACATGCTCTTGCCACCTGTGTTCTGTGATTCTTAATTGTCTGAGCTTCATCTAGTACAACTCTGAACCACCCAACTCTTGCTAGAGTACCAGAGTCAGGGTCAGAATCGTCAGCGTTTTTCTTACCTCTTTTCTTACTCTTCTTAGTAGCACCCAATGCATTTTTGCGTTTCTTATTGGTGGAGAAGCTAGAGGCGAGACCGTATTTTTCGGCATTTTTTTCATCATTCTCATCGTCATCCACCAGGGGTTGCTTTGGAACTTCATTTGAAACAATAGCGTAAGTTGTCATAACCACATCATATTTTGCTAGTTCAATAGGATCTTTGGTCCTGTTACTACCGTGGTAGATTAAAACAGAAAGTTTGGCTTCATCAGTAACCTTCTCATCAAGTTCTCTTGCCCACTGCCGCACAACACTTGCTGGACAAACAATTAAAGTGCCAGCAGCAGGTCTCTTCCTGTTAAATTTCCGTGTTGAAGTACTCGCTTCTTCATCCTTGGCTTTCTTTAAGCCCGAACTGCCATTCATGCCATTACCAATTGATGCCTTAGACTCTGGTTTCTCAAATGCATTTCCTGACTCATCATCAGCATCCAGATCCAATGCTTCGGCCTCTTGATTGCTTAAATTCTCAGACTTTAATTTTGCCTCGTGCATTTGCTTTAGGATAAGAGCAATAGTCGAGACTGTCTTACCAAGGCCCTGCACAGTAAACAAAATGGAATTTGAGGGAAACATCGTAAAATTTTAGATAGTTTAGCGGAGAAGAATTACGATTAAAAGTAACCTGATCATCAGCTAATATCCCTCCCAGGCAGGGAGCACTTCTAGTTTCCTTCTGAAACATCCATGCCAGTGCAATTTTCTGAGAAACAACAGTGTTTAGTACACAAAACCATTCCAACAGATACTGAAAGATGAACTAAAACATGAATACCTGATGCTTCATAAGGGGAACTGAAAGAAGACCGGCAGGTAAATCGACCTCGGTCTTAGGTTGATTCAGATCCTGCAGGAAATACGTACTTGATTATCACAGTTTTAACTTAAGCACTTACTCCTATCAGGGCAATTATGGGAAAACAGTAAACTCTTAATATGGAAATCATAACCTTGATGCAACAGTCTGCAACAAGAGATGAATGCTACAAAAGTGACGATGTTCCTATTACTTATAGATTCTCAAAAAGGAAGAAAAACAATGCTTCCACACACAGTCTAAAACTGAGAGAGTCAGTATGTTACTAGGTCTCAACCACCATTGAGAAATTGAGACATCCGAACCCTAAAAAACTTATTATTGATCTCTGACATATAACTAAACGGAAAGGAACTAGCCTATTCCATTCATTCGTTGCTCCAATTCACTATAAAATAACCACAAATTTGGTGAAAGAGAGAAGTGCATTGCACGTGGTATTAAAACCACAAAGGAGAACTAGGATCGGCATTGCACAAGTCAGAAGTTGAGATAATGATAAATACCTGTAGTGCAGCCTGATAGATCAGCCTCTCGTCATTCTCCGAATTCCTATCTTCACCTATGCCATTCCTGTGCATTGGATCACTTGAACCATTAAAATGTGAAGAGGAAGCAGCCGCTCCATGCGTCACAGATGGAGGTAGGATCCGAGTGCCATTAATCACACGCCCCATGCCTATCCCATCGTGGGGTCCACCATAACTATCACCAATGCTAGCCTTGTTGCCTGAAGCTGCTTGGCTACTAAAATCCCCACGAAAGTGACTCGCATTCCCATTACTTGTACCGCTATCAGGTCTCAAAGGAATAGGAGGTCGACTAACAGATGGAGGATGTATCCTTTTAAGACCTTGTTGAGATGGAAATTTCTCATAATCTCCAACAGAGACATTGGAAACTCTGGAACTTCCGATGTTTCCATTTCCCGCGAAATGTGTACGGTGTTCTGTCCGTGGCTTGATTTCAAAACCATTGCGTGAAGCGGGATATGTAAGTTCCGCTATCGAGTGGCTATTTGCATTGGAAGAGCTCCCACTAAAAAGGTGTGGTCTTAGCGTAGAGAGATCCCTTCTATGAGAGCCTGGTAGGTCAAAAACACAGCACCAAGATCAACAAGTCCATAAAGCTTACCCAAAACAAAACAAACAACAATTGATAGGTCAGAGAAAATGTAACCTTCAGCTAACCGTGGGGGCTGATGATGAGGCCTGATTCTAGTTTCTTGAATCTCGACGTCACTATCCGAACTGATTTCAATAGCAGAATCCATCACAAGAACCTCCTTCCTTTCGACCACTTACACTCTCTACCGAGCGGTCGAGCTTCTAAGAAAACGAATCAGCCTGAGATATACACAAGAAAACTAATGTTATTCTCTGAAAGTCCATAACTTTACAAATCGCTCTACCTACGAAAAACTCAATCCCAAAAACACTAAGAGCTTACAGATAAAATCAAACAAAGAAAAGCTACATACTTTGTGCCCAGCCTCATCGGAAATAACAAAAAGGAAAAAAACCACAATCGCCAAAATTTCAAGTGGCGGTAGCTTTGAAACTGTGTAATGTTTGATGATTTGGCTTCAATTTCGAGTGAAGGAAAAACTCCAATTGAAGAATTATTCAGAAAACGCGAAAAAACCAATTCGAAAGCAATCAGGACAAAACAACAACAACAACGACATGCAATGGCGGGACAAAGTAATCAAAACCCGAATTTCGAAACACGAAACCCTAAAGAAGACGACCGAAAAAACAACGAAAACGGAATCAAAATTGGGAATTTGAGGAATCGGTACCAAGGAAAGAAGCAAAAATGGAGAAAAGAGAGTGTGAAGACAATTGTTCATAGGGTTTTCAGTTGACCAAAGAATCAGACATAACGGCCGCGTTTTGATCGAAGAGAAAGTGAAGAAGATTGATTAGATACGCTGAGAGAGCAAAAATATTAATTAATTAATAGGAGGAAACCTATATAACCTTAATTAGGCCCGTTAAAGAAGATCTTTCGACTCTATCGCAAAACTTTTGGGTAAAAATGATAAATTCGATAATTTATTTCATTAAGAGTATAAATAATTAGGGTTACATTTAATTCACTAGGTATTCCTCTACTTAAAATTTTTATTTTTTTATAATTACTCATTAGTACCGATTATATGAATTTCGCCAAAACATATCTATTATATAATAGAAGAGTTTTCTCTCCTCTTAAAGTATCCACATCATCATTTTAAAACTTCCACGTCATTAAAAAAAAGTAATTAAATTAAAAATAAATTTAATGATTTAATAAACTTATTCATTCTTCTATTTATTGTCTTCTATTAATTAACACATAACAAAAAATTTGGAAAACGAAATTAAAAAATAAAATACAAGAAAAAATAAATAGATATTAAAAAAATTAAAATAAAAAATTCGAAAATAAAAAATATATATTATTATTATATAAATTATTCCAACTTTAATTGAATGTATCAAATTAAATTTGTATTTAATAAAGATTGTTTTTCTCTCCATCTCACATCTCTACATAAAAAAATAAAACAAAACATTAAAATATATTCCATAATTTTTATTTAATTTATGTTTACTTATATTTATTGTTGCTTTTATTTAAATAAAAATATAAAAAACACAATATAATGAAAAAAAATTAAAAAATACAACAGAGAAAAAATAAATAGAAATTAAAAGAATTAAAATAGAAATTTTTGAGTATAAAAAAAAAAATATATATATATATATATATATATATATATTATAATTTTGAATAAAAATAATATTATATAAATTCTTCCAACTTTAATTGAATCTATCAAATTAAATTTTTTTTTAACAAAACAAATATTAAAGTATATTCAATAATTTTTAGTTAATCCATGTTTATTTATATTTATTGTTGCTTTTAAAAAATACAAATCTAAATAATACAAAATAAAAAACACAAAAAATGAAAAAGAGTAACAAAACGAAATTTGAAAATACAATATAAAAAAATGAATAGAGATTAGAAGAATTAAAATAAAAGTTTTGAATATAAAAAATCATATATATAATTATATAAAAAATTCTAATTTTAATTGAATGTATTTAATTGAATTTGAAAATAAAATGATATATTGTCACATCATTTAAGTAAACTTTTAGATTTTTTTTTAAAATTTCTTGATTTATGAATTCAAGACAAATAATTTTTTTAAGTTTCTTACCCCGACTATAATTTTATTTGGTTTATTCTTTTTGAAAAGTTTGTTATTTGGTTAGGTCGTATTTGAATTCTTTCGCACAATTTATCTCGATTTCACGACAACAAATAAGTAAATTAGTCGGATTTAGTTTCAATACTCTTGAACATCTTTTTGTATTTTTTAGTTAATCAATATTTTTAATCTAATCTAATAAAATAATAAATTAACTATATATATAAAAAACACAAAAATGTAAAAGAAAATTACATAAGAAAATGAATTATTTTCCAAAGATCAAAAATATATAAACTCACAAGACAAAAATAAAAGAGAAAAATAAATAGAAATTCCTTAAAATACCACACTTTGAAGTTTTGTTTCTAAAAATACCACCATTAGTTGAATGTTCCAAAAATACCACTAAAAGTTTTGGTTTTCCAAAAATACCACAAACACTATACATGATTTTCAAGGGTCTATAATTTAAATTTTTGGGTTTGGGTTAATTATTTTAGATTTAGGGTTTAAGAATTAGTTTTTAGAGTTTAGTTTTGAAGGTTTAAAGTTTAATTTTAGTTTTGTGGTATTTTTGGAAAACCAAAACTTTTAAGTGGTATTTTTGGAAACAAAATTTAAAGTGTGGTATTTTTGAGAATTGACCAAAAATAAATGATAAGTAATCATACTATAGAGAGAGATTATAAAATATTTAACAATTTTTATTTTCAAAATTTTAATCGATTATTTAGATAACATGATTTATCTAATGGTCAAATATATGTAGATAACAAAGTTTTAAACAAATATATTTTAAAGAGTAATTATCGATACCGAAGTGACTGAGAATCACTTCATATTTTCATGCAGTATAAATAAGGGAAATAATTGATCTTATTTCACATCGAATATTATTGTATTTACAAAAAATTGGTTGTATTTCATTTGAGAGTAATAAAACATTATGACCTTATGATAACGATAATCGTTTACATATTAAATTTAAAAAAATTGGAAATATACAAAATGAATATAAATATAAAAGCAAATGAATAAAAATACAAATAAACGACATAAGAAAATCAAAGAAAAAAATAAATAAATGATGTTAATTATTGAAACTTCATAATTAAGTGTGAAACGATTGTTAAGAGGCTGGAGGTCTAAAGAGAAAAAAGTATCTTGTTTCATTAAAAGGATATTGAACTATCTCACTAAAAATAAGAAAATAAGGTGAAAATTTGGAATATACGATTTTATTCAAAATTTTATATTTAAATTTTCTGGAGATATAAAAGATTTGGATTTTACTTTCATTACTTACTAAATTTATTAAAAAAAACACATGTTATGTACCAACCAAACATTATATCTATTATATATATGATTATATAATAATATTATTATTATTTTACTTTTTTTAAGGGACAGTGAATAATATTAGTTCGACAAACGTCAAACAAATAAAATACATCAAATTAAGTTATTTAACTTAGTTCTCTTCCACTTATAAGTGATGATTTTTTCCTTCCAAGCAATCGGTTGCAAAAAAAAACAGATAGAAAGGGGAAAAATGCAAAAAAAAATGTCAAGGGATCTTTGTTTCACGTAAAAAAATTCCAACAAAAAGTGGTGATAATTAAAATCCAACATTTTAATTTAACGTAAATTAAAGTCCAACGTTTTAATTTAACGCAAATTAAATCCAACGTTTTAATTTAAGGCAAATTAAATCCAACGTTTTAATTTAAGGCAAATTAAACTCCAAATACAAATGTTGTTAAATCATTAACATGTTTAGAGGCTTAATGGTCTAATTTAGAGGTTAAATTATCAACAAACAACCATTATCAACAAATCAATTCATATTCAAACTGGAAATTTTAAAATCCACACAAAATCAAAAGTTAAGAAACTACAAACCTAGATATTCTAAATGAAAAAATTGAACACGAAATCGCATCATCTGTTTGAATCTATGATAAATCCTTAAATGTACCTTGTTGTTAAACTGAATTATAAGTTGCTAGTCCTCTTCTTCTCCTAAATCGCTAGATAGCCTCTAAATCTGTTAATGCATTTGTCTTTGGAATTTAATTTGCGTTAAATTAAAACGTTGGATTTAATTTGCGCTAAATTAAAACGTCGGGATCACCACTTTTTGTTGGGTTTTTTTACGTGAAATAAAGATTCTTTGGATTTTTTTTTTGCATTTTTCCCGATAGAAAGAGATAGAGAGATTTTTCTTTTGTCTTCAAATTTCAAAGGTTAATATTCTGAATAGTCTACTTTTTGTTTTGGTGTTTTTAGGAGATGAGTGATTCTTTTTTTGGTCCTGTCTTTGGACTTTCTTGTCTTTGATATGTTTTCAGGTTTTGGTTACTTGAGGAGAAACTAAAAACATGTCGTCATGGACTTAACCACCATGTATTCATTTCCTAGAACGTTTTAAGCGTTCAGGCAAACTCTCTTTCAAGCAATAACAAGCAATGGTCTTCGTCTTGACCTTCATCGCCTATACGTCAATAGGGAACATCATTGGGTCTTTAATCGCTGCCGGACTTTTGAAATTCGGTTGGGGATGGTCTTTTGTTGGTCCGGCGGCTTTGCTCATTACGTTTCTTGGCATTGTGGTTTACCTTTTCTTGCCTGTGAATCCTCCTGTTATTGAAGCTGAAAGAGATGGAACTGGAGTTGATTCCACAATGAGACTTGGTGACACCATTATAGAAAGTTTCTTGAGCTTTAGGATGAGTACTGGATTTGATAGAAGAGCTGTCGGGTTTTTAGCCGCTTGGAAAATCCCCGTTCCTTTCTGTGTAAGCCAGACTGAGATAGGAGGAGAGCATTTGTCACAAGAGACATCGGGAAAATTATCGACACTCTTCGATGTTGGAGGGATCTTAGCCGGATTTTTCTCTGATCAACTCGATGGGAGAGCAATAACATTTGCAGGATTTATCTACCTAACAATCCCAGCTCTGTTCATTTACAGAATCTACGGTCATATCTCAATGACAATCAATATCATCCTCATGTTCATTCCTGGAGTATTCGTAAGTGGACCTAATCACAACCGCGGTTGCAGCTGATCTCGGTACTCGTAAGTCGCTTAAAGGCAATGCAAGGGTTTTGGCTACAGTCACTGCTATTATAGATGGAAAAGGATCATTTGGTGCAGCCATTAGTTGGAATGTTGTGTTTTAGATGTTGATGACTGCAGCTTTAATAACTGGATTGTTGCTTACTCAGCTTATTATATCACAAGTGAAAACTTTCTTGTAAGGATCAGCTGAAGAAGATGAAGTGTTGCTTCTTCTTCTGCATCAAGACATCTCATTGATGTCCTCATCATATGATCTCACTTTGTTATTCTTTTTTTTTTTTTTTGAATTGAATTGAATATAAAAATTCCCCTTCTTTTTATCTTAAGGTTTGAATAAAAATAATCTATCTATCTTGGTTTACCGTGTCTTGAAACAGTCCTGAAACAATCATTTTTGGCTTCTCTCAAAATGATCGTGAATACTCTTAATTTGATTCCATCAAACTCTTTCATATACTTCTCTATTGCCTTAAATTGAAAGATTTTTTTTGCTATACTGCTCGGTAGGAAAATCATTCTCATTAATTTCTTTTGATTATAATCTAAAGAATTAAATTGAAAGATTTTTTTTACCAAAAAATTGATTATAATCTAAAGAATTAAATTGAAAGATTTTTTTGACCAAAAAAATTCGTTATATATATAATAACCTTCTGAAGTAAAACACATAGCATCAAAGCAATCATAAATGGCCATCTCCAAAAAAATGTTAATGGGATTTGTTCTCACTATTCTCTTTGTCATATCATCTGTTCATTGTTCTGATAGAACTCTAGGTACTGGTTTATTACTGTACTCTCCATTTTTTTTTTTTGCCATGTTTTTACGAATGTAAAATATAGGTTTAATGACTTTTTTTGTTAAATAGGTTTCGAAATCAAGCAAGAGTACAAAAAATGCTACACAAAAGATCAGTGTCCGAAGGACGACTCATATGACGTCGAATGCGAAAAGTTTTGCGGAGGTAAAAGCCCTTTGTTATACGGTGCTTGTATCAATGGCATATGTTGTTGTATGTCTAAGACGCAATAATCTAATCAAATATATGTAGCCGCTTTATGAATAAAAACATCAGTATCTTTCATATGGTTTTTATCATCTATATAAAAATGCAAAAGCGATATACGCAAATAACACCAAATTGAAGTTAGTTTGATTAAACTTGAGCAATTTTTTGGTGATTCTAACTAAAATCAAAAAACTAATCGTAGTACAACTAAACAAAAAACATTTGTTCAAGGTTCTTGGCAAATCCCGAACTGATCTGATCATTAATTAGTGAATAATATTGAGACATCAAAGTATCAAACTACATAGTCTATAGGAGAGTTTTATATTCTCTTAATGTGTCCACATCATCATTTTAAAACATCCACGTCATAAGAAAGAGTAATTACATTAAAACTAAATTCAATGATTCAATAAACTTTTCATTCTTCTATTTATTGTCTTCTATTAATACCACACAACAAAAATATAGAAAATGAAATAAAAATACAAAAAAAAAATAGATAGTGTCTTATTCCATGAACAAACAAGAGTATATATAGAGATACAGTAGCTTGGAGATAAATACAATAACTTGGAGAGGAAGTATAACTTGGGGAACAAGTCTAGAACATTCTAAAATATGGGCCTATAATGGGCATCCATCTAATGGGTTCATAACACTCCCCCTTCGATGCCATTATAGTCAAAGTATTTTCTAATGCGCATAAGATGCTGCCTCATTAAAAACCTTACCAGGAAAACCCAGTGGGAAAAACCATGGTTAAGGGAAAAAGAGTGCTGCGCGCATTTACTCCCCCTGATGAGTGCATAACTTGAGATATTTGTGACGACGCGAACTTGTTTCTTGAAAATAGTAGTTGGAAGTGTCTTGGAAAATAAGTCCGCCAAAGTTTCGCTTGAACGAATCTGTAGTGCATGTACATCGCCATTCTTCTGCAGCTCTTGGGTCTTTTAGATGATTCATCTTGATCATTTTCTTTGTTTCTCTCGATATCATTAATGTATGACATTCTTTTGGGAGATTGATAGACATTCATATATCATTGTATTATAACATTCTTCCTTAAATGTCTATCATTTGCGTATTCTTTGTTGTCTCGTTAAAAATCTTGTCATAGAAAAATTCAATGGGATAACTATGATAAGGGAAAAAGAGTACAACCACGCTTTATCATATATATTCCAATCCTTTGGAAGCATCTTCTTCAGGAGATGCATTTCGAACATATACCATCTTTTTGGAATTATTATAAGCATAACCATAATGAAAAAACTCGTATGATTATCATATGATCTCTCAGATCATTGGACTTCTGGTCCATAGCATCCTTTCTCATAGAATATCATATCTTGGTCTATTTGGACTTCAGGCCTAAATTTCTTTTACATACAATCTTCTAAACATTCATCTTGTACATGCGAGTTATTCATGCTCTTCTTATAAAAGTTACTGTTTTGGGATTTCCTTCTTGTCATATGAAAGCTCATCTTTCAATCATGAAAGAGATCGATAAATTCTCAAACATCAATTTAAGTATGGTACTTCTCGACCAGCAATATGTGAGCTTTTTTATCTAGAATCCTGTAAGGATCTCTCAATATCTCATCTCTTTCGCTAGATACTCAATTTATAATTCCAAGCAAAATTTATCTTTCCAAGATCTTTCATCTTGGATTCTTTCTTCAAATATTTCACTGTATACAAAATCTCTTCAGGAGTTCCAATGATGTTCAAATCATCAAATCCTTTCCCAAATCTTCTTATAAATATGCATGAACTGATAGGATCATTCTTATAGTCTATCTATTATATAATAGGAAAGTTTTCAAAGATCAAAAATATATAAATTCACGAGACGGAGATAAAGGAGAAAAATGATAAGTAATCATACTATAGAGAGATTAGAAAATATCGATAATTTTTATTTTTAAAATCTTATTCGGTTATTTAGATAACATGATTTATCCAATGGCCAAATATATGTAAATAACAAAGTTTTAAACAAATATATTTTAAATAGTAAGTATCGATATCGAAGTGATTGAAAATCACTTCATATTTTCATGCAGTATAAATAACAGAAGTAATTTATCTTTTTTCAAATCAAATATTATTTTGTATCTACAAAGAATTGGTTATTTCGTCAAACATAATTACTAAACTACTAAATAAATCACAATTCTTGTCAAGTTTAATAAAATTGTAAAACAAAAACTCGCGCGATCGCGAGTCATATTATAGTTTAGAATATAGGGAGAGTAGGGACATAGTACCATGAAAAATACCGAAAAAACCATCACGAATCCACCACGAATGAAACATCCAAACCGAAACCTAAATAACCAAGTAGTCCACGCGAAGAATTTTCATTTAATTACTAAAAAAATATCCAAACTAATACAGAATTGTACAATCTTTATTCGATAAAAATTTTGGATAGCGATTCTAAATACACGAAATATTCTTTATCTTATCCAATTTAATCGATTTAACTTTTTTTGTTTTTAAACATTTCAACAGAAATTTTAGATCTTTTAGACGACCTAATCTTTTACTCGAAATGAATAGTCCAAAAATTTCAACTACGAAAATGTTTTATTTCCCTTTCTTTTGGTTAAATTAGAAAAAAAATATATATGTTTCTGAGATTGACCTATTAAATAAGGCAAATGAGGAAACCTCCTCTGTTATATATATGGAGAATACACAAACCGCTTAAAACCTCAAATAAAAAGAAAGCCTCACTTCCTAAATTGATATCTCTGAAAAATCTAAAAGCCAAAACAATTAAACGAATCTTAAGGCTGAAATTGCATGAGGCATTAAGCTTATTGTGATGGGTTTTAGTGGAATAAAAAACCGACGTTAACACCAAAACCAAACCTGTAATCCTTCTTCACATGATCCACCTGGTAAAGTGTTTTAAACAAGTCATTGTCGAAAGCATTTTTAAAATGTATAGGAACATGAAATCGCGGTTAAGGTCCATGTTTCTTTACCTCTGCGGATAGAAGTAAACCGAGTCCAATAGGCAATCGTTCTTCGAGGTAAGCAGAGGTAAGACCATTAGAATCAATCTTTCCTCTTAACCGAGACTAAACCAAAACCAAAACTCAAATTAGTACTTTTTGTTGTTGTTGCTTGTTTTCAAACTTCCAATGGAACAGAGGAAGGAGTCAAGTGTACCTGTCTAACAATGTAGTCATATCCAACACTAGCTGTAGCATCTCTTGACATATAATTGTACATGAAATCCGCCGCAAATGAGACCTGATTATGGGAAAAAGATAAGCTTATCTACTCTACAGGATTAAATATGAATTAAGACTACAAAAGGAATGTTTACCTTCTCTGAAAATTTATGAACATAGTGCATCAAAGCCACACCAGTGGAAGCAACTTGTCCAGAGGCAATCTGTTGATAATAGACCAAAAAAGTGGATAATAGTGAAGTTAGCATGAAGATTGAGGAACATTGTACACCAATGTAGCACCGGATCCAAATACATACGTAGAAGAGGAGATTCGTAAAACAAATTCTATCAAAGAAGATAAAAAAAAAAAAAAATTTGATAAGTTGTGAGTTGAGTTGCCCAAATTCTGAATAAGAAGAAACATTT
This sequence comes from Pseudoturritis turrita, assembly GCA_900406555.1. Classification (NCBI taxonomy): domain Eukaryota; kingdom Viridiplantae; phylum Streptophyta; class Magnoliopsida; order Brassicales; family Brassicaceae; genus Pseudoturritis; species Pseudoturritis turrita. Next base: position 262,940 of record OVBL01000085.1, read on the forward strand.
ACCATTTTATCAGTTTCGTATCGAGCTGCAAAACCAACACCAGACTTCCGATCCTGACCACTCCGGAAAACCTCACCACCCAAAGAGAGTTGGGGTGTCACATGCTGCAAGAAATATTTCAAAATCCATTGAAAAGAAACAATTTCAGTGTTGTAGTTAACAAAAGATTAATCTAATGTTGAAAAAAGACGAGAAAGATTGTTAGGGGATTGTTAGTACCTAACTATACACTTAATCACAAGAATTTAACAGAACGGCTTAAAATGGTAAAAGCCATAATAGCAACGGTCAATAGTTAACTTTACTTGGATATAGTTAGCTTTAAAAAGAGAACCGCTTCCAAGTCCAAGCATGGTTCTGTAGTCTGACCCCTACGAAATTTTTTTGTAAATTGCGATTGTCAAAAACTAAAATAAAGCTTAAATCAAAAGGGTGCAACATCACATAAACAACATCTTCAAATATAGAAAAGCTCCTCACCTTGTAATCAAATGTGACTATACCATTCGACATGTCTTGTTCATTTGTCAGCTGGAAGAGAAAAGAAACAATATGGTTATAGAAAGAAAAGAGAACAGAGAAAATTAAAAAACAAAATATGGACAATTTTGTAACAATTTAACCTGAGCATGACTCTTTATAGACACATTATCAGTTACATCCCACTTTAATCTCGCATTTAGTCTACCATCCGTCATAACCCTTCCGATTAGCATCAACTCTTGTTGAGAATTTTTCGAGTGTTATTATACGCAAACCGATTGGGAATCATAAATACTTATAAAAAAGAAGAACAACATTATTACCTCTGGATCAACGAAATTTGCACCAAATTCATAATCAGCAGTAGGAATTTTGGTTATTTCAGGCAATGGAGAAGGAAACTCGGTTGGTCCCATCAATACGCTGTTTGAAAACATCGATTAGGAACACAAAACAAAACAAGAGATGAACAAACCAAAATCTCTCACTAACCTATGACTGAGAGAAAACTTCTGATTCAACTCCTTGTTAAAGTCGAATCGGAAACCCTCAAATAGTTCTGGCTTTAAAGCCACTGCAAAGTGAAAAATCAAAAACATTCAAAACAAGAAACAAGAGTTTGAAGATAGTTAAAAGAGTGTCCGAATACTAAACTGGTAGCTTCACGGTGGATATCTTCATAGGGAAGAAGGCAAGGGAGGTTTGAGTAATCAACTTTTTCGTCGATTTTCGTCTTCGAATCGACTTGTGATGAAAATCCCGCCATAGCTGCTTCTTCGGAGAAACTTTTGGTTCGATGAAGAGCGAAATTTTTTTTTTTTTTGAAGGAAGCGAAGAAGACGCAGAATTAAAAGGGTTTTGTGTTTTTTTTCTTTCCTTTCATTTATTTCGTGTGCGTCACGGGTTTTTTCATTCCAGATTGTTTTTTAATTTTTGAATCGGACCGGTTTTATATGACTGTTTCTAAATTTCTAATTCTATACATAAAAAAGATTTGCTTGTTTCTTGGGGATAAAGTAATTTAAAAAGAAATTTTGTTTTTTGAAAAAAAAAAAAAAAAAGTCAAGTTTCCATCTTAGTTTGTTCTCCGGTTAAATGAAAAATCTATATTTTTCACATTAAATGGAAATATACAAAATACCAAATGTCGTACTCGCAAGGACATTGTTATACGCTAATGATAACAAACAGTAAAAATATGGACGTATTTATCAAAATGAAATTTTTATTTATAGATTGTGAAACTTTTTAAAGCTTTTATTCACCTCTCTTAAAAAGTCAGACTAAGTAAAACAAGGAAACAATAACAAACCTAAAACTAATAGACTTCTCTTCTCAGAGTAAGTAACGAAAGCAACCAACGTAAGAAGATAAATGGATCATGAAGCAGCTCATCTCACCCAGAAGCGGGAATCATTTGCTGCTTTGAGAGCTTTTTCATAAGTCTGCTTCAGTGCTTCCTATCAATACGAGAATAATTATCTTAACAGACAATTATCACAGGCCAAAGCTGCAAATTTTTGAAAGAAATGTGAGAGATGTTGTTACCTGTAATTTGATACATTAATGGTGTCAGAAAAGTGTTTGCAAATATTCGAATCAAAAGTAGAATGTGGTACCTGCGAGGTGACGCACACAATAACGTGGCTGCACGCAAAAGAGTTTTGCTTTGCCGGAAACAATCTGAAAAAAATCAGCAAAAAACAGTAATGACATGGGTCTCAATCTTCTAAGTCCAGCATATGAACATATCACAGCAACAACAATAGAAGTTACCCGCTTTGCAAAAGCTGCAATACCGATGGATTCCGGACAGCAAGGGTCATTGAATATTTTGATAATTTCGTTGGTTTTCGCACTGCAAAAGACCAAGCCATAAATAGTTTTTAGAAGAAACAAAGGAAGAATTAACCATGAGGGACGCCTAAGCAATGTTAACACTCTCTACTCTTTCTCTCCCTTTATAAATACCCATTTCCCATTCTCTACCCAAAGTTTCTCTTTCCTTGGCTGGGGTTTTGAGAGAGAAACGAGAGAGAGAGAGTTTCTTCTAAACGTATCTAAATCTACCATAGGAAAGACAAGACTGATCTTAAACCTAAACCATAGCCATATCTTACATTGTCCTTTGTCCACCTTATTTGCCTTATCACATTGGCAATCTTCTGCTTTTCACGGCTAAAGTCCTACAAAAAGCCACATGAATTGTGAGCAAATGTGTATGCTATGAGAAGTCAAACACACAAGAAATACCTCTGATTTAAGAAGTTTCTTCATTGCTTCCAACTCGTTGAGCTTCTTCAATCGGTCATCCTCAGTTTTCAGACAAGCCTCTGCAGCTTGGAGGGCTGTACCAACCGTAGCTGTCTTTATCCCATCATCGTTCATTGGAATCTTTTCATTCTCTTCATTCTTTGGATCCTCCTTCTCTTCATTCTTTGCCTCATCATTCTTCGGCTTCTTTGACATCTCCTCTGGCTTCTTTGCCATCTTGCTTCTCTCAGTCATCGCATCCCGTAGTTCCTCGTACTTCTCACGATAGCGAAAACTCAGTTTAACGGCAACTTCAGGAACGAGCAAACATAGGATAAACGAATCCGAAATCGATTAGCGAAGAAGAAGAGAGAGAGAGAAATTTTTTTTAGCGATTTGGTTTAGAATAATCGCACCCAACACCCAAATCGATTTGTCATTCGCAAACATAGGATAAACGGATTGCACCCAAATCGCACTACCATTCCTTAATTTGATCAATCACATTGTACCCAAACCGCATCGCTGCCATACTCAAATCGGAGTCACACGTAAATCGAAGTGTCATTCGGAGCCAAAGAAAAATTATGAGAGAATGCCAAAGAAATCGCCTACATAGATGACTTCATGTATATGAAAGAACCTCAAGGAAAACCCATGGAGAGGAGTGCTCTTTCATAGATTTTTTTTTTTTTTTAGTCGAAGAGGTGTTTTAGATTCTTAACTCTGCCATTATCTCAACGTCTCGATTAGTATAAAGAGGTGATTTGGAGTGTACATTTATTCAGTTTCAATTTTTGATGAGTGTGTTATCATTAGATGTAAGAACTTATTTGGAAACCATGTGTTGAAGCTCTGAGTCATCAATATTTTTTATGTGCTTCGATGTCGCCAGTAAGAATCTATAAAACACCAATTCGACAAAAAAAAAAAAATCTATAAAACACCTCTTTCTAATACCAATCAAATCACACTAAGAACTTAACTCTGCCATAGAAAAAGAGGTAGATGTTTTAATTCAGAAAACAATAAAACTAAATCATTTCTTCATCAGTGTACAAAAACCTTAAACATCACTTATAAAAAAAAAAAAACAGAGAGAGTATAGAAGACCGCTTATCGATAATTAGGATGTGTTGTTCTCTTCGATTAGCTTATGCGTTAGGTTTTTTAGGAATTAGGTTGTATGGTAGGCGAAGTGTTTTTGAGACTAATTTTCAGTTTAGTTGCTTGTTCTTTGTTTTTGTTGCGGTTTTCAAATCTTTGGATGTTCTAGGCATTGTTTTTGTTCTTTTGTTGGTATTGACTATCAGACTCTCTTTTGTAGGGAGTAGTCTCCGGAGAAATAATGTAATCCACCGGCTTAGTCTATGGGATTGTGTTGATGGCCACGGGCTTTTGTATTTCATCAAAATTTAATATAATATCATTCAGACGAAGAAAGAAGAGAAGATCTGTTTTGTTTTTTGGAGGTAAAGTAATTTTAAAAAAAATTGTTTTCTGATTCTCCGGTTAAATGAAAATCTATAGTTTTCACAAAAATGGAAATATTTTCACAATAAATATACAAATACCAAAAGTCGGACTCCCAAGGACATTATTATTATACGCTAATGATAACAAACAGTAAATATGTATTTATCAAAGTGAAAATTTTATTTATCGATTGTGAAACTTTTTAAAGCTTTTATTCACTCTCTCGTTTTAAGCAACGCAAAACAAAAATATGTGTAGAAGAAATCTGGGACTAAGCAAAACAAGGAAACAATAACAAACCTAAAACTATTAGACTTCTCTTCTCAAAGTAAGTAACGAAAGCAACCAACGTAAGAAGATAAATGGATCATGAAGCAGCTCATCTCACCCAGAAGCGGGAATCATGTCCAAAACTTTCATCATGAATGCAAACGTAAACGCGTCTTCTTGAAGCTTCTCGAATCTGCATTTCAGATCAATCAAACACGGCTCAATCAAATACCAAACCGGATTTCAAACAAACCTTCTTGGTTAGTCGAACAGGACTCAAGTCCAGTCTAAATGTAGAGAAGTGTTTGTATTGTTGAGAGAAAAGGACTCTAAATTTGTACCTCCCAGATTTCGAGAAATGCCCAGCGCCAAGCTCACATTTGAACAGAAGCAAGTTGTTGTCCGTCTTCGTTTCTCTTAGTTTCGCCACAAACTTGGCAGGTTCAGAGTACATAACTCTCGGATCTGTTGGACAGAAACAGTTAAAAACCTCGATAAGTCAGAAACAAATCATTTGCCAAGCTGATTTAATCAGAGAATCAGCACAACAACCGATCTTAAAAGGTCAGGAAATAACGTCCTTAGCCAAAATCAGAAGCACTTTTTGATTCTAAATCGTATCTAGACAAAAGAAAGCTTACCATTTAACCCAGCAGTTACAAGAATATTTGGATAATTCTGCGCCGTAACCTGTTATATTGTGAATAGATGCATCATCACATAGAACTTGCATATCTTTTATTGCAGATAATACTAAAAGAAGGGATATACTCACATTGTCGACAGGGGAATATGACTTCATATAGAAGTAAAATTCTTCCTTTCTGGGGTCACCCCACTCCTACAAAATTATAGAAGCCAAAATAAGACATATTTAAGAACCACTTTTTCAGATGAATAACAAAAGATAAAACATTATTGAGCCAATTCAGATGATAGCTTCTTGATTCCTAAAGAAATCTATCTGTCCTTACGCTTATTCCAGTTCCATATCTTGACAATTCCCAATGCAATGTACTTTGTAAAATAAGAAAAATATGTAATTCGATATTTTTAAGGCATTGAACGAGCATCGAACTCACCTCCCATTCTGATGTCGTAAGCGGAATAGTTGGGTCTAGCATTGTTGTCAAAACATCGACAAACGGAACTCCAGCGACAACCACCTTGAACAAGTCAGGCCTCATATTAACAACAGCACCCATCAGCAATCCACCAGCACTTCTTCCTTCGATGCACAGTTTTTCCTTCGAGCAATACTTAAGTTCTATTAAACACTCAGCACAAGCAATAAAATCAGTGAATGTGTTTTTCTTCTTCAACAGCTTCCCGTTCTCGTACCACTGCCTCCCCATTTCACCACCCCCACGAACATGAGCAATTACATAGATAAAACCACGATCTAACAGGGATAATCTTGATGCCTTGAAATATGGATCGACAGAAATCTGTAAAGATAAGAGTGTTTCATAGCTTAGCACAAAAGAAGTAAAAGGACCGAGGATCTGAAGACCATAAGCTTCAGCTAAAAATACCTCATATGAACCATATCCATAAAGCAGCAATGGATCACACCCATCGAGCTTTGCAAGTTTTTTGTTATAAACAATAGACATTGGAATTTGAGTTCCATCTGATGCAGTGACCCATTTCCTTTCTGTAACATAATTTGATGCATCAAAACCTCCCAATACCTGAAAGAAATACAGAGGGTTATGATAAACATCAAGCGATGACCATGTCGGAAGAGTATAGAGGAAAAAATCGTGAAAGCAAAGTAACTGCCAAAAAGAAAAACCATCAAATTTTTCATGTAAATACGACTCATTACCATTTAATGAATACGCCTATGCAATGAAAATTTTAAAATCTGCAACTAATTGTGCAGAGCGCGTAGGAAATTGATACAAAGTGAGGGAGTCAGAAAGAATAAGTAGTTTACTTACTGTGTCAATCTTCTTGACAACAGAAGTGCCACTGTCCATGTCATAGTCATACACAGAAGGAGGTGTTTTCATCGAGCTGTAGCAGAACCTTAAAACTTTGGACGAAAATTCAGACTCTGTTGAGTCAACTGAATAGACCGGGTCAACAAAGCTAACACTACGACCACCTTGTAGACCTTTCAGTGGCTGTCCCTCAGCAGGAAGCCTATGAACTGTTATCTTCTGCAGTCCCTGTTCACGCTCGAATACTGCAAGATGATCTCGAAAAAGCTGAATTTCCTGAATCTTTACACTGTCCATATCAAACATACAATATAATTATATGGCTATAGGAAACAAGGTGACCTTGAAGTTAAGTGAATAATGCATCATAAAACTGAATTAGCAATGGCAAAGTAACATAAATGAGACAAAAAAGTAGTTGAGCTTCATTTGCATTTTGGATAGGAACACTGACAATGGCAAACAGATTATAACAAAGATGTTTACCTTTCTCTATGTGGAATCAGCACAGTCGTCTTAGATGTATCATCAACTGAGCAGGCGACCAATTCTGAGTTGTAAAATTCAGTGCTCCTTCTCTGAATGAAAAAGTGGTTCCCACGATGACCAACAGATGAATCAATGCCATCTACACGAGGTGTCAACACCCTGAGTCCATCTTGAGGCTTGGACACATCAAGCGAGAAGACAAATCTTGTAGTTTTGCTTTCGGATGCAACAAATATATACTTATGGCTCTCAGAGGCATGAAGATCCAGAGAAAACATATCATCCTTCTCATGGTAAAGGCACACATCACTGCATTGCTCTGTCCCCAACTTATGTAACCAAACCTGTTAATGAAGTACCGTCAAACTTACTAAAAACTCAAAACCATTGCGTCTATGAGGTGTATAATGTCATAAGACTCATAACTTGATGGAAAACGGTATAACCTAAACTAATAAAGATACTTGAGATGGCAGGGTGGCAAAAATTTAACAATCAAAGGTAAACCTTGTCAGGTCGCAGAATTTCGTCCATAGTTATGTAGACCAAAGCATCATTAGCAGCCCATTCAAGATAACAAGTCAATCCTTTTAGCGGCTGCCCTACTTGTTTTAGTGCTTCAGAGTCAATGACATTTACTGCATATATTTCATCACCTTTTGTGTCCTCTGCATATGCCACTAATTTATGATCGGGGCTGGTCTGAGGACAGAATTAAGAAAATGAAACATCAAGTTAGCAAAAAGCAGGTTTTGAAACGGAATATCAAAATCTATTCCAACCTTGAAGGCACCAATTCTGTAGTAGTCATGTTCTTGTGCTTTGATATTCTCATCCAATATTACATGCTCAGCAGGAGCATCTGGACCAGTTTGCATAGTATCATACACAGAAGGCTCAGATTTGTTGTCAGTGATCAAACGCCTACAGTGCTGAACATATTCCTTTCCTTGAAGATTTTTCTTATAATAGTAGTAAGGTCCCTTGCGTAGTGGTGCAGATATATCATCTTCTTTGATCCTCCCTCTTATTTCAGCAAACAGCTGATTCTCAAATTGCTTGGTTCCTGACAAATAAATTTCCATCTAAATTATCACAGCTAAGTAACTAATATTCCAACCCTAAAACCCAAGGCAATTTGAAAGACTCACCAGACATGACGGAATCAGTGTAATCATTTTCTTCACGGAGATAAGAAAGCATGTCGGGATTGCAACGAGAATCGTCACGGAGCCAGTAGTAATTATCAACCCTAACGTCACCAAACATCTCCATCACATGCTCCACTTTCTTCGCTACAGGAGGGGATCTCGATTCCGCCATGTCTCCCGATGATTTCAACCGCAACGATGTAGCTCCGGCTTCAGAGCGACGGCGAGGGGCAAGAGGAACGAGGCAAGAGAGAGGAGCACCGAAGTGGAGAAGACGACGACGAGGCGGTGCGAGTAAGTGAGAGCAAAGGGAAACGAGTTGACCCCTTACTATCATTTACAGGGTTGGTTAGACTGAGCGCAAGACTCGCGGCGAGTTGTTAATAGATGATCGGTTATTTCCGGTTTAGTTGTCCTAAACCGGCCTTTCTTTGAATCGGTTACACAAAATTCCAAAATTCGTCGATTTTTTGCTCGGATTATTGAACCAAACCAAACAATTCGAAAATGGTGGTCTATGTTCTTCAGTTCTTGCGTGGATAGACATAAACAAGCACTTTTTTTTAACTTGATGGCTTGAGATAACCCAAACCTAACCGAATCGTAATAAAACGAAAAAAAACAAGATGGGATGATAAAAATTGGTCTTACATACAGAACAAATATAAAACCACAAAACAAAAACGAAGCACGTATACTACTAACATCCAGAATAGACAGAGCAGAGTCAAGATCAAGTTAAAAAAAAAGTGCTTCAAAACCACTAAAATTGCCAAAGTGACATTCACTTTTTTCACAAGAAAATGTTTCCAAAAGGACAAGGAAAAAAAACAATGGAAGTGTAAACAACATCATCAGAAGATATACCTTGAAAGAACATAAGCCAATGGCGATAATGGTGCTAACTTCATCAGAACAATAGGAGACTAATAATGTCGGCTCATCACAGGAAATAAGGAACACCTGTCCTTGGCCCTCTCATTTGATTGTTCTCTTCTGTCTCCGTGAAGAACTTCACTTCCCTTTCCTGGTAATAAAACAAATTATAAACCCTGAGGACCAGATCCTAAACACTTCCCAGAAAACACACTGAGCACGTTCGATAAGGGCAGACTGATTCTAATGCACTAACTAGGGTGAATTTCACATAGATAGATGGTTTTTACTGGATTGTCACAAGAGCTAGAGAAACCCATGGAAGATGATCCATTATACTGCAGTTATTAGATAAATGGCTAAAACATCATTCCAACTCTATCTCACCAGGTTTACTCGCATAAACAAGAAGTTTGTTCATGTTTGGATAGAGTAGTGACACGAATCAAAAGGAGCAACTTAATAGATCAAAGCCAAAAGTAAATAGAAACCTCTTGATTAGAAGATAAGTGCATAGAAGTAATAAGAACATGAAACACGAGATCCCGGCATATCAATAGGAAAAGAGGAAACAAATGCCTCACCATGTTTTCATTGAAACTCAATATCGAAGCGACATTCCCACAGCGGTAGCAGTAATTAGGTGCAGACCACACCTTTACAAAAAAAATAAAGAGAAGAAACATCACCAAGCAGATTACATGTCTGAATATCCAGAATGTATCATAAGAAAGCGAGACACTTACAGTTACGAGGCCTTTATCTTGGAACATGTACTTGAGACCTTCTTGTACAAGCTGGTGTGCACGACATACTAGATCAAGATTGTTTATATGGTTAAACTGCACAAGAAGCAAAACAAAAGATCAGAGAAGTGAAATACATTTAATTCTTGTATAACTTAATTCAAATTTCAACCCAAAAAAACATACCTCAGAGGTAACCCTGGACCCGAAAAGCCAACCAGCTCCACGTGGACTGACAGCCCATGTTTCAATATCTTCAGGATCGCTCCACATAAGATCACAGAAGGGTCCTTCATGCGGGATTTCGCAATTCCGCTCAATTAGTCTTATCTAGAAAACACAATAACATCAAAAGTGAGTGAATGAGATTTTAAAACTTACAGGGTTAAAACCAAAAAAAAGCAATTAAAATGAGCACATATTAACCTGGTCAATTGTCCGTACATCAGGTGAAAGTCCACCATGAACACATAGAACCTACATCGAAGAAGCCATACTTCTTAATACAGCATACAGATAACTTATTCATTCATATAATTCTAAAAGAAAATACATCATAATACAATGCCAAAGATGGCCGAGGAAAGTGCTTACAGTGCCATCAATAATCGCTGAAAGTGTAAGAAAGTCAAAAACATCTGTGCAGTATCTCCATGCATTAGCATTACCATACTTCCTTTGGCACTCGTCATAGAAACCATACACCTAGAAAATATAAAATTGGAATGATTATTTAAGACAACAACTTTGTTAAAAAGTGAACCTGAAGGGACACAAAATACAAACCAAGTGTAATATGATAGTTAAACCAGAACATTTAAACGAAACCGAGAGCAGGAAAACAATAAACAAAACACCATCACTTCGTATCTATTGTGGATGTCTTGGATTGTTTATGTACCAACTTCCAAAGACTTGTCACCATGTAAGAATATGTTGATTATACTGTTAGTAGACTTTGGAATACACATTTAATTTGCAACGTGAGGTAGACTCGGCTTAATCACAGTGAAGATTTACCAGAAGTGCATTGAAATACAACAAAATATCATTACAATCTTCTTCCTTGACAGTGGATGTTAAAATGGTGTAGAAAAAGAGATACATCAAGAGCATCCAAGAAGAAAACTCATATAAGCAAAAGCATGAACTTTGCGAAATTAGCTTTCCAGTAATCGATTCACACAAAATGCACCTTAGATAAAATCCATGAGTACATCTGGCATGGCATTCCAAAACGTACAAATTCAACTTTCAAAACCAGTTTTAAGTTATAACAATTGAGGAAGAAAATCAAAATTACTTATTTACTAGGCACTGCGTGAAGACTGAAGAGCATAGCAACAATAGACATCAGTGAAACAGAATAACGCATACCTGAGTTAGCTGTCTGCTTTCATGATTTCCACGCAAAAGTGTGATATTGGCTGGATGTCTACACATTGAAATACAAGAGAAAGAGCGGTTTCAAGCTCAATGGAGCAATGTGTTTTTAAACTTAAAGAGCATTCTCAAGAGAACTATCATATACAGCAAAAAAGGAAGCATGATCAATGGCATATGGAAAGCACAACTTTTGGAAAAATTCATAACTTACCTTGCTTTAAGAAGCAAAAGAATAGTGAAAACTTCAAGACTGTTGTAACCTCTATCAACAAAATCTCCCTGAGAAAATGCCCCAAAGCAAATTAAACTATGCGTACATATTGATGTGTCATAACGCCCAAAGACAGAAAGTCTATACCATAAAGATGTAATTTGTCTCGGGAACATGACCTCCGGTCTGGAAAAGCTTCATTAGATCATGAAACTGGCCATGGATATCACCACAGACGGTGACTGGACTGTTGACAGGTTGTACATTTGATTCCTCAATGAGAATTTCTTTCACCTGTAAACAGTATAAACGTTATCAGAACATCTTGTGATTACCAATGCATCTTTACCAAATCATTGCCATGAAAAATCAACCGTTTGAGAAACGAAAACAAGAAGAATTAGATTGGCTACAGAAGAACTAAAACCTATCCCTAATTCTCTAGAATTTAGAAGCAAATTTGCAAGTTGATTGGACACCCTGTCGATAAATCCTCCGTTGAAACAACAAAAAGAGAGAAAAACCCTAAAATCGATAAACAAAAATGACAAAGGAAACAGTAAGGTAGAGAGACCAGATTCGAAGTAAAAGTTCGACAAAGATAAGGAAAACAGAGCAAACTAAAGACTCAATCGAGAACGCGAAGCATTGGGTTTGTAGAGAGATACATGAGAGAAAGCAAGCAAAAAGAAACGAAGAAGAAGAAGAAGGCGTACGTATTCGCAGAGAAGCTGAAGCTCGTCTTCAGAGAGATGTTGGCCTTCTTTAACCTTCGATATCCATTGATCCAAATCCATGGCGTCTTTTTATCCTCTCTCTCTCTCTCTCTCTCGGGTGGTCTATGTAAGTAGAAATTTCTCCTGTTTCGTCGATTTCAATGGCGACTTTGGACGATCTTCGGTGGAGAATTGAAGCGGAAGATAGATCTAGCAGAGCATTGCTCCCTCCGCTTCGTTAGGGTTACGTAAGAGGAGGAAAGAGAGAGAAGAAGAAAGGGGAAAACACAATGTCGACCCAAACCCAATTTGGTCTTCCCCATCTTCAAAACTCGATCCATCGAATATATTATTAACATTAAACCTCTTTTTTTTTGTTTTTTGGCAACACATTAAACATCATTTTAATTAAATTTTGGAGACAAATTTAATATGGTTTGTATGACTAATGATGTGACTTAAATATTTTTTACTACTATATGATTTTTTTATTATTATTTAATTTTGTTAGGACATTATAAAAAAAAAATCTAAAAATAATAGGTTACGAAATTAAAAAATCGCGCTTTTTGTAACAGTGAAATGAAAGGTAAAATTAGCATTATAATTCATTTTAATACTATTTGAAAACAATATTTCACATCATTGTCTAAGAAAAAGATCAGGTAAGATCTTGGTCAGTTCATAGGATTTTATCAAAGCATCGTTAAGTCGAGGTTTGTCCTCCATCACTGCTTCCGAAAGATGTGTGAAGATCTAGTTTATCTAGATCTCATCTTGCCGGTTTAGTCTCTTAGAAACCCATGTTTGTGAGGTAGTTTAAATCTATCATAGGAAAAACCGCTTATCGTTGTTTGGGATTCTAACTCTCTCTTTGGTTTGCTTTCGCGATAGGTCTTTCAAAAGTTAAGTTGTATTGTTTGGCGAAGTGTGTTTGGCTAGATTCGGTTTTTGTTGTGGTTTCTCTAGTTTGAGTTTCGGATTTCGATCATATTAGTCTTTTAGACCTTGTTTTGTGTGACAAGAATTTTGGTCTCCCTTCCATAAGACTTATATTATGAGATTTCCTATAATGATTTGGATTGTTTAGTCGTCGGCGTTTGTATTTTATCAAAAATTTATTAATATATAATTTGGATGAAGACAAAGAAACAAATTCACTCTTAAAAAATCATTAAAATTACAAAGTTTAATTTATTTGCTTTGCTTAAAATGAAAAGTTAGATGTTTGTGAAGTTTTTTTTTAAAAAATAATTTGAAAATTTAAAATCAATATTATTGGCTCGTTATCTCTATTAAAAATTTCGAAAAAATATTTCAGTTTAATCACTGTTGGAGGAGATTTTCGGTCGACAACCAAATTGCGACACATGGACAGACATATCGGTAAGCTTTGATTTTTAAATATATCGAAATAACAAACATTTCTAATACAACAATGGTTTGGGAGCTTTGATATATAGATATTATAAATACATGTTTAATAAAAACAAAATATTTACTGAGTTTTCCAGTAGATTTGGATTGAAATGAGAAACATGACTCTTTTAGTCCAATGGAGCCTTCTCACTTCTCAACAACAAAACAAAACAAAAACCTCAAATAACATCAAACGTGTAAAAAAAGAGACGTGCGTCTCAAGAAAAAGAAGAAACCATTTAATACCTGGTACTCTTCAACCTCCCCCACCACTTCATCTTCACCTTCTCCACTGATCCACTTGTTTCTTCACTCCCAAGTTTGCTTAATATCAGTTTCGTTTCCCTTAGTCTCCCTCCATAATCCTTCTTCCATGTCTCAAACATCTGTTTCAGCCTTCTTAGCTCCCGGTCCGGATTCAAGTTTGCTTCCACCTGACCAGATTTCACTTCCATCAAGAACTTTGTGTCGTCACCAAACACTTGAGCTCTTTGTCCGAATTCCTCAGCTAATCGGCTTATCACGCTTAAACCCACGCCTACGCTTCTTGTCCTGCCATGGGTATGGGTTCTGAAATCTCCACTTCCTGAATATGAATGTGTTCCATCGCTTGCGTTCACTGATGCATCCGAGTTTCTAGCTGAGTCCTCGACATCTAGGCTTTTCTTTGCAATGGAAAGACTGGATTGCAAAGATCTCATTTGCTTTTGCCAAATTTCTTCCATGGATTTCATCTTTGTTTCATATTCAGACCACCGGTTTTCATACTGCTGGAGTCTTTGTTGGAGAATTTCGTTTTCCTCTTCTTTCTTACGAAGAGCAGCTTCGGTTTTAAGTACCCTGCGCTGAAGTTCGGAAAGAAACGATGCCTTCACTAGCACCTCGTCTGACTCATTTCTCTGCGTAAGGAATTGGTTTTAAGAGTCAACCAATATTCGAATATATCCTATAGTCAGATACGAAAAAAGAATGGAAACTCTGAGAGGACCTTGGTGCCTCCAGATTTTAGCCATCCTATATCACCGGCGCATCTTCTAACCAGCTCGCCACGTATCGCTGCAGGAAAATAAAGGTTTCAGCTATTCTCGAAACTTTTGATTTCAAATAAGTCATGGCATTTTGAGGTTTGTTTCAGTCATGAGAATTAATCAACCCTTTTTTACCTGATTGTATTACAGCAGATGCATCAACCGTGTTTTTATACTGTCTTTTAGCAATCCTTCTCTTAGCATGGCTTTGTATAGCAGCAGAAGCTCTATGCCTCCGTAGTAACTCCGCGTATTCCTTTCTTACCTTTTCTCCACGAATAACTGAAACAAAAGGATGTATGAAGAAGCCGTAGCTCAAGTTAAGCTGAAACTGTCTCTACTATCAAGAGATATTGTAATGAGACAAGGGGAAATACATGATTGAAGAACAACAATTCCTCTTTTAAGCTCTTTCAGACGACAGCGTGCTTGGTGCCCTCTAAAACAGCTTTGGAGACGTAAAATGCCATGAAGGGTACGATTCCTTGTATCTTCAAGAACCCCAATCTGCAATGGTGAGGCGAAAACATTGCAGTAAGAGTCTCTGATTTGTGGCCCCTTCTAGAGAAATTCAAGACATCAGACGACTAGCTATAGTACCTGGCCAGTTCTGAAAAACAGTTTTGTGTAGCCGACTTGATACATCTCTGGCAAGATATTGAATTGATGAAGAATTGCAACGGAAACACTTAGGGGATCTTTTGCTGCAATGCTCTCCAGCAGAAGGAATCCATACCTAATGTATGACAAGAAAAACAACATAAGTGACCATTCAACATTATTGCAAGTAAAGAAGAGAGGGTAATGATAAGACGACTTGCAAAACCATGGAAGTGCGGCTACTGATATACTGGATGGAGTTGTTACCTTCGGGAAAATTTCTGATGAGACATTCTCGTAGGAAATCCAGAACGGGAAATTCGAACCACCTCTAGGACCCCACAACATCTTAGCTGCTGTAAGACAAGCCCTTGCTCATACAACCCGGGAGACTGAACATTGTTTGGCTTTATGCAGCGAATGAAATGCGGGGTAGTGTTCCCTAGACGTTGCATCAATTGGAAAAGTTGACTCTGACAAAAATATCCAGGCATGGTCATTAATCATATTTTAAGATGATGAGATGTTTGCTCCTAAAGTAAGCAGAATCCCTTTGGATAAGAAAGGGACATCAAATGTTAATGAGATGAAAGCCGTGATGAGCAAACCACAAGCGCGACAAGCTTAGAAGGTTTAAGAGCAGAAATAGAAGCAACATGTGTTTACGGCAAAAGTGCCCTACCTTAAATTTAGTAGCTACACTCAGTCGCTGGGAATCAGCTCCACCTGCTTTGTGTAAAGGTCCAATAACAGGTTTTTCAGAATGAATGAGCATACTAGAAGCAAAAGCTTGGGGAAGGTGGCAAGAGCAAGATGACAAAAGTTGAATAGAATCTGAATGCAACAAATCCCGGTTCTTCTCAAGAAACCCAGTCGTCTCGTATGTAACCTGAGTTGGAAAAGCAAGTAAAGATTGGCATCATGAAGGAATCATTGACGAAGAACTAGGTTCATGTTTCAGTTTGGATTTCTAAACCTCAACGATGAACTCACAGACCCAACAACATAACATGCCTTATGTTCTGGCATGCCCGGTAAAATGGTGCCACTGAGTTTTCTAAAGCTATTACCTCTCCAGCATAATGAGCAACCGTGAAAGCCTTCCCTCGATCTCCTCTAAAGCAGGAATTAGCATCTAGATGTTGCTTAAGCTTGTTGGCAAGTGTCAAATCTGTGCCATTCGGAAATGTGGATTCCTCATCCAGAAGTGAGAGCAGACCTAATGGTTTCTGCACAGAAGTGATACTTACTTGTCTTAGAACTTAGAAGACATGCTTTGTAATAAACAACAAATATGTTCCAACACAACATATCTCAACATTGCTATGCAGCTTGAATGCTTGATGATGGGAAGACATCGCCAAAATGTTAATATATCATACTGAGTAACAGATAAACTCATATGTAGCATATGATGGTTGCTGACTCTAGTGGAGATTAGCTATCACATTACCTTTTCAAAGAGACTGAGACAATCTTGATTGTCCTCAAAATCAACCCTTGTCCAGTCAATGCCATCCTGGATATATTCCTGGAAGAGCAGAAAGAGACATTAAGCCGCCAGTCAGAAAACTGAGACATTTGATTGTCTGTCATGTGAATGTTCGACCTAGATATACTACAAGAACCCATAGCAGAAAGGGGTAACTTTACCTCCTGCTCCAGCTTGAATAGATGACGATTAAAGTGTTGCTGCAATCTCTCATTTGCATAATTTATACAGAACTGCTCAAAACTATTCTTCTGCAACATGTGAAGTAGTTATTCAGCAAACCAAATTAACATTCGTACAAAATGTAAAACAGAAGATGCATACATGAAACCATTTTCCTGTAAAACCTATGCCCCATTCTTTCTCATAATACAATGTGGATACAACCACAAGTTGAGCTTTTAGAAGGTCAAATCTCTATGTAGAAAATATGCAAAATAGTTCCTAAGCATTCAGGTTTTCAGCAGATGGATTAAATTAGAGAAAGCGCGGTGTATGCTGACAATAAACTGTCACGCTTCTAATGACAGTGTCATCCTAATTTTCATCCCAGTTGATCCCTAAATTGTGACCGAGTTCCCCCAGGTCCTCACTAATATTTCCCAAAAATTTCTAGATCTGAATATCTAATGTGCAGATAGCTTCTCTAAGTTCATGCAGGGAAAAGAAAAGCGAGACTAAAAAGAAGCATACATTGAATGACTCAAAGCCATAGATATCAAGAATGCTGATGGATCTGCCAGTTCTCCTCTTTCCCACCGCAAGAGATTTGTTTATCTGTTCAACCAGCCAGTCAAATAGGCAGGCATAGATTGACTTTGCTAAAGCATCTCTTGCGTCAATGGCCTGAAAGCAAATAAGAAAGAATTTCAGCACAAAACAAAATAAACAAGTCATTATCTTCAGAAGGAATACTCGTGTACTGCAAATGTTGATACCAAATAAATAAGAAGCACAGATCATGATTACAGAGTGGGAAACCAACCTTTATCAGAATACAATTACGCACAGAAAAATAAGTGCAAGCAATTCTTTATAAAAGGCCTACCTGTGATAGTGTTAGCTTCTGTACAATAGTATCATTTCCAACTCTCATATTACGCTTCGATAGTGCTAGCTTAAGCTCATTGATGTTGCACCCAATTAATTTAGCAACAGTTGACAAACCTGAATAAACCAAATACAGCACTTAAGTTAGCCAGATGAGCCACAAATATTAAGCACCAAACTTGAAACAACTAAAACTCTTCTACAAGAGAATGAAACAAAAACTATGGAGGTGACATTTTCACACACAATATACAGAGAAGCAGAATAACTTAAAAAGAGCAAGTATCAGTATCTAAGGACTGAAGAGCCTTACTTTCATCTGGTTCAGGTTCAACGTGATTTTCATTGTCGATAATGGTGAAAGAAACATTCCCCAGCCATAATACTGCTGCAAGCATTGCAAATACAGTTTCTTGATCTTCTTTACTAACGTGCACAATATCTAGAGCTTCCTGCAACAGCAAAGAGTTTCTCAATCAAAAAGTCGAATTAAATGTCTGAAATATGCAGAGAAAGAAAGAAGAAGAAAAAATTGACTGAATGATGGAGTTACCTTAACGGCGTGAAAACGTTCAGCGTCATCAACTCCGTTAATTGAATAGCAATTGCTCTGTCTCAAATATTTATACTCTTTTGCGCTTGTTAAATTCAGCTTCTCTGATTTAACAATGAGTGGAATAAAGAGTCAGATATACAATATTGTTCCACCAGTTAATCAATAAATATATCTATATTGATATATGTAATATCACATAATTGACCTGAAAAGTCTATACAGTGAACTGTTCATTTACATTAACCATTTTGACTAGCAAGAGATGCAACCAGAGGATTTTTTAAAGAAAATTGTTATAAGCGTTTTCTAGGATTCAAATTTCCAAATCATACCTTTAAGCGCAGGTGAAGCCCCAGCACAAAGTTGATAAAATATATGATATGACCTCTCTCCTTCCGCACATTGAACCACTCTAGACTATTAAAATGTGTCAGAATAAAAAGAAAGCATGCCAAAGTTACCAAACCATATTTCAACATAAAAGAATTTGACAAAGCGAAAATTATCATATAGAGGAACTTACTTTTTCTAGTAAAACTGCAAAATTTAACGAAACAGCAAAAAGCTAAGTCAGCATTTGTAAATGAATAATACCAAACACTGTGAAGCAGCAACTACAAGGTTTATGCTTACATGTTTGAATTTTAGCACCGGAAATCTTTCCTGTTTCACTAAAATGAATCTCTATCAGCTTCCCCTGTCAAATTTAATATCAAAGGAATATTATGAGACAAACAAAGGCCCAAAACTTTCAAAGACACAGAGTAAGAGAAAAAAGAGTATGCATAAGGCATAATGGGGATTGGTGGCTTACAAAACGACTAGAATTATCGTTTCTCAATGTTTTTGCATTTCCAAATGCTTCCAAGATGGGATTAGTCTTTAATATCTCATACTCAATCCCACTTCCACCTCCTAGAGCAGCCAAGTATTGCATAGCTATCTTTGCTGTCTCAGTTTTCCCTGCTCCACTCTCTCCACTGGTTAAAAAGAAATCTTGTGATAAGAAAACACTTCAAAACACAAAGATTTAACCCCGCCATGCCAGCACTATAAAAATACCACAGGCATCGAAGTGTGCAAAAATATTAGCGTGAAGAATACTCCACGAGCGAACAAAGACACATGCAAGCTTCACAAGTGCGCTTATTTTTACTTGAGTTGTAACAGTTAACTTTTAAGGAGGAAATTTTGACTAACCTGATAATGATAGATTGGTTAACTTCATCTGGAATGGAAACAGAAAAAAGATAAGAACTAAAACATAGAGTGCAAAACGTTAAACAATTAACAAATTAAGAAATATGATCCCACCTCGTATCATTTCACGGATTGCTGTATCTGCAATAGCATAGACATGAGGGCTCTCATTTGATCTATTCCTGTATGCTTCAATGTTGCGGTTTCCATACAAAGGAACCTCCTTGAAGGGATTCACAGCCACCAGAACGGGCCCCGCTTTTGTCTAGCACCATGAAGGAAAATTCAGAAAGAGCAATAACAAAGACTGTAACATTATACTATAGATTCAGGGAAGAGACTGTCAACATGACGCAAAATAAAATAAAACTATATTAGCACAAACGGCTTACATATATCATGTCCTGGTTGTACCTATACTCAAGGTTGTACAACACTGCTGGCTCATTTAAGTAACTTAATTGCATGAGATCGTCTACTCCATCAAGAATATCAGGATTTGCAGGTACCAGAGTCTCTGATATGACTTTCAAAACCTGTTAAATCAAGTGTAGTAACAGATTCCGATCAAACACTTAAGATTATAATCAACATCCACCTCAGGGAATTAAAAAAAAGTCGCTTACGTTTCCCTCAGGCAGTTTAACAACAGACTCTTCTCCTGAAGTTGACAATATCTTCCCTAGCTCCCAGTTACCGTTTGGAAGTTGGACCCAAAATTGCAGTACCTGAAATTGATAAAAATTGTCAAAATTTAATCCCCTCTAGCTAAGAAAATGAATGTTTCCTCTAATGTTTGTTCCAACTTTTCATCCTAACTAGTGGTCCAACCTGGCCATGCAACAAACGACCACACCAAAATCGACAATAAGATAAGTTGCAATACAGAAACCACAACGATACCTTTTTCCGAGCATATGCGCTTGTGTCGCTCCACCTGCGATCATCACTCTGAGGCAACGGCACAATAGGATCTCCATCACCAATCGAAGACCGCTCTCCATTTGGAACGCTTCGCACGCTATACGGTGAATCCTCATTACCACTATCCATTCCCCCAACAGAATTTTCAGTTCCATTAACCCCATTCCTTAAATAACCATTTCGTGGAATAACCAAATCGGTCACACAAACACTTGAGCCAGAGGAATTCTCAAGGGGATCAGAGATTGGTGAACCAAGAAATCTATAGTCTGCCGGCATCGATTTAAGCGACTGAACGAAAGGCTTAACCTTCTGAGACATTTTCCTGCAATAAAGAGAGAGAAGTGTTCAGTTCTAAAGAAACGAGACCAGAAAGAAAACTATATCTGGTTTCCAACAAGCTTTACGAAGAAGACCCCACTCAAAGACCAATCTAGTTAGATTAACAGAACAATACCGGGGGACCATACTTTTAGACATAGACCAAAGTGTTCTTTCAATGTTCAGTCACTATTATAGAGTTCCACAATCAAAAAAGAAGAAGAAAAAGAAAGATTCTTAAATTAGGCAATCTATGAAATCCTCTAAAGTGAATGCAGAGGACTTTATAGTTTCCTTCCTAAATGAAGAAACGCTTAAAACTTGATGAAGTAAAAGCAATGCATGTTATATTCACCAAAGATCACACTAAAACAAACAAAAGAAAGAAAAAAATTCTAAGGCTTGATCTTACACAGCTTTCATTGTTAAGACTATCAAAAAATTTGATCTGATCTAAAACAAACGATAATTTTAGAGTGAATCTTGAGTCAAATCATGATTTCTAAGAACAAGTAATTGACGTTTTCTTCAGCAGAAGACCGATTCCACAAGAAAAGAGACAGATTTTTGTTTTTTTTTCTCGATATCATAAGAAAAGAGCAAAGACAAAAGATTGAAATTGTGAAAAAATTGCTTCGATCTAAGCTTCATAGATTACCTTTTTAAAATTAGAAACCCAAAAAGAGGGAAAACCCGCCAATCAGCAAACCACTTTAATGGAGAAACTTCAGATTCACAGAAATTTTGATTCCTCCGATGAGATCGATCTCGAACATACACACAAAAATCAGAACGAATTTCCGTGATTCTCAATGTAAACCTCAGGAAACGAGGAAAAAAAATAAGAAATGAATATATAACGAAAAATGTCGTGGAAGGAGAAAAAAGAAGAAGAATATGTAACACTTGTAGGGTTTTACAGTAACAATGGCGACTGAGAAAATTGGTGAGAAAATCGGAAAAGGGGAAACGACTGAAGAAGAAGAAGAAGAAGATGCAACTTTTTCTCTGCTTAGTAAAACTGTTTTCTTTCTTTTTATTTTGTTTTTCTTTTAACTTTCAAATTTATATTAATTTTTGGGGTGATTTTTGATTTTTTAATTAGTTATTAATATCCGACAATTTTGAATGTCTTTTTTGGCCACCAACAGTGGAATTTTCAGCATCTCACATGGTCAAAATTCCGATTTTACCCCTTATTAATTTTCTTAACCGATGTTTTTGTTTTTCAAATTATGTGATCACAGAGTTTAATGATGATATTTTCCTCATTTAATGTTTTTTTCAAAAATTATAAATTTAAAATCAAACAAAACTATTAATTCGATTTTTTTTTAGTTGCTCTTTTGAAAATGAATTATAATCAATATACAATTTCTTGGGAACTATAGAAATTGTATTTAAATTATAATCAATAGTATTATATTTAACTTTTACCCGTTCAAATTCAAGAGAATTCTCACATTTTTATCATATTATATTCAATAGATTACGAGTTTTTTCCACAACCAATTAAATTATAATAAATCTAAGACTATCAAGTAACAATAAAGTAATTAGAATTGGTCCATGTTTCGATCACATCTCCGTTTTATGTAGTCAACCATATGTTAATCTATATAACAC
This sequence comes from Pseudoturritis turrita, assembly GCA_900406555.1. Lineage (NCBI taxonomy): Eukaryota > Viridiplantae > Streptophyta > Magnoliopsida > Brassicales > Brassicaceae > Pseudoturritis > Pseudoturritis turrita. The sequence continues at coordinate 285,162 of OVBL01000085.1, forward strand.
TATAACCTGAGAATATCTTAATTTATATTCGTTTCAATTGTCAATAAATAATAAAATTTCGGCCTTAATTTTTCAACAACAATAATAATTGGGTAGTTAGTTAGTATGCCGAAAGAACAATATTTTCTCTTTGCCAAAAGAACATTATGATCATGATGCAGACCCAAAGATATTCGATTTAATAGTATTCTATTCGATCACATTTTGAGTTTGGATTTAATCCTATTATTATTACAGAACAATTTATTACGACAAACATAACAACAAATAACAATTTTGGTAGCAGTACTAATAGTACAGATGAAAAATTGCAATTTTTAAACCCTCAATTTCTTAAAGTATAATCAAATCCCTAACGAACCGGAAAAAAAAAAAAGTAAAATGAAGTCGGTTTGATATGTACAAGAGATTTAAGTGAAACCTTCACTAAAAGCAATATACAGTTTTCTTCTTCATCTTCTTAACAAATTTTGGAGTGCAAGTAAACAAATGAAGTTATCTTTCGTAGGGCTTTAACTTCACGTTTTCTTCCAATCCAAGTAAAGAGACTTTTGCTTGTGACTCTGCACACAAACAAAACCAACATCGGGTTTTAAGATTTAAGACAGAACAAAACATAAACAATTAATCACCAGCTTTATGTAATCAATCACACGAGCTCGGGCAAGATGTGCTGTTATGGGTTTAACCGGCTCAGTCCAACCAGCTAGTCCTATAGAGACCGGTTCAAAATAGACCAGATTTTTTCAAAATTTAGGTACAGTCTCGTGGTCCTAACTCCTAAGGGACAACCCGCAGTTAACTGCCAAAATGCAGCATACTATACACTGTTTCGCCTCAAGCTGGCTTAACCACTATCGTCACCATTTACATAATGCGATGTGCCACAAGTTCTCCAATCTCCACCCAAATGTTGGTGCAAGAGTTTATCCTCAGAATAAATTCTAAATCGACAAATCTCTTTCTATTCAGCACCACCACATTCAAAACAAGGGCAAATAAGAAGTGTTTTTTCGACAAGTTGATCAGAAAATCACACGCCAAATCCAGATTAAGGATGAAATCTTGCAGTATAAAACTGTAGGTAAACAAAACCAAGAAACTCAAAACATACTAACACATAGCTACAATTAACAATTACCCTTTCTACAAAGCTGTAATATCACCCAAAAGTAATGACTTTAAGCATCATATATATGGATCAGATGAAAAAGCACGACTCTCAGGACATCGAAGATTCATGCATCACAATTTGAGTCTAGTTTCCTATAGACCAACTAGTAAGCTAGGAAAGCTACTGCTAACACAAGGGAGACGCTAAGAGCAAGCAAGAAAAGACTACATTTTTGCAAGCTTTAATATAGAATCTTCAAGTTACTACATTCGAATGCCATCGAAGCAACTCGTATATCACACATCAAAACAGATAACTCAATTGCATATGCCAAATTTCCAACTATAAGCTGCAACAGCCCGAGCATACCGTTATAATAGATTGCTACACACCTTAACGAAACTCTCTTAAGTCTTAACCACTCTACTTTTTTTGCTTATGAGGTCCTTTGACCAATGAATCAGTTTTCATATCTTTCAATTCTCAGACACCTAGAAGGTAACCACTTTGCACACAGACAACAAGCAAATCAAGTAACGGATTCTTAATAAGTCGACATCGGAACCAAGATTAGTGGGATAGACAATCACAAACCTCAATCCAATTCGTCTTGTCTAGTATCCATATCAGATCCACTTCCAGAATCCGAATTTGCATCCTCCTGTCTTCTGAATGGCCATGGAAAAGATATACTAAACCTCCTCGGCGTCTGTTGACTCTCACCTGATCCCTGCCCATCTCCACTCGTCTGACCTCCACGAGCCCTGTTCTCGTAATCAGGATCATCCGTAGGTAACTCATGTCGACAAACCGGACACGAGTTGTGCAGCTGCAGCCATGGAAGCAAACAATCATGATGGTACACATGTTTACAAGGCATCTGCTTTGCATCGACCCCATCCTCAAACTCATCCATACAAACGGCGCATTGATTCATCTCCGATTGCAAAATGTCTTTCGTCACTTTTACAGTTGGTAACCCATCAATGGCGGATTTCGAAGCCGGAGGTGTTCCATACCGATTCGGATCATCTTCAGCTAGTTGTTGAATCAGATCCTCAAGACCACGACCAAAGAAGTAATCCCCGTGATTACCTGGTAACGGATTAGCTTGATCCGAGAGTTGATTCTCGAACAAAAACTGAACATTGATACCGCTTGATTGGAGTTGTTGAAGATGATTATGGATAAATCTAACCGGATCGAAAGCATCAGGCTGCTGCTGAGTAGACTGTGACTCCATTGATTGCCCTAAGAAACTCGGATTCGTGAAGTCCATGACTGGGATGAAAGGGAAGCGAGATGAGATTGGATCTGACATAGGGAAGATCAGATTAGGGCTTGGATTAGGGTTAGGTTCGGTGTATTCTTCGAGGAACCCTTCGTTGCAAAGAGGGCAAAAGGGATCAACGGACGAGGAAATAGAGATTGTGATGGTTTGATTGCATTGGTAGCAGAAGAACATCTTGTCCGACGCCGCCGCGACGGAGGATTCGATTGAATTTCCGCCGGAAGACATGACGGAATCTGCAAATCTTAGAGACGAGAATAATGGGAACAGAGAAGAGAGAGAGACGTTTTAGGGAATCTGTATTGTGACGCCGACTCGATCTTCTTCTCCGGCGAGGACTTTCTTTCAATTATGGGCTTCAGGATCGGCCCAATAATGGTTTAATTTCTATTCGTGGTTTTAGCCCAACGTGTGGTTGCCTAGGTTAGTTGTTTAGGGTTTCAAGTTCGATTTTCATTCGGAACAATTTTAATGTGGGTTGGATAGTTGCAATTAATGGTATGTCATTCGATTTTTGCAAAAATGAAATATTAGTGGAATTGAATTCAATTAAAGATTCGTAACAATTTGAATTTTAATGAATTTTTAGATAATTTTGGATGAATTTAGGAAATTTGTTATTAAATTTGAGAGAATCTCATTTAAATTATGAGATTTTGATCTTTGTATTTTTTTAATAAAGAAATATCTAAAACAAACTGAAATTATTAAAAATAAAATATTTAATATATTTTTAATAATTGTAGATTTTTAAATGTATTTTTTCAAATAACTAGTTCAATAACATTGATTTAAAAAATAAAAAATCCATGATTCAATAATATGTATGTCCAATGTCCTATGTTATTTTAAATGCGAAACTGAATATGTCACATCCCACCATCTCCACCCATTATCTCCACTATTTCCACTAACCATCTCCACTAACCATCTCCACTAGCCATCCCCACTATCTCCACCATCTCCACCATCTCCACCATTTCCACCATTTCCACCATCCATAATTTTCCTATAAATTGAGGGTCGGATTCTCTCCAAATCACACCAAGAGAAAGAGAAAGAGAGAGGAGGGAGAAAGAGAGGAGAATGATCAGAACCCAGCCATTGTTGTTTCCTCTTAAGCTCCATCCCAAAGAAGAGATTGAGCAGTTTCGAGTTGTTACTTTGGAAGCCAGACTGCCCGCGACTCAGGAGGATCCAGATTGTGATCTTAGTACCTCTGGAAAGATCTCGGTTTCTGGTTTCCGTAGCAGCCTTCGGTTCTGAATTACGAGGTACGGTTTGCTCGCAATTCGTATTTCAATATTGAGAAAGATCACTGTTTCCTGAAACCGAAAATCCTATTTTTAGCTCCGATCAGAGAACTTGCGAGCGGATTTCCCAAAGATCCGTAAGGACCCAGAAGACGATCAGGATATCATCGGAAAGCCCCGAATCTTGACTTTCCAGAGACACCGAGTTTGTTTTGATCTGAGGTACGTGTAAGAAGTTATCGCCGCTTTCGTGTGACTGGTACAGTTTGGCCGAGCCAAATAAACATTGTAGGAAGTTTAATAATGGAATGTTGAACATTATTTCCTAAACACAGATTTGCAGTAGCTCATTCTTCCAGATTCATTTTTTGTGCCAATCTATCCAAAAAGGCTAAGGTGAGGGTGGGATCTATATTACTTTGGTACTAGTTAGCAACATGTGTTCTTGTATGCTAAGTCTAGGAATGGAATGTTTGATGTTTGCTGATTGCTTTGTGGTAGTTGGTAATGATTGGTTGATGTGTGGTAATTATTTGATAAAAGCTGAATGGTGCTAGGTAGAGAAAGAATGTTAAAGGCTAAGGTTGATTGTTTGAGATTGTTAGAATATGATAGTTCTGCGGACGATCGCATATGTAAGCCCGTTGCAGAACTTTGTTTGTTGGACTACGGACGATCGCATATGTAAGCCCGTTGTAGCTCCATTAGGCCTTAGAGGGCCAGTGACGGGGAGGACAGACCCAAAACGTGAGAAAGGGATTGGCTCCGCCGTAAGAAAATAAGAAAAGAATATGAAAAGTTAAGTAAAGAATGTGGAAAGTGAAGTAAAAGATGTGAAACGTATACGTATGAGATAATGGATGAGTAAAAGATTTTGTTGTAGAAATGTTAAGTATGAATGACATGATAATAAGTTGGGTGATGTATGATCTATTTCTGGTTTAGTATGTTTGACCACTTATTGTTTTCGAGTATTGGAGTTCTTGTGGGTAATATCCTCACTGAATAACTTGTTATTCACCCCCCCCCCTTTCTTCACCCATTTCAGGTGATATAAATTTAGCAGAGTAGCAGCTAAGGTGGTATTTGTCCGGGTGCTGGTTTTAATGGGATTTCTGTTTTGAATTTGTGTAATGATTTACTTCGTTTTAAACATTGGTTTTTGTTCGGTTATTTGATTTGTACTGGAATAATGGTTTAAGACTCGGTTTAAGAAATAAACGATTGATTTTTCGAAAAGATATTTATAAAGAATTGTTGAGACTTTTTCGATAACTTGCCGTCTCGGCTAAGTAAGCGGGACGGGTGTTACAGAATACACCTTTATTTTTCTACTTATGAGATTAGTGGGGAGACATATGGGCCACCAATGTATATGCCCGCTCAGGATATGAGACAGGACTATTGGAGGATTCTAAAATTGATGAGGGAGTTTGGTACTGTATCTTTCAGTGGTGGCTCGGACCCGATAGCAGCTGGCAATTGGAGGAAACAATTGGAAAGAAACTTTGGTTTGGTTCGTTGTCCATTAGAGTACCAGATGGATATAGCTTCGAGCTTTCTGTTAGATGAGGCTCAGGTCTGGTGGGAGGGAATAGAGAGAGAAGCCCCTCCAGGTTACGCGATTCCATGGAGCACTTTTCGCGAGGAGTTTATCAGGAAGTACTTTCCCCAAGAAACCATAAATGAATTAAAGATGGAGTTCCTGACCCTCAGTCAAGACAATAAAACGGTTAGGGAGTATGAGAGGGAGTTTAGTAAACTTAGGAGGTTTGCTGTAGGAGCAACAGATGAGCAATCCCTGATTCAAAAATTCATGATGGGATTGAGGCTGGATATCCGTAAGATTTGTCAGATCCGTGATTATGGAAGTCTCATCGAGCTAGTGGAGAGATCTTCTTTGACAGAGAAGACAAATGAAGCTGAGAGCAAGCTAGTCAAGAATGCTCCCCAGAAGACCACCAGGGCACCAGATCCACCAAAGCAGCAACAATATGATAACCAGGGTGGAGTACAAGCAAGGGGGCCAATATGTGGTAACTGTGGAAGGAATCACACTGAACGTTGCTTACAAAAAATAGGAGTGTGTTACAAGTGTGGCCGTTTTGGGCACCATCAGCGTGAATGCAACATTTTTGGAGGAACATGCAACACTTGTGGAAAGTACGAGCACCGTGCCAGAGATTGCAGAGTAAGGACAGGAGGACCAGGACCAGCAAACCAAGCCAGAGAGCAGTTGCCGCCACCTCCAAAGAAACCAACCATAGCGCCTCGTGTTTATGTCGCTGGAGCTCATGAGGGTGCAGAACCGATCGCTGGTAAGCTTAAGTTTAATATTTCTAGTTGTATGCTGGTGTGTTGCTCAAAGTGAATTCATGTTTGTTGAGTTCAAGTTACTTAGCCTAGTAAATCGTATAGGATCGGTTTCCATTGGAGAGGTATCAGCTTATACTTTGTTTGATACTGGAGCTTCACATAGTTTTGTGAGTCCAACATTGACAAGGTATTGGCACTTCAAAGGGAAAGCCGTAGAAAGACCCTGGAAGATCGAGACTGCAGGAGTAGAAAAAGTAAAATCTCAACGGTACTTTAAGGATGTTCCGGTTATAATAGAAGGAGAAGAACTACTTGGAACTCTTGTGGAGATGGAGCTACAACGTTACGATGTAATATTGCATGGATTGGCTGACTCATCACAAGGCATTATTGGACTGCCCAAGGACCCAAGTGACTTTTGCCAGACCCGAGGGTAGGCTTGTCTACCAAGGTGTAAAAGCACAAACCGGAGTTCCTGTCATTTCTATGATCCAAGCGGAGGAATTAATAAGCAGAGGAAATGATGCATACCTTGCTGTAATCTCAATGGAAGGAGGAGAATCAAGAGATGAATTAGACAATATCCCAGTGGTAGCAGAATATGCCGACGTATTTGAACCACTTGAAAGACTACCACCAATGCGAGGAGACGCATTTACCATCGAGTTAGAGCCGGGGACAGCTCCAGTTTCTAGAGCACCATATCGATTGGCACCAGCAGAAATGGCTGAGCTTAAGAAGCAGTTAGAAGATCTTACTGACAAAAGATTTGTTAGACCTAGTAGCTCGCCATGGGGAACACTAGTATTGTTTGTCAAGAAGAAAGACGGAAGTTTCAGACTTTGCATCGACTATCGTGGGTTAAACAAGGTGACCATTAAGAACAAGTATCCATTGCCACGTATTGATGAGTTGTTGGATCAATTACAAGGGGCATCATGGTTCTCAAAAATTGATCTAGCATCAGGATATCATCAGATTCCGATAGCTAGAGAAGACGTAAGAAAAACAGCTTTTCAGACGCGGTATGGACACTACGAGTTCGTAGTAATGCCGTTTGGATTGACTAATGCCCCAGCAGCGTTTATGAAGTTGATGAATAATGTATTCCGAGAATACCTAGACAAGTTCGTGATTGTGTTCATCGATGACATTCTGATCTACTCGCAAAACCGTGAAAAACATGAGGAACATCTAAGGATTGTGTTAAACAAGCTTCGGGAGCAAAAATTGTATGCAAAGCAAAGCAAGTGTAGTTTTTGGAAGAGGCAGATTGGATTCCTGGGTCATATAGTCTCAGAATCAGGAGTAGCAGTGGACCCGGAAAAGATTTCGTCCATCACTAATTGGCCTACGCCCACCAGTGCCACAGAAGTGCGCAGTTTTCTTGGATTGGCTGGTTACTACCGGAAGTTCGTAAGAGGATTTGCTAGTTTGTCCAAACCAATGACACAGTTAACGGGTAAAGGAGTAAAGTTTGAATGGATAGTTCAGTGCGAGGAGAGTTTTAAAAATTTGAAGGATCATTTGACCCAGACACCAGTGTTGGCGCTTCCGAGGATAGAAGTGCCTTATGTTGTCTACACTGATGCATCAAGAACCGGTATAGGTTGTGTGCTCATGCAGGAGGAACGGGTAATAGCTTACGCATCAAGGCAGTTGCGTCAGCATGAGATTAATTACCCTACGCATGACTTGGAGCTAGCTGCAGTGGTCTTCGCCCTAAAAATTTGGCGTGCCTACCTATATGGAGAAAAGGTTCAGGTATTCATGGACCATAAAAGTTTGAAGTATGTCTTCACTCAAAGTGACCTAAACTTAAGGCAACGAAGATGGATGGAGTTACTAGCAGATTATGACTTGGATATTGCATATCATCCCGGGAAAGCTAATCTGGTAGCGGACGCCCTGAGTAGACGGAAAAACGAGGTGTCCGAGTGCAAAGAAGTTTAGGAACTCACAACAACCCTGGCTAACCTAAGATTATGTGTCATAACGGCCGAAGAAGATACCGCAGGATTGGAAGCAGTGAACCAAGCAGATATATTATGGAGGGTTAAAGCCGCGCAAAAAGAAGATGTCGCCCTAAATAAAGCCTTGGAAACTGGTGTGATCGGATATCGCACCGCACTTAACGGAACAATCTTATATAGGAGTCGGGTGTGTGTGCCAGCAGTCAAGGATCTAAAGGACGAGATCTTGCTACATGCACATCAATCTCGATTTTCGATACACCCGGGGAGCAACAAAATGTATCATGATCTAAAGAGGTACTATCACTGGAATGGGATGAAACGAGACGTTGCAGAGTACGTGGCACAATGTTCTATATGCCAGATGGTAAAGGCGGAACGTGGACTCCCAAGCGGGTTGCTGCAGAGTTTACCATTACCTGAATGGAAGTGGGATATGATCGCTATGGATTTTGTTACTGGGTTACCAAAGACGACCGGTGGTAAGGATGCCTTATGGGTGATCGTGGATCGACTCACCAAATCGGCTCACTTTTTAGCCATTAAAAAGACATATGGAGTGGGAGTCTTGGCCGAGAAGTATCTAGAAGAAATAGTCAAGCTGCATGGTATTCCAGTAAGCATTGTTTTAGATAGAGATCCAAGGTTTACCTCGTTGTTCTGGCAGGCTTTTCAGAAGGCATTAGGGACAAAGGTACATATGAGCACTGCATATCACCCCCAGACGGATGGGCAATCAGAACGCACTATTCAGACTTTGGAAGATATGTTAAGAGCGTGTATGCTGGATAGGGAATTTAGTTGGGTGCGCTACTTACCATTGGCAGAGTTCGCGTACAACAATAGCTACCACTCGAGCATTGGGATGGCACCCTATGAGGCCCTGTATGGACGACCATGTCGCACACCTCTGTGTTGGACCGAAGTGGGGGAGCGACGAGATTTAGAACCAGAAATAGTACAAGAGTCCGAAGAGCAAGTGGCATTAATTCGGGATAAACTTAAGGAAGCCCATGAGCGCCACAAAAGCTATGCCGACAAAAGAAGAAAAGACTTGGAATTTGATGTTGGAGATGTTGTATACCTGAAAATGAGGACGTTTAGGGGAACTGATAAGTTGAGGAAGCTGAAGAAGCTTAGACCACGGTACATGGGTCCATACGTTATAACCAAAAGAATCGGTGCAGTAGCTTATCAGTTGGACTTGCCTCAGGAGTTATCTGACTTTCACGATGTGTTTCATATTTCAGTATTGCGGAAAGTGGTTAAGGAACCAGAACTGATTATTCCTCATCCACCGCCTGACATGGAAAGGAATTTAACAGCTCCGGCTGTACCTGTTGGAATTTTGGACCGTAAGGAAGCCACAGTAAAAGGAAAAAGCACATGGAAGATACAAGTATGCTGGGAAAGGGACGGAATTCGAGAGACAACTTGGGAGTTAGAAAATCGAATGAGGGCATGCTATCCGGAGCTAATTGGAGACACTAGAAAACCGTTGAATGACAATTCGAATTCGGGGGCGAATTCTCGTTAGTGGGGGAGAATTGTCACATCCCACCATCTCCACCCATTATCTCCACTATTTCCACTAACCATCTCCACTAACCATCTCCACTAGCCATCCCCACCATCTCCACCATCTCCACCATCTCCACCATTTCCACCATTCCCACCATCCATAATTTTCCTATAAATTGAGGGCTCGGGTTCTCTCCAAATCACACCAAGAGAAAGAGAAAGAGAGAGGAGGGAGAAAGAGAGGAGAAGGATCAGAACCCAGCCATTGTTGTTTCCTCTTAAGCTCCATCCCAAAGAAGAGATTGAGCAGTTTCGAGTTGTTACTTTGGAAGCCAGACTGCCCGCGACTCAGGAGGATCCAGATTGTGATCTTAGTACCTCTGGAAAGATCTCGGTTTCTAGTTTCCGTAGCAGCCTTCGGTTCTGAATTACGAGGTACGGTCTGCTCGCAATTCGTATTTCAATATTGAGAAAGATCACTGTTTCCTGAAACCGAAAATCCTATTTTTAGCTCCGATCAGAGAACTTGCGAGCGGATTTCCCAAAGATCCGTAAGGACCCAGAAGACGATCAGGATATCATCGGAAAGCCCCGAATCTTGACTTTCCAGAGACACCGAGTTTGTTTTGATCTGAGGTACGTGTAAGAAGTTATCGCCGCTTTCGTGTGACTGGTACAGTTTGGCCGAGCCAAATAAACATTGTAGGAAGTTTAATAATGGAATGTTGAACATTATTTCCTAAACACAGATTTGCAGTAGCTCATTCTTCCAGATTCATTTTTTGTGCCAATCTATCCAAAAAGGCTAAGGTGAGGGTGGGATCTATATTACTTTGGTACTAGTTAGCAACATGTGTTCTTGCATGCTAAGTCTAGGAATGGAATGTTTGATGTTTGCTGATTGCTTTGTGGTAGTTGGTAATGATTGGTTGATGTGTGGTAATTATTTGATAAAAGCTGAATGGTGCTAGGTAGAGAAAGAATGTTAAAGGCTAAGGCTGATCGTTTGAGATTGTTAGAATATGATAGTTCTGCGGACGATCGCATATGTAAGCCCGTTGCAGAACTTTGTTTGTTGGACTACGGACGATCGCATATGTAAGCCCGTTGTAGCTCCATTAGGCCTTAGAGGGCCAGTGACGGGGAGGACAGACCCAAAACGTGAGAAAGGGGTTGGCTCCGCCGTAAGAAAATAAGAAAAGAATATGAAAAGTTAAGTAAAGAATGTGGAAAGTGAAGTAAAAGATGTGAAACGTATACGTATGAGATAATGGATGAGTAAAAGATTTTGTTGTAGAAATGTTAAGTATGAATGACATGATAATAAGTTGGGTGATGTATGATCTATTTCTGGTTTAGTATGTTTGACCGCTTATTGTTTTCGAGTATTGGAGTTCTTGTGGGTAATATCCTCACTGAATAACTTGTTATTCACCCCACCCTTTCTTCACCCCATTTCAGGTGATATAAATTTAGCAGAGTAGCAGCCAAGGTGGTATTTGTCCGGGTGCTGGTTTTAATGGGATTTCTGTTTTGAATTTGTGTAATGATTTACTTCGTTTTAAACATTGGTTTTTGTTCGGTTATTTGATTTGTACTGGAATAATGGTTTAAGACTCGGTTTAAGGAATAAACGATTGATTTTTCGAAAAGATATTTATAAAGAATTGTTGAGACTTTTTCGATAACTTGCCGTCTCGGCTAAGTAAGCGGGACGGGTGTTACAGAATACACCTTTATTTTTCTACTTATGAGATTAGTGGGGAGACATATAATAGGTGTAAAGTTTTTGCATACAATAGGTGTAAATGTAATACGTGAGTTCGATGTCGATCGGATCACCTAAAATTATTTTAAAGAAAAATTCATTAAGTTGGTTTTAGTTGATTCTCATAGTACGGGGCCAAATTGAAAGTATCAAAAAGTAGTGGACCTTATAAGGAAAGTCATCACCCCTGCCTTCGTTCCTATGCCACACAATCGTTTTATTTTTTTCTTTGTATCAACTAAACATCGTTCTCTGACTCAACAGAGGAAAAGGAGAACGAGGAAGAAGAAGAAGCCATGGACTCTATCGTCTCCAGTTCCACGATTCTTATCCGGTCATATCTCACTCCGGCTCGTTCACTTTCTCCGTCTTCCGTCGTATCCGTCAAACCACTGAGCTCAGCCAAGGTCGTCTCCTTCGCGGCTAACCGCCACATACTTTCGTTCAGGTCCGGTGGTAGACGAACTAACGCTTCTAGCTCGGAGATAAGATGCGGCGGAATCAAAGAGATCGGAGAGAGCGAGTTTTCCAGTACGGTTCTGGAATCTGACCGACCGGTTCTTGTGGAGTTCGTCGCTACTTGGTGCGGTCCCTGCAAATTGATCTATCAAGCTATGGAATCCTTATCTCAGGTTTCGTATATCGATTCTCTCTTTTCAATTTTTCTGTGATTGATGATCAACGGAAATCGTATTGCTCATTGGTTTTGCTGGAGAATCGCGAGATTTCGAAGTTGAATGAGATCGGTTGATTTGAAATCAGAGATTTCGGTCATGATTTGATGACACAAACTTGGGATTTGAGATTTTATGTATGAGCAACTATTGTAAATCATATACCATTAGCTCTATAACTACTAAAAATGTCAGCTAAATGCTAAGAAATTTTGAAGAAATGACGCAGTAGACACTAAAAACTACTGATTATACAGTAAAATGCCGCATTTCGGTTCGGAGTCCTTCATTTCTAATGCTATATTTTGAGATTTCCCTTAGTTTTGTTGCCTATTGAAACTAGAAATGTTTCCTTCTTCCCAGGAATATGGTGACAGATTGACGATTGTAAAGATTGATCACGACGCTAATCCCAAGTTAATAGCAGATTTCAAGGTTTATGGTTTACCGCATTTTATCCTCTTCAAGGACGGGAAGGAAGTTCCGGGTAGCAGAAGAGAAGGTGCTATTACAAAGGCCAAGCTTAAGGAGTACATTGACGGTCTCTTGAACTCAATATCTATTGCTTAATCGTCCTCTCTTCCCACCGGTATTCCTCACTTCTCAACACACTGTTTATTATGTAAACAAAATCTCTTCAATTACGAATGTTCAACGCCCGTTTCTCATTTGATGCGTAAATCTAGCAACAAATTTTATTAATAGAAAAAGACTTTTGAGCTCTTATCAGGACCAAACAAGCATCATAGGGAAATATAAAAATCTAGGCTTTGATCGCTTAAACCAACATCGTCGTGGCATTTTTCCTTTATTTTGTTGCTTCACTGTCTAATTTTTGTCTAGTTAGGTTTTTATAGATGGTTCACCGGAAGCATGACTTTGATCATTGCAGCCTTGTGACCGGTGAATGTGTGCACCTAATTTCATTTGGCAGTAAAAGGAATAGAAAAACAAACGAAGCTGGATGCAAAGAAGCAAATTCTGCTTGAATTTATTGGAACGAATCAGGTAATGAAAAAAGTTAAACATTTAAAGACTTTTTTCGACAGTTTCCATTCTTCTTCTTCTCCTCTTCTGGCCCGCAGATTCTCACATCTTGTTGGCTTATTCCTCTGAAAAGCAACCAAAAAACCAGCGGCTAAGCAAACCATCGCCTAGACTTTGAAAACCTGAACTTTCCTCCTCTTTAGACCTCCTTTACATAGGTCTCTTCACCTCCTCCAATAACAGCATCATCTGGGATGTAACGTTTCCAGAACCGATGCTGCTTCCACACTCTTCCCATTTCTTCAATAGGAACCCCTTTCGTCTCGGGCAACAAGAAGTAAATGAAGACGGTCATGATCGCAACCATTCCTCCAAAGAAGTAGAAGAGACCAAACTTCATGTGGCAAAGCATCGTGAGGAAGAATTGTCCAATGAGGAAAGTGAAGAACATGTTGACAGAGACGTTGATGGCTTGTCCCGCTGGTCTGATTTCCAACGGACAGATCTCACTTGGCACTAACCATCCTAATGGACCCCATGACCATGCAAATCCTGCAACATATAAACATATGAAAGCTAGGATCCAATCCGCTGTTGCCGGCGTCAAGGTCCCTGATCCCGTGGTTCCAAACTTCATACCGATCAAGGTACCAACAACGATCTACAAAATGACCCATCATGTTAAGGTACGCAATCATCATTCCATATATATACATTATGAACTGAAAATGTGTCATTTTTCACATGTATACGCAAACTAAAAAACTAGCATTATCGAGGCGGCAGGGAATAAACAAATTTACCTGGCAAACAACCATTTGGATACCGCCTTCAAGGAAGAGAATCCTTCTTCCGTATCTGTCAACCGCATAGATGGAGACAAGGGTAGAGACAACATTTACCACACCCGTAATTACCGCCGAGATGAGCGATGCATCATCCGCGAAACCGAGAGTTTTAAAGAGAACAGGAGCGTAGAACATGATCACATTGATACCAGTAATCTGTTGGAAGAAAGGAATCATGGAACAGAAAACAAGCGCGGGTCTGTATTTGGATTGTTGGAAGATATTCTTCCATGGATTCTCCACTTTTTTAGCAGCCTCACAAGCATCACAAAGATCCTGAAACTCCTCGTCTACATTGTCAGCTCCACGAATCTTCTGCAACATCTCCCTCGCTTGTTCATACTTGCCTCTCTCGAGCATCGAGTTTGGTGTATCGGGCAAGACAAAAGATCCGATAACCATTACAACCGCCGGAACAGCTGCTAACCCCAAAGACACTCTCCATCCGTTCCTAGCCATTTTAGATGTTCCATAGTTGATTAGGTTTGCAATCAGAATTCCAATAGTAATCGCCATTTGAAATCCGATGTTGAGCGCTCCTCGGATCTTAGCTGGAGCCATCTCGGAGAGGTAAACCGGAGTAGACTGAAAAAAAAAAAGATGACCATGACCGAAAGATCAGCCTTACAAAAACCGAAACCAAACTATCTTATACATCAAACGAAAACCAAACTGAAGCCGAACTTAATGCAACCATGACCATGTTGACTCACCTGATTAGCAAACCCAACACCAACCCCGAGCAACAATCTACCGATGATGAGCATCGCAATGTTCGTGGCAAATGCGTTGAACAGAGCACCTATGAGGAAAGCAAGACCTCCAATAAACATGGAGATTTTGCGTCCGTACTTCCTTGTGACAGCTGAAGCTGCAAAGGATGACACAAGTGCCGCGAGGTAGAGTGAGGAAGTGAACAATTGGAGCAATTGGTTATCGAATTTGCAGTAAGCAGTCTCGCGCCTAGCATTGTGCATTTGCCTATCCACCTCCGGGAAAAACTTGCTTAGAAACTCCTCCATTGATGTCACTCCTCCTACACAACAAGAAAACCATGTTACATTACTCAAAAACTAGGGTGGTGGCCATAAAAACCAAAGCAAAATTTATTTTAAACCGAACAGTAATATTTCCCAACAAATCGAACCAGAACCCAAAAAAGAGAAATTCATTATAAAAAAAAAAATTGAATAAATAACAAAAAATACATTATTATTCTAAAATGTATAATATTAGTAAAAAATATTTTTATTTTACTCTAAATCGGACCAAAAAAAATCGGTCCTAATTTGAAACTTACATGTCGGAAACGAACAAAAACTATATAAAAAAAAAAAAAAAAACCAAATGTCCACTCCAAGAAAATAAGAAGACAAATGTGGAATTTACAAACCTGAGATTCCGAGGTCGTAACCAAAGAGTAGACCTCCCATGGCGGCGACGACACATGTGATGATGACAAAGCCGGTGACTCCACCTTCATAGCTTCCACCACCACTAGGTCCACTACCATCCGATACAAAGGCTCCTCCAGCCATAATATTATTTCTTATTCAATTCACTTATTCTTCTTATTATTGCCTTTTTGCTTTGTTATTCAAACAAAAACTTAAAGAGCTTTTGATCCAAAACTTAAGAGCTTCTGAGCTTCTTAAATACAAGAGTTTTCGTGGTCTATTATTAGGAAATGGATTTTTGATTTGAGCTGTTAGAGATTTATCTTGGCTTATGAATAGGGGAAGTGGTTTTTGTTTTTTAATTATGTGCTTTAAACCCTGTTTTAGTGGAGATTTCACTGTCTTTTTAAGACTCTTTCTTTTGTCCTTTTTTTACAGACAATTTCCGCTGTTATTTCTTTGATTTTTGTATTACATAAGACTGTAAGATAAGTAGAAAAAACAGTCTCTAACCCGAAAATAGAAACTTGTAATAATAATTTGATAACCGCATTTAAATGTGACAAACAATTCGATTTTGTTTAGTTCGCGACTAGAGTCTATTTGGAGAGATTATTACCGGTTTAGTTTGGTTTGGATTTGGATTTGGTTAATCGATGCACGTCATTATAGATCGTTGTTCCATATAATTTGAGAGACAACATTGAAGAACATGTCTAAAGACTGAAGAAGAGAACACTAGAACACAGTTCATCATCATTATGAACACACAAAATCATGTGATAAATAAGGTAGAGAACACTAGCCATGTGTTCTTCACTTATGTCCTATATATGCGCAAGCAATATGGAGGTAGTCTAATTCGCCTTATCGTGGATTTTTTTATTTCATGCGACGACTACGATCCATCATCCATGGTAACATCAGAAGTGTAATCAATGTGTGCCGGAGTGACCAATTGACTGAGTTCAATAAACATTTCCTAGTGTGGATCCTATGGAGACTATAGAAATCTAGGAATGACATAGTCTGCAATATGAAAGATCATAATTATACTAATGGATGATTAAGAGAACCACCAGTTGATACACAAAGTGATGTACGGACCGATGCACATGTTACAAAATCAATGGAATTGGAAAGACCGAAAATTGGATGGATGAAGTGTAATTTTGATGATTTGTTTATCTGATCAATCGATAAGATGAGATCCTAGGCTGGATGCTACAACACAGATGGATCCATTACTCACCGCAATTTAGGAACAACATCAAAACGCTAATCTCCTGAAAAAGCAGAATGTGAAAGTTTTATCCATGCAATTCAATCAGTTTGGTGTTTGAGATACCAAAAATAATTTTAAATGGGATTAGTTATTAAGTTAAATTATTGGCATGGTTTCCAACTTAAATACTAGTTCACAAATTGATAATGAGTGAATTGGCCATATATTTCTTATATACTACTTCACAAATTCTCCAACTATCGGTGTGAAACGTTAACTAACATAATAATTCATGCTTTGTATAAAACATATAATCTGCGCATACATAACAAGTATATTGAAACGATCCGCAACTGAAAATGAGTTTTAAGATGTTGGATTTGAAAAGAAAATGTGTACATGTTAACTTGTAATTGTGGTATAATGGTTTTGAAAGTGAGTAATTAAAGTCGCTAAATTTGAAAATATGATATACGTTTTAAACGCGATATTATGAACGGTTAGTCCCGAATACGGGATATTATGGTCCAAAGATATTAAACTTCCATGGTTTGAAAAAAATGGAAAGTGTAAATACTGTACGACTTGGGCCTATTATACTCAGTTTATCAAAATTTCTGATTTCAATGTATCATTGTGATTTTGTAAAAAGTTAATCCAATCAATAGACGTAGTTAAAAAAAAAAAATCAACAAAAAAGACAATTAAAAAAAAAAAAAATCAAATTGTAAATAACAACCAAACAATTGAGGTTACCCTTATGGAATTCTGAGTCCCCTCGAAACCTTTATTCGCCAGATCTCTCTCACTCGACGCACTTGCAAACCCTAATCGGACGACCTCTCCTTCGCCGCTCTGTCCTCGTCGCTGGTCAGATTCTCTCTCGCTCTTCTTTTATTCAACTTCGCTCCTTCTGTCGCCGTGTTGCGTTATTCTGGATCAAAAATCGCATCTCTTCTTATTTCTTCTGCTGGTTTTTGAGCTCAAATTTTGGGGTCTGAATGTCTTGATGTTATTTCGTCGGATTTGAATGTTGATCTAGTCCTATGGCTCGTCGTTGATTGCTAGGTATATGAAATGGATTTCACGGGTTTACTCGCTTTCAAGTTTTTTATCAATCTCCGTCTTGAAATGTTTGTTACTGTGATTATAACGCTTCTCAGTGAGGTATTAGTGTTGATTAGTCTATATCTGTGTCTCTGTGTATGCTTGCGTACGATGAACAATAGAAGTGAATCATATTAATGTGTTTGTGATGAAAAGATTGAAGTGGACTCTCTTGGGTTTAATCATTTACAGATTTGTGACGGCGCTGTTTTGATGAAATTTGATTTACAATGGCTGGATATTCAACGAAAGGAGCTCCTACGAATGGATCAGTCTACATTTCCAATCTCCCATTAGGAACTGACGAGAATATGTTGGCTGAATATTTTGGGACTATTGGGTTGCTAAAGGTATGGTATTGGCCAGGTACTAATTGTTGCTTCTATTTGACGTCGTTGCGTTCTTTTTTATTCACAGGATTTCGAGTTTCTTACATTTTTCCTACGTGGTTTTTTAGAGAGACAAACGAACTGGTACTCCCAAGGTGTGGCTGTACCGAGACAAAGAGACTGATGAGCCCAAGGGAGATGCTACTGTTACCTATGAGGACCCGCATGCTGCTTTGGCTGCTGTTGAATGGTTCAATAACAAAGATTTCCATGGAAGCATCATTGGGGTTTTCATGGCCGAGGCGAAGAATAAAAATGCAGGAGATTTGAATGAGTTTGCGGGATTCGATGAAGGTGCTACGGAAACAAATGGAGGTGCGGGAAGGGGAAGAGGTCAGACTGATTCTTCCGCGAAGCCATGGCAGCAAGATGGTGACTGGATGTGCCCAAATACAAGGTCTGTGATGTGATATCGGTGAGGAGCTTCATCTAGCTCTTGTTTCCGTTGAATTGGCAGTTTTATATTTCCTATTTTTTAGCTGTATTTTTCTCATATTCTTCTATTGGCAGTTGTACAAATGTGAATTTTGCGTTCCGTGGGGTTTGTAACCGCTGTGGAACTGCCAGACCAGCTGGTGCATCTGGTGGCAGCATGGGGGCTGGTCGTGGAAGGGGTCGAGGTGGAGGTGCTGATGGGCCACCAGGGAAGCAGCCCAGTGCTTCTACTGGTCTTTTTGGTCCAAATGATTGGTCTTGTCCAATGTAAGCAATCTTATTAGGTCTTAAATAAATAGTTGGTTCACTTTCACATGATAATGAACGTTTGGTACTTGATTAAAAAACACATTGCAATAGATATTTTTCATAATTAGCAAACGAGGACATTCAGATGGCATATAGTGTTTCTGGATACAAATTTAATTTGTTGGATGTGCGGGAAGAAATATAGCTTGTATGCCAATGTTCTTGATGATGTCAGTTGACCCTTCACTTAGAAGTGATGGCCCGCTCCGCCGTGTCACTGAAACTGGCCCTAAGAATGTGTGGATGCACCATGTTACCTCCTCTTTTGAATGTTGATTCTAATTCTGTAAATTTCCTTCAGATGGTTGTCAAACTGAAAAAGTGGATTGTGAGACATGGGTGGGTTGTAGTTTTGATCCAGTATCCCGATTTTTTTAGATTCTTTTGAGGAAGTTATTTTCGTGAAGAGCGTACAATTTTCTGTTTCAGATACAAAGTAGGACTTTATTTTTATAAGTAAACGGAGGTTTATGCTATGTGTTTTCTACTAGTTTTATCAAAGAGGCTGCTCTCATATGGGTTCTTACTTCTTACGCATAATGCATACTTGTGTTCTGGGTATATATGCAGGAGCAATCCAGAAGCAATTTTTTTTCCCTTTTGTTCTAATATTTTAATTATCAGGTGTGGCAATGTCAACTGGGCTAAGCGTTTAAAATGTAATATCTGCAACACCAATAAACCTGGTCAGAATGAAGGTGGTGTGAGGTATGGCTCAATACAATGATAAGATGCCTTTGTATTGTTCTTTTGCAATATTCGAGCCAAGGATTTGTATTATAAATGATTTTACGGTGAATTTAGGATACATTATAGATTTTCTGTTCAATATTAGTAGTTTTGTTGTCAGCAAGGGTATTTTTATTCTGCTTTAAGACATGGCCTAATAGATAACTGGAAAATGGGCACAATATTCTCTTCTGCAGTTTAACCAAGTGATTTCTTTGCAACTGTATTCAGTATGAGAAAGCTGTTGCTTCGTCGGCAATTGATATATGTCACTTGTAATGTTTTAGTCTGGCCAAATTATTAGAGTTGCATTAAGAAACGTTAAGGTTTCAGCTTGACATGCTGTTGTTCTCTTAGAAGACCTGTGCTTATTCATTTATTCTCTCTAAATAGGGGAGGTCGAGGTGGTGGTTACAAGGAATTGGATGAACAAGAGTTAGAGGAAACAAAGAGACGCAGGCGTGAGGCGGAAGAAGTAAAATATGCTTTCGCTGAAGAGTTCTTTGTTATCTTTTTGTTGCGTTGAGTTCTCAGCTTTTGGTATATAGTTATATACCATTTAACTTATATATGTCATAAATTCCAGGATGATGGTGAAATGTATGATGAGTTTGGCAATCTAAAGAAGAAGTACCGTGTTAAAACACACCAAGCTGACACCAGACCTGCTGTTGCTGCTGGTCGTGCTGGGTGGGAAGTCGAGGAACTAGGTAATTTTCTGTTTAACTTTAACTCAGAGAACTTCTCTTTTCAATTTGCCACAAAGGTTGAACTTAAGAATAGAACCTTTCCACTATGATAGAACTTTATTTGGCTTGATATATACCTACTGTAGTCCTCAAAGAATTTTCCTGCTAGTCTTCTAGAGGACACTTCGAGTAAAATTTAGAAATTTCACATTAAGCTCGAGGCTATTTGCGTATAATGCCAAATCCTTGAGGGACTCTCCAATGAATCCTTATATAAATGGGTGTTTTCTCTTAAGAGCTTTCTTCTTTTAACTGAATATATATAAGGAGAAGATGACAAAGATGAAAAGGTTATGCTAAGGTCTTTAACTTTATGCTGTAATTCTCTCACCCCGTCCAACCGATTAAAAGATGTTTGTTTTGCTGCTTTCCACAGAAAAAAATTAATGATCCAATGTGGTTTATTTGGTGTTCATCATTTTGTATCAATGTGGCAGGTGTTGATAGAGATGGAAGAGAGAGAAGCAGAGACAGGCAAAGAGACCGTGGCGATAAGCATAGAGATCATCACTACGATAAGGATAGACGCAGAAGCAGAAGCCGAGAGAGGGAAAGAGGCAAAGAGCGTGACTATGACTATGACCATGATCGGGACAGAGACAGAGACAGAGACTACGGTCGTGGAAGCAGGTACCGTAACTGAGAGATTGCTTCTAAGGTGTTAGGGTTTATTAGTTTCTCATATATTCCAATGTTTTATCGACTTACTTTCTACAACCTTAACATTCCAATTCTCTGGCTTTTTCTTTTGATTGTGTCAAGTAAAAGGCTTTTTGGTACTTCAGTGATCTGATTTATGTTCCGAGAATATCCCATGATTTCATTTTAAAAAAGGATAATTATCGCGATACTTTAGTTTATTAATTATTAAAACAACTATATCATATACTAATTTTACAAAAAATATTGACGGGAAAATATGGCAAGTGATGTTATTTGCAAGTAGGGGTGGACAAAAATTTTGAATAGAACCAAATTTTTTGTATTTGAATTGAAATTTCTGAATCATTTGAATCGAAATTTCTGAATCTGAGTTTAAATTAAATTATAAAATAATATGAATGGAATATAAATTTTTATATCGAATTATTCAATTTTTTTGTTACAATATAGAAAATATATTTAAATATACTAAATATTTATAATATTAATTAAAATTAGTTTTTTTTTATTATGAATGAAATCTATTTTCTAGAATTCAAAAATCCAAAAATTGAAAAATTCGAACCGAACTATAATTTGGTCTCAATTGAAATCTATTTTTTAGATACCAAAAATTTCGAATCGAATAGCCGAATACCATCCTGTTTGCAAATTTAAAATGTGTATTAATTTTTGTCTTTTGTATTATTTTTTGTTGTCCCTTTTTGTGATTTTTCTTAATGTCCTTTTTTTTTTTCATTGTCAATCATTTCATTGCTGTATTATTGGAAAAAGATAGAACACGAAGGTTTTTGTGGATAATAGTTTCTCAGAAATTAAATAGGATAAGAAAAAATTGGGCTTTTGTATTTTGCGGGGACGAGGAGATATATTTTTATATCATTTCGTTGTCAAATACATCATTTCATTGTCAAATTTCAAAAACATGGTCGTATTTGGGAATACGATGATAAAAGCTCGTAGTGGACTCGCACATATGAGTTACAGAAAAAGTCATTTTAGTATAGTCCCCACACATTCACATGCATTAACAACGGAATTTTCAAGAATTTATCAAACCTGAAAATACCAAGATAAATGAAAAAGAACTAGAAGTTTTTATATTCATGTTTCATGTACAATATTGTTTGACTATTTCGAATTTTTTTAAAAAATTGAGTAATCCTTAAAATAATATAACCGTCAAATAACTCATTCACCAAGTTTTCTAATGGATCTAAAGCACTAGATTTTATAATGTGTCATTATTTCTACTGGCCAAATAAGATTGATTGGATAATTTCACGTTTGTATCTAAGACATGACACATTTCGACTGGTCAAATGAAATTTGTTAGATAATTCCACCATTGAAAAAAATTAATCAATCGTCTAAATCTACAAAAAAATTCCTCAACAAATAGAAACCACTAATCCGCTACTACTTATTAATACTATATTATTTTTAGATAATAGTACGATGAAAAATGTAAAACTATATAAGTAAAGATTAAATTATATTTTTTTTAAGCAAAACTAGATAAGTCATATCCATGCCATTTCAACATAAAATTTTGTCTTGCTTCCATCTAATTTCTCTTTAATTATTTATATTGGTATGTATCTATATTGGTGTAAATAAAGACAAATAAAACACTATGTATATCTCATTTCCATGTGGCCACTTTAAATTATTGCTCTGTAAAAAAAAAAAAAAAACAGAGGAAGAAAAAAGGAAAAAGCTTCACAAGTCACAAGAACTCATTAGGCTTCATAGTTCGAAGCAAAAAAATATCGCAAAAAAATGTCTCCTTTATGCGATCTTCAAATCAATCTCAATGGCCAATACACATTCTTCCTCAATCAGGTTAAAAAAACCAAACCTGAAACTCGATTCGAAATTCACAATCTTGATTATGCTCTGTTCTTATTTTTCTCTGTGCTCTGCTTTTAGGATGTGATTTCAGAGTACTCTGGAATCTTGAGGAAGATGATAAAGCAAACCAAGAAGAAGAGGAAGAAGAACAAGAACATTAACTCAACAGAGATTATCATCATCGAAATCGATGATTTTCCAGGCGGACCAGATGGGTTTGAGCTGGTTTCAAGATTCTGTTACAACAACGGAGGAATCTCAATCGATGTCTCAAACGTATCGACTTTATACTGTTGCTCTGTTTTTCTAGACATGACAGAGAAGTTCTGTTTCTCTAATCTCTTGCTTCAGACAGAGAAGTTTCTACAAGAAATGTTCTATGGGTCTTGGAACGACATCGTTTTGTGTCTCAAGAACTGTGAGCAAGTGTTCCTCCACGCAGATTCGTATGGTCTCGTCGACAAACTCATCTTCGCATCTTTGACCAAAATCTCGCGGAACTCAGACGAATTTTCTTCCTCGCCGTCTTCTTCCTTCGCCTCTTCTCTTTCTCCGGCCAAGAACACGCCGGAATCAGACAAAAGGTCGATTTCGCGGACTGTTTCTTGCGGAAGAAGCAACGAGTGGTGGTTCGATGATATGTCTAATCTCTCCCCTCAGATTATCTTGAAGCTAATCAAGATCGTTGGAGCTTACAAAACCAACATAAACAGCTTAGTCTTAACCAGATTTCTCCTCCATTATCTCAAGAAAAAGCTCCAAACCAAATCAGAGCTTACGAAGAACAAGCTCGAGTACTCTGTTTTAGCCGATACAGCAGTTAAAGGAGTGATTTTCGCGGGAAAAACCGCGTTTTCTTGCCGGAAACTCTTCTGGGTTCTTCGAGTTTTATCGAGTTTTAGCCTAAGTAAAGAGTCAAGGATCGGTTTAGAAACCCTAATTGGAGAAATGTTGGATCAAGCAACACTTGATGATCTTCTGATATCTGCAGGAGGAGGAAACAGAGAGAATGGATTCTACAATGTTGATCTTGTGATAAGATTACTAAAAGTGTTTGTAAAGAAGAGATCAGAAGAAGAAGAATCAAATATGAAAGAAATTGGGAAATTGATTGATAAGTATTTGAGAGAGATATCTCCAGATCAGAATTTGAAAGTCTCCAAGTTTCTTGGAGTTGCAGAGAGTCTACCAGATTCAGCTAGAGATTGTTTTGATGGAGTTTACAGAGCCACTGACATCTATCTACAGGTCAGTTTTTTGTTTTCTTGAATTTCTTCACAAATAATTGATGGGGCCAAAAAAAAGAGTTTTTTTTTTTTCTGCAAAGTGAGACAAAAAAAAGATAGGAATAAGTTTTCTTTTTAATTTGTATATTTATAAAAAGATGAAAAGAGTCAAATATTCTTTTATTCATCATAAAGACTTGAAGTTTGAGATTTATGTGTATAAGCACATATATACCATTATACACACATCACATTTAAGATTTTGGAGTCATCTTTAGATTCTTCACTCTGTCTTGTTACTGCCGTGGGGTTCATGTCAGATTACCCACAAGGCCACATTCTTGTCTGTATTTTTGTTTTTGTCTTGTCTTTTAAAAAAAATACTATTAATAAACATATACTAAAAACTGAAAACCATATGCTTTTGGGTAAAAACTACATATCAGCACTAACAATTATTCATATCTAATGTATATTGATATTTATTGGACATAAACAAAATTTAAAGAAACAATTAAATGCAGTTATTAAAATTTGTTATATTTGATATTTTTTCTTAAAATTTGTTAAATTTGATATATACTTATCCCTTTATAACTTTTGTTCTTTTTGTTGTTGTTGTACAGTCTCATCCGAATCTAACACCTCAAGATCGAACAAAGATATGTCTATGTCTCAACTACAAGAAACTAACAAGGGAGACATGTAAACAGCTCGCCAGAAACCCTAAGATCCCTCCCGATATCGCCATTGAAGCACTCAAGTCCAAATGTGACAATCAAGAACACAAAACTCCAGATTCGAAAGTTGTAACCAATAGTGTTTCTTGTAGATATTCAGAAGAGAAGAAGAAGCCAATGCTGTTGCATCTCAAAGGCTTTGAGATATCAGAGAAATCAGCTGAAGGATTGAAGACTAGCAGCAGAGGATATAATTGGAGGGTTATGGATAGTTTCAGAGAAGGTTTATAAGATCAAATCTTCCAAATTCGTATGGCAATCTCATCTGCATCCCAACGTTGTCCAAAGTCTTGTACAAGTCATTAGATTCGTGACGTTTTTTATGATCAAAAGATATGAAATCATGAAGCTTACCTTTCACTTCGATCAAGCAAAATCCCGGCCGCTTCACTATCTGTTGATCTTTCATTTGCTTTCTTACCCGAGCGACTTCATCCCAGTTTTGAGATTCTGAATGCAAGTTAGCCAAGAGCGTGTATCTCCCGCTGTGACTAGGTTGCAGCTTGATCACACGGGATGCTGCGTATTTACCTAACTCGTAGTTCTTGTGTATCAAACAAGACCCGAACAGAGCTCCCCATACCGCACTTGTTGGCTCCATTGGCATTCTCTCTATTAAAGCCTTTGCCTCTTCTAGCAAACCTTTTCTTCCAAGTAAATCAACCATACACGCATAGTGATCTGCATTTGGCTCCAAATTGAAACGTTCCTTCATGCTCAGGAAAAGCCTTTTACCCTCTTCCACGAGTCCACCATGAGCGCAGGCGCTTAAGAGAGCGATGAAAGTAACTTCATTTGGTAAAACATGACTCTTTAACATGTTCTGAAAAAGATTATATGCGTCTTTTGCATAGCCGTGTGCTGCAAGTCCATTAATCACCGCGGCCCAAGTATACACGTTTTTCTCAGGAAGTCTCTCGAAAACCAATTTAGCTTCCTCTAAACACCCACACTTGGCATATAGATCAATCAATGTTGTTCCCATTGTAGTGTTTATCTCGATCGAATTCTTAATCATATAACAATGCACCCTTCTTCCTCGGTGAAGTGCCCCTACGTGAGCACAAGCCGAAAGAACACTGCTTAGCGTCTTCTCATTAGGCATAACGTCACTCTCTAACATCTCCTCGAAAACCAACAGCCCTTTATCGAAGCAACGGCTTTGCACGTATCCAGCAATCAACGCGGTCCAAGTAACCACGTTTCTGCTCGGCATTTCATCGAACACTTTCTGTGCATCATCATAACAACCACATTTTCCATACAAATCTACCAGAGAACTCCCTACGAACACATCACATTTCACTCTTCCTGTTTCTAAGTAAAACCCATGAATGCTTCTCCCAAATCGAACATCTTCAGCTTTCGTTGCAGCTCTCAAAACGCTAACAACAGTCATTTCATTCGCCGCAATTCCAGTCTTCTTCATCTCCACGAAGCACGCCATTGCTTCTGTAGCAGAATCGTTTCTCACAAACCCATCAATCATGGCAGTCCAAGAAACAACGTCCTTGTCTTCAGTCCCATCAAAAACGCGAAATCCATAATCGAACAACCCAGAATTAGAATAACCCGAAATCAACGAATTCCTTACAAAAAGATCCGAATCCAACCCGAATTTCACGATATGAGCATGAAACTGAAACGGATTCGCGTCTCTCGATCTAAAAACCGCCTTGAGAAGCGGAGGAAACGTGTGGCGGCTAGGGAAAACGCCGTTTCGCCGCATCTGAACGTAAGAAAGAAAACATAACCGACGGTTGAGCGTAATCCCGCCGGAGAAGTGACCAACGAGCGAATCCCATAGTTGAATGCTGGGAGTTTGGATTTGACATAGCAGACGACGAGCGTAGCGGAATTGAGCGGCGACGGTGCAGCGACGGAGGAGACGGGAGAGAAAGAGATCACGGCGATTATAGAAGATCGGAGAAGTGAAGAGTAAGCAATGGATTTGCTTGAGATGAAGAAAGTGTAATGGAAGATCGAGGAAGGTGTTGAGGTGAAACATGCATTACCAAAAATCTTTGATACAGAGGCAAATCTCAAGCCCTTAAATTTGAATGTTCCAATTCCAAGGCTCGAGGTCGAATCGATGTATAGGTTTAAGAAAACCGAACCGAATAAACCAAAAGAACGGTTGGATAGAAGCCAAATCTTCCATAACAAACCGAACCGAATTAGTTTCATTAGTTTTGGTTTAGTACTTTAGTTTATAGTTTGGGTTAGCTCTGAACAAAATATCCGGATCCAAAAATCTGAACCGGAACTAAACCGAAAAATGCAGTTTGGATCGGTTTTGGCTCTTCGAAAATTTTCGAGTGGATCTTATCTTCAGATATTTCGGGTATCAATTCGGATTAGGTATTACCCGTGAACCAAACTAGTATCCAAGATATCTGAACAAATTAAACATTTATCCTTTTTAATATAATATAGGTCTAACGGTTCTTGGTATTTCGAATATTTCAAGTATTTTCGAATAATTTGAATAGATTCATGTAGTTTGCGTTAAGTTTTTTATGTTTTTTCTGGGTATTTCGAATAGTTTAAATATATTCATATAGTTTGGATTACGTTTTTTATGTTTTTTTCGGGTAATTTCAGGTAGTTTGGATAATTCAAATAAAAAATATTCGAGCCAAACAGTATCCGAAAAATATCGGTTCTAAGCCGATTCTCCAATCAATTATTTGAACCGAGAGAATACCGAACTGAATTTCAGTATAAATTCAAAAATATCGAAATGGTACCTCAACCTCTACTGAGATACCCGAAATCCGAATAAACCCGAAATCCGAATAAACCAACCCGAAATTTGAAATATCTAATTCAATTGAACCAAAACCACTTTGAAATCAGTTCAAATTTATTTGGGTCGGTTTAGTTTTATCCACGTGTCGAACCGTCCAAAACAAAAAGCAGAAGAGTAAAACATAATGAACTTTTCTTCTTTCTCCCAAGGACCCCACTTTTTACTTTTTTTACATTTTAGGAACAGATATTTTGGTTCGTGCAGTTTCTACAGTCATCGCCGATAAAGTTTGAACCTTGTAATAAGATTTTGATTTCTATTTGAAAAAGTTTGGATTTTTGTAGCTACGAGAACTTTGGAAGAAAGGTTATCGCAGCTGGATTTGTTGTTTTCGTGCTGGTGAAGTGTAAGAGTTTTTGTGTTAGTGGAGGAGATGCGTTGTTTAGCTTCTCCATCGTCGGATTTTTGTTTGAGTTTTCGGTGAATACGATCCATAGATGATTCTACAAACTTCATCTTCTTCTTCGAGTTTTGATTTCCGATTACGGGTTTATGTGAATCATCGTCTACTCTGTCCATGCTCGGTTTTGTTCCGAGATGACTTCGCGAGCAGCCGACTTCTACGTCGGAAACTCAGATTCTCGGTGGCCAATGCGAAGTTTCGGTTTATTTCATGCGGGGATTCGAAGAATCTAGGATTGGGGAGTTCGAGTAGAAGAGCTGCGAATAGTCTTGTTGTTTCTAGGTTTTCGAATGAATTCGAAGAAGCTTCGCAAGAGTCAGTGATTCAAAACAATTTCACTAACTTTAGGGAAGATCCGATTGTGGAGAAGCTTAGGACACAGTTAGGTGTAATCCATCAAATTCCGTCGCCAACCATTAATAGTAGTGTGATTGGTCTATTCGTGTTCTTCTTTTTCGTTGGTGTTGCTTTTGATAAGCTATGGACATGGAGAAAGAGGCAGAGACAAACGGGCGGAGATGGAAGTCAACGAGGAGTAGGGCCATGGCCACAGGTGCCTACCAGCTTCTCCTTGCTCCTGGAGAAAGATTTACAGAGGAAAGAGTCGGTGGAGTGGGTGAATATGGTGTTGGGGAAGCTCTGGAAAGTGTATAGAGGTGGGATTGAGAATTGGCTCGTTGGTTTGTTGCAGCCAGTGATTGATGACTTGAAGAAGCCTGATTATGTGCAGAGAGTTGAAATAAAACAGTTCTCTTTAGGGGATGAGCCTTTGTCTGTCAGAAATGTTGAGAGGAGGACATCTCGCCGTGCCAACGACTTGCAGTAAGTGTTTAGTTGTTTGGTACTTATCTTTTTCTCTGTGTTGATCAAATGTTTGGATTGTTCTTACTTGGTTTCAGTTGGATGTTGTTTTCCAATCACTGAAGCTTCTGCTGTGATTTATTTGACTTTCCTTTTTGCAAAAATTCACCAATAATCTTAATTTGAGAGGAGTGACTTTTTCTGAGCATGAATTATGTGGATATAGTAAAACATCATCCATTTCATCTTTGGGTTTTCTCTCCAGAGGATCCTTTCGGGCATCAGGTTTCCTTATCCTGTTGCATTTTTCTGTTATAGGTACCAAATTGGCCTTCGGTATACTGGTGGTGCCCGCATGTTGTTAATGCTCTCTTTGAAATTCGGTATCGTCCCAATAGTTGTGCCAGTTGGTGTCCGGGATTTTGACATTGATGGTGAGCTTTGGGTCAAACTAAGATTGATACCGACACAGCCTTGGGTGGGAGCTGTATCTTCTTCATTTGTATCACTTCCAAAAGTCACATTTCAACTTGCAGCATTCCGATTGTTTAATCTAATGGGTATGCCTTAATCTTGGTCTTCTGTTGCATTCTCATAATTTTGTTTGTGTTGCTTCCTTCTTATCTCTTTGAAAATAAATAGACAAGTCTTTTATAGTGAACTTTAAACTGTTGACTAGATTGGGGAAAGGTTAAGTTATCGACAATTGCTGATTTAATGAAGAGACTTTTAGCCTTCACTTTTCCCGCATCTCACACATCTTGTTTCTTGTGTCATGAATGGTTTGGATGATGACATCAGGAATTCCTGTTCTATCAACGTAAGTTCTGTTGTGGCTATTACTTCACGTATTTTATTTGTCGGAATAGTTTTTCCTGTCAATGTTTAATACTCGATATGTTTAGTGCTTGGTAATAGAAATCCCAGTGCTTGTTTAGATGACGTATACAACTATAGGAAGGAGATTCTTGTATTTTATCTTACTGCGGTACATTTTTTAGAAATTCAACGAGCATAGAATTTGAGATGCAGTGGTGCATTGTTCTGATTAGATACCAATATTTCATTTTGTTATTGATCTCTGTCGATTGTTTAAGCTCCTCGATATCTTGAATCAGTAGTTTCCTTCTTCCCTCCTATTGTTTTAACCAGTATCGTCTCTTATAGGTTCTTGACCAAACTGCTGACAGAGGATTTGCCTCGATTATTTGTCCGACCAAAGAAGATTGTCTTGGATTTCCAGAAAGGAAAAGCTGTTGGACCTGTTTCAGAAGACCTAAAATCAGGAGAAATGAAGGAAGGCAATAAGGATTTTGTCGGAGAACTATCTGTTACTCTTGTAGACGCCCAGAAACTTCGATACATGTTCTCTGGTTAGCTATACTTCTGCCTCTTCATGTCAGTGTTTCCTTCATACCTGGAAACGGAATAGACAGACAAACTGTGTTGTTGAAGTGTTAGTCTCTTTGCGCAAGTTTCTTTGACTTCGCTGTGAACAAAACAGCTATATGATAGATAATATGAATGGGTCAATTGGTGAGATCCTCCTTTTTTTACATGCTCATTCAGTCAGTTCACATTTTCGTCAATAATTGGTAACAGGTAAAACGGATCCATATGCAATTCTAAGACTAGGGGATCAAGTTATCCGTAGTAAAAAGAACAGTCAAACTACTGTCATTGGGCCTCCCGGTCAGCCAATCTGGAATCAGGTGAACTGCTTTGGATGGTTCATTCATAATCTGGTGGTGAATTGTAATTAGTTAAGATATTAAAACGTTATAGGACAATCTTTGCAGGACTTTCAATTCCTTGTTTCAAATCCTAGAGAGCAAGTATTACAGATTGAGGTCAATGATTCTCTTGGCTTTGCCGATATGGCTATTGGTACTGGAGAGGTAAATCATATTTGCTTAGCGCTATTTTTGTTTCTAATCTGTGGAATAATAACTTGATGAGGAAAACTGAATAATAATTAAAGATGGTGATTTTTCTACTTCAGTGTGAAACTTCTCATGTTTGCTAACTTTTGTTCAGGAACCAGTTACCTTCACTGTAATTTCTGCACACTAGGAAATAGCTGCATAAGTATGAGAACCGAGTTTCATCCCGCTATTCTCTGCACAGTATTGTGAAACTATAGGGCTTGGACTGAGAAAATTTGAGATTGGGAATACAATCACCATTTCTGATTAGATAGTGGATCGTGATTTAACCATAATGTAAAAACGACGTTTTTGGGGGACCAAATCCAAATTAGAGAATGAACATCATTGGTCTAGACTAAAGTGCCTTTGCTCGGTTACTACCAAGTATTGAGTTACTACTTACTAGTGAGCATGTCAGACGTTGTCGAAATTTGGTGTATCATTGCTAGTGTTAGAAGCTCTACGAAAGAGATTATCCACGAATTGTTATTTGATTATTTTGGTCAGTATAAAAAGAGGCTAGCTATTCACTTTGCTAGTCTTGATAGAACTCCAATATTCAGTTCTTACAACTAATTGGACATGTACCAAAAATATATACAACCTGCATGTAAACCTGACTGGCTCAACAGTAATAAGTGTTTAGCGAAGTTGCGATTTTACTGTGATTTTCTGCTCTGATAGGCATTAGTCGGATTACATAGTATTGTGAGACTCTCTGTAATGATTGCCTGAGGAATGGTGCTGAATATCTAAGTTTCTGTCTGCGTAGCCTTATTACTTAGTTATATATCCAGGTTGGTCTCAGACTACTACAAGATACGGTTCCTACAGACAGAATTGTGGTTTTGCGTGGCGGTTGGAGTTTGTTTGGAAAGGGATCTGCAGGTGAGATTCTGCTACGGCTTACATACAAAGCATATGTGGAGGAGGAAGAAGATGACAAGACCAATGTCAAAGCCATTAGTGCAGATGCTTCTGATGATGAAATTTCTAATTCAGAAGAACTTGGCTCATTTGTGCGGAATGAAAAGGTTTCTTCAGATGATATTGGTCAAGAGTCATTGATGAACGTGTTGTCTGCATTGATTGTGAGTGAGGAATTTCAAGGCATAGTTTCATCTGAAGCTGGAGACGATAAACTTTCTGGTGGTGACTCACGTGAGGATCCAGTACTTTTTAAGGCTGGGTTGGACTCAAGAACTCAACCTGCAGATACTAGTAATGGGTCTGAAAGCAACACAGGCGTATCAGATTCAGAAAATTCTGGTAGAGGTTCAGGCGATGATGGAGGTATACCGAGGCTCAATGTCTTACGATGATTTCCTTTATATGCTTTCTTGACCTGAAACCGTAAAGCTTCCTAATTTCAGGATTAACATTACTGTGGTTCGGTATAATCATGGGTATATTGGTGCTTGTTGCTATCAACATGGAAGGCTCAAGTTTCTTCAAACCGTAATATAGTATTATACAGCTCACTGGAGAATTTTGTTGCAAGTAAGTCTCTTAACCTTTACCAGGAATACTTGAATTTTTTTTTTCTTTAGTAGAAAACTTGAAATTTTTACCTCTGGTTTTGACAACCACATGCTCTTTTTGTTATTTGATTTCCTTAAGTTAGACCGTGGAAACACCAGTGATTTGTTCTGGATATAGTCAAGAACCAACCTTGCACTTCATCTTTTCTAGAATAGTTCTGCTGTTTAAAAGATGATTGTAGAAAGTGCTTTTGCTAAATTTATGTTAGGTTAGACTGTATGTATAGTTTCTCTTTCGGCTGCTTGTAGTGTACTGAAAGTGGGTATCAAGCTTTGAATTTGATAAAATTATGTGTGACTTGAAAATGATACAGTGGATTCTTCTACCTCATGTAACATAGTTCTGTCCAGATATTGTCATGTCTACTGTTTGCCTATATTGATAGAACCTAGTCAATCGGCAATTGGCTGACCAAAGCCTCTTACTCAATGGCAGGTCGGTTGCTCTCAACCTTAGTTATGGCTTATAACGAGGTCTCAGTTTGCATAAATTGTAATTCTGTTGTATGCATAGCTATTAGAGAGGGATGCTTACTAGAGGTAAGAGAGTTTTGGATCTATTTTGTCCAATCTCTTACTATAGTTTTACTGTTTACACTTGTGGTTGATATACATGAAAAATAAATACAAAAAATTATGTGTATTTGCTTTGCAAAGAAAGCTCCTTCAAAGAAAAGATTCTGTTTTCTGCAATATCAGTCACAAATTTGTGCTTGGGAAAAGCTTCTTCTTGGAATCCTTGGCGAGAATTAACATTTGGAATTAGCGGTATTTTCGGCCCTTTTATAGTCTATTTCATCTAATTAGATACTGCAGCTGTGTTCTTGTGCCATAGATCTGTTTTTCTGAAGTAACAACGAAATTTATGGAGATACCACTATGGAGAGTCTGTCTACAAAAGGTACACATTTTAGTCTCTCACTACTGGGCAATATAAAAAAATATAATCATCAATGGTTTCATAGGATTGGTAATGTAGTACTAGGAGCAGAGCTTGGTTCTTGGTGTCATGAGATATCCATTTCCATAAGAATCCACGTAACGTCTGCTTCAATTCATGTGTAATAATAGTTGAAGCTCACTTTTGAAATGTCTGCTTGTCTTGTTCGTGGATCCGTTGATGTCTGTTGAAACCAAGGTTCGAGTGTTATATGGTCTTTTTCCAGGCACAACTTTGATGGGAAACAAGGAAATCACAAGAAGCTGTACTCATTTATTTTGAACGGTGAGACATAAACATTAAGCTAACGATACATATAAATAAAAGATTTATTTATTTGTATTTATTGCTAAGAACAATTTGATATATAGAAAATGGACATGGAAGAAAGCATGAGAGCAGTGGAGATCACGTGGAGACCGTTGATTTGTACGTTTCATGATCTCTCTATATATTTTTTTTGTCTTGTTTGTTCTTAATAGTTTCATTTCGTAAAATATACTAATAATTAGCACATTAACTTCTTATATAGTTTTTGAGGATTTTCCATGAGCTGGACCAACTTCGAAACATGTAATAAGTCCCTGTCTTATTGCTATTTACAATCCTTCTTTTAATTTGAGAGGTAATGAACATTATTAAAAAGGTCACGCTGATAAGCAACTTTTGTTTTAATTACTTATTTAATAGCTGATCCTGGACAGTAATTGGTCATGAAAATTTAGAATAAATTATTGGTGTGAACCCTTGCTCACAAATTGATATAAATATTCAAATATTTGTATTTTTTCTGGTACTAATAAAGTAATAATAATACTTTTGATATTTTAGACAATTTGTCTGGAAATTGTTTTCCTGTGCAGAAAAATCAATTAAGAAGACTTGGACGTATGTCTTTGTATAACCATCAAAAAAGGAAATGAAAAGTTGTCCAAATGGCAAAAAATGGTTTTGCTGTCTTCCTTGTAGAAAATTGTTTTGTTGTTTAAATTCATATACATTTTAGATATTTTTTGTTTTTATATGAACCTGTTTTTATTCTCCCCAAAAAGGCAAAACTATATTTTGCTAAGGTAATAGTAATATAGTATAACGTGCGATGCCTCATTCATGTGAACTTCTTTTAAACGTTAGTATTTTTTTGGTTATAAAAAAAAAGAGAAGACTTTGTAATTAATACCTTAAAAATTGTATTATTGTCATAACTTTGGAGTGAAGTCACTTTTCCCGTAGAAACTAGAATTGCTGCATTTATTGGTTCTGCGAGACAGACAAATGTTTAGATCTAAAGGACTCATGGTTTATGTATATCAGTTTGCTGTAGTGAATGATACACAGAGTTTCATGGTTTTATCCCGTTGTTTTGTTCAGACAAATTTCTCCAGTCTCTAACAACAATGTTCAGTAGTGCTCTAGGGAATTGCTGTTTCATAGGGTACTTGTTCTTGCATCAAAACTAAACCTACGACATGTATAAGAAGACCTTAGCTTAAGGTGTTTCTTGTACTTCAGTCTTTGGATTTGTCTGGTAATATAAGCCTGAGGAGATTGACCGAGTCATGTCCTGTAACCATTTACTTTCTTAATACTCAAGTTGGGATTTGAGCGGCTTTTGTTTACTTACAACTGGTTTGGTCGTTTGATGCAGTGAGATAGACATCTCTCAGACTTCCCAAAAATGTCGGATCTTGAGGCACCATTAGTAAGTCCAAAGAGAAAGAAGATTTGGGTTGATTACTTTGTCCAGTTCCGATGGATCATCGTCATCTTTGTCGTCCTTCCTATCTCTGCGACATTGTACTTCCTCTCACCTATCTTGGGGATGTTTGGTCAGAAATGAAGTCATACGAGAAACGTCAAAAGGAACATGATGAAAATGTTAAGAAAGTCATCAAACGACTTAAGGGGAGGGATGCAGCAGAGGACGGGCTCGTTTGCACCGCGCGTAAACCATGGATTGCGGTAGGAATGAGGAATGTGGACTACAAGAGATCCCGGCATTTCGAGGTCGACTTGTCTGCTTTCCGTAACATCCTAAAGATTGACAAAGATAGAATGATTGGTAGGGTGGAGCCTCTTGTGAACATGGGACAGATTAGCCGTGTCACCGTTCCAATGAACCTATCTCTTGCTGTTGTTGCTGAGCTCGATGATCTTACTGTTGGCGGACTCATCAATGGCTATGGTATTGAAGGAAGCTCTCACATCCATGGTTTGTTTACAGACACTGTTGAGGCTTACGAGATTGTTCTAGCGGGCGGGGAACTTGTTCGGGCCACTAGGGACAATGAGTATTCTGACCTTTTCTATGCCATTCCATGGTCACAAGGGACACTCGGGTTTCTTGTTGCTGCCGAGATCAGGCTTGTACAGATCAAAGAATACATGAAACTTACTTACATTCCGGTCAAGGGTGATCTACAAACCATAGCTCAGGGATATATGGATTCTTTTGCTCCCAAAGATGGTGATCCAACTAAAATCCCAGATTTCATTGAAGGCATGGTTTACAGTTCAACTGAAGGCGTAATGATGACGGGTAAATATGCTTCCAGAGAAGAGGCCAAGAAGAAAAGAAACAAGATTAATAGCGTTGGATGGTGGTTCAAGCCATGGTTCTACCAATATGCACAAACTGCATTGAAGAAAGGAGAATTCGTTGAATACATTCCAACCCGAGAATATTACCATAGGCACACTAGTTCCTTGTACTGGGAAGGTAAGCTTATCCTTCCATTTGGTGACCAGTTCTGGTTTAGGTTCCTCTTTGGCTGGTTGATGCCTCCAAAGGTCTCCCTTCTCAAGGCCACTCAAGGTGAAGGCATCAGAAATTACTACCATGAAATGCACGTCATCCACGACATGCTTGTTCCTCTCTACAAGGTCGGTGATGCCCAAACTTATTCCTAATGTTTCATTTTCGTTTAGGTTTATCCAATTTGGCTTTGCCCTCACAAACTCTTCAAACAACCGGTTAAAAGCATGATTAACCCCGAACCAGGCTTTGAGTATGAGATGAGACAGGGAGACACAGAAGACGCACAGATGTACACTGATGTTGGAGTCTACTATGCTCCAGGCCCTGTCCTGAGAGGCGAAGTGTTCGATGGAGTTGAAGCTGTGCGC
This sequence comes from Pseudoturritis turrita, assembly GCA_900406555.1. Taxonomy (NCBI): domain Eukaryota; kingdom Viridiplantae; phylum Streptophyta; class Magnoliopsida; order Brassicales; family Brassicaceae; genus Pseudoturritis; species Pseudoturritis turrita. The sequence goes on from OVBL01000085.1 coordinate 321,281, forward strand.
AAGATGGAGCAATGGCTGATAGAAAAGCACGGCTTCCAGCCTCAATACGCAGTGTCTGAGCTCGATGAGAAGAGCTTTTGGAGAATGTTCGACGCTGACTTGTACGAGCATTGTCGTAGGAAGTACAGAGCTATAGGCACATTCATGAGCATTTATTACAAGTCGAAGAAGGGAAAAAAGACTGAGAAAGAAGTTCCGAGAAGCCGAACAAGCTCATCTCGAAACAGCCTACGCCGAGGTAGATTAAAAAAGCAACAGTGTCTTGCTTGTGTGTTCCCTAAATGGTTTGTGAAATTGCCTTGGGACTCTTCATGAATACTCTTTTGTGTGTTGTTTTTCTTGTCTTCTTCTGTTATTGTTTGACTTTGTCGAGAAAATAAGGATATGACCACAACTCTCGCTCCTTCGCTATCCATAGAAGCCTTAGATCTTCCAAGTCTCTGACTTCGACTAGACTACAATATTATGGCTCTCTTAGTATACACTTTTTTTTTGTCATTTCACAAAAAATTGTATAGTTTGCAAGAAACCAAACCAGATTAATACCAAAAAGTAAATTTGATCCGGTTTTGTTTGAGACGATCTCGGTTTACTACGGTCCATATCTTTGTCCCCATCAAAAAAAAAAAAAACTACAAAGTAAACAAATGGGGTCGTAAAACAATAGAAAGGCTTTTTACTTTGCCTCTGTTTTTTTTTTTAATCCGAGTATTTGCATGTTTTGAGATTACGATATCTTTGCTATGTTCGATTTTACTTTTGGTTATTTGGAATAAAAAGACGACAGTAACAATAAAATTCTCTTGAAATTCAAGATATTATTCCAATAAAATTAGAAGAAAAAAAAACAATTTGGGAAAACAACACTTAGAGTAGAATAATATGAAATCCAAAACATAATTAAAGAAATTTAAAATAGGAAAAACAACGGAAAGGAAGATGTAAGCGAACATATACACTACATCACATGAATCAATTAATCTATTACTGCATTAAAGTATATGGATAATTGAGAACAACGAACTTGTACTGCAAGTAATCCCAATAGAGCTTCAAAGCTTGGCCTTCTTCGAGATCCAACGAATATTTCATAGTACTCCAACCAGTTCCGAAATAAAAACTAGAGTCGTCAACACATCTTAGGGTCACTGTGTATAAATCGTTTTCGATTATGTCGAGTACTTCCACTTCAATACCGTTTTGCAAACTCTGAGGTGTAACACCAATCATCTTCGTGAGGACGGACAACACTTGTTGTTTTGGTAATGTCAAATTACCAGTAACATCAGTCTTTGTTAGTTGTTTTGATATGATCATAGCAGGGTCTACTGATTCTTTAGCATAATTGGTATAATCCATCTTGCTAAAAATATGTTTTTGAAAGTAGAAGAATATTTGTCTATTTCTCTGTCGATGCAAACATATACATACATATATAAGGTTAAACCTAAGAAAAAAAGTAAATATAAGAGAAGAGGAAATCGGAAATCTTCCGTTAACAAAGTGGAACTTGTCTTTTTTTTTTTGTCAATCAAATGGAAATGATCTATATCTATAATTTTTTTTACTTCCATGGGATAATATGACAAATATTACATTAACATACTTATTATATTATATGCACAATATTTTAGCTATAAACTTAAAAATATGTTTTAATTAGATTTTGATTGTTTGTGGTTTTTAAAGTAGTTTTTGTTTTTTGTTTTTATCAAAAACCATTTTTTTATCCAATCAAGATTTTTGAAAAATAGATTCCCTAAAATTTTGGGAAACTAGTTTTTGGAAAAACCTATCTATTTCTAAGAAAAACCAAAATCCATGTTTGTTTTGTTGGTTTTTGCCTAATGATTGACGATAGTTTTTTCGTGTGTGTGCTAATATTGTTATTTTGAACGAGAACACAAATATATAAATAAAAAAAATTGAAAAATAACAATTACCCTAAATCATTTTGAGTTAGTAAAATAATTATTTTGGCATCTAAAATATAATATTAAAAATTACGAAAATAATAACTCATATTAATAAAAAAAATTAAAATATTTTATCAATAAAATTACCTTAATTGGAAAATGTAACTATTCATTTTTAATTCTATGTAATAAATCTATATGCATCTTTTCATCAATAATGTTTTGGTACTACATATGAAACTTTGTGAGTTAGTATTTTAATAATTTTAAATTCGTTAAAAAGACTAAAATCTATTGCAAAATCAAAAACCAAAATCTACGACCAAAATCTCAAAAACCAAAATTTAAAAACCAAAAACCAGAAACTAAAAACCAAAATCTAAAATCCAAAAACCATACAAACAAATCTCATTTACAAATTCAATTAACGTTAACCAGATAATCCCATGCTTCTACCAATTGATAAAACACAATTGGTTTCTGCATGTTAATCTCTTTGAATGAAAACCGTTCTTTTCTCTCTTTCTCCTCTCCGTCTTCTCTCTACACTTCTGAGCTTGAAAACAATTTCTTTTTAGATCTAAGCTTTTTGAAGCTGGCGACCGGCGTTATATAATCGCCGGCGTCGAGCTTACTATAAGTATATATTATTTCTCTCGTTTTTATTTTTTCCTTTGTCCTCAGATTTTGTCTTTGAAAGATTTTCTCAAAACCTTCATAGAAACCGACGATGACTCACGGGTTTATACTAGGTCCTTCAATTGCTTAGCATAATAGTCTTGGTAACATCTCGAATCAGTTTTCACCGAATACATGGGATGTAGTGGGTATCTCCGAATCTGGTTGTTGGGACGACACTAGATTACGTAATCCTGTACAATGGAAATAGTCTCACTCTTTAGGAGTCTCGTTTACCTCTTTTATGAGGTTTTGTTGTCTACCCTATAATGAGTTTGTTGTTTTCCTCTGTGAGATGGTTGTATACCTTAAAGAGTTAATTCTCTGATTAATATAACATGTTGACCGACAAAAAAAAAAACCGTTCTCAAACTAGATAAACTTTGAGAGAACAAAGTTTCTCCTCTGATCTTGGTAAAGATTTTTCCTCCCTTTCGGGTTAAAAAAACATAAAAGTATTGATCTTTCATTAATGTCTGATTTCGTTTTGTTCTCCATATATCTCATCATCATTTCTGTTTGCAAATTTCTGTTTGCAAGAAACCAAACCGGACAAATACCAAGAGTAAATTTGATCCGGTTTTGTTTGAGGCGATATCGGTTTACTACGGTCCAGATCGTTTGCCCATTTTTTTAATAGACTACTACCAAGTACTAAGTAAAAGTGTAAAACATACGATATCGTAAAATAATTAATTTACAGGAAGATCTCTCTCTCTCTCTCTTTTCTTTAAGAATCACCAACTTTGGCGACAATAACTGAAGCATAGTGAGCAATGATAGCTTTAAAATCGTAGACGGTTTAGGCTTAGATCTGATTACAAAATGATTGAAAGATTTTAATGGTATTATTGTAAATAATTATAAGATTTTAATGGCATTAATGTAAATACATAAACAACAATCCTCGGATAGACAAGTATTTACATTAATAGGTAAATTACCTTCTGAATCTTAGAAGATTTTTTTTGTTACAAAATAAATGTCGTTTTATGATTCCGATGCAAATTTTACTGTAGATTTATCTCTTTTGCCTCTAATTAAATTGATAAAAATATTAAATATTTAAGAATTCTAACAGTCAAATAAGGGTATAATTGAAAATTTAACTATTTTCTTAATTCGTGTGAAAATGGTCAAAACGACACTTAATTTAAAACGGAAGGAGTATATGAATATTTATTACGCGATGATCATCCAAGGCGGCGCAAAAGGCTCTGGACTGGTGATGTCAATTATGTGGGCCTATAAAAATGAAGCCCGTATCGTTTGATTAGTTTCAGTCATGTGAGTATAACAATTTAGGCCGCGGTTAACTATTAGTCCACAAATACTAAAATTGATATTAAACCCAGATTTTTATTATGACATATAAAAATACGTTGGTCACCAAAAACACTAATCACTAGCCCTATAATCTTTTATAAATATCATACATTGGTCTCTCTAAATTTATATTCTGCCGCATCGTATCCATGTTAAATCCTTCTTGTGAGGTTTCCATTAGAAAGATAACTCAATTATCTATCTCGTCATCAAATTTCATCTAATTCCAAGTTGATTAAGGCCTCCATCGAAAAATTAAACTTCTGGTGGTTATGTTTTGTCCAACTTGAAAAATTGCATATCTTGTGAATATTGTGACTTGGATCATTTCTTTGATTTTTGTGAATGGTTGCAGTAGCATGGTTAACACCTCTTTTGCTCATTTTTGCATCATTTTTGATGATTTACTCAGTAAAGACTCTAAAACTCAAATACGAGAAAATTACCTCTAACGACATAAAACCATAATAAAATGCATATAAAATATAATAAAAACCATAGTAAAAGCCGTAAAATATAGAGTATATCAATTGCTCGGCCTCTTACTCAACTCCTATGCAAGGACGTGCCTTTTGTGTTCAATGATGAGTGTCTTGTTGCCTTCAACAAGATCAAAGAAGCACTCACTAGTGCACAAATCGTGCAATCACCCAATTGAAAGCTTTCTTTTGAAATCATGTGTGATGCAAGTTGATTAGGCGCATGCGTATGGTTGTTCTTTAGCGAACGATGCAGGTTCAAAGTCAAACTATATTGGTCTTTTTGATTTGGATGATTCGAGTATATTCCACGTTCTTGGTTTGCTGGATGATGTTGACAACAAACTGAACTTGTAGCGGATGAGGGTTCGAGAGTGGTTTGGATGGCATTTTCCTGAGCTTGCTAGTATCATACGAGATAATGTCTTATATGCCAAATCTGTTTAACTGATGAAAGAACGATTTCGTGATAATGTCCTATATGCTCTTGTAGGTGTGATGCTTCTTGTGAAGGCCAAGATAACACTCTTGGACAGACAGGCCGAGCTAAGGTAATAGCTCTAAAATTTTATTATTTCTTCCCAATTATGATGTCTATGTTTCAACTTCTACAGTTTCAGTCTTTTTTGGTGTGTCCATTTTCAAAAATGTCACCATGAGTTGTTTATTTTAAAAAATGCTACTAATTAAAGATTTTTAAACCCCCAAATTCTAAATCCTAAAAAGGGTTTGACCCATAACAAATCATAAACCCTAAAAACTAAACTCTAACATAAAATAGTTAACTCAAATCTAAATGATATTTTCAGTAAATGATATAATTTTAGTTGTATTTTTGAAAAGATTTTAGAATGGTGGCATTTTTGAAAAGTGACATTTCAAAAGTGGCATTTTTCAAAAATTCTCTAATATTATAATCAATTTTTGTTTGATTTTATGGTTAATGGCCCTTTTTCCCCTTAATTAATTGTATTATCTATTTACCACTCGATTTCTTTATGTATATTGTACACTCCAATCTATTAAATTATAAAATATATATTTTAATTTGATACGTATATGAAATAATAAAATGGGAAAGCTAAATTTCCAAAAATTCATGTGATTAACAATAGAAATATCAACAATACTATCTATAAAAAATATCAAAACCAATGCATATTTTCAAAATTGTAAAGCGTCAAATTTAAAACTATAATATAAATAGTTTTCATATTTTTTTTTTGATTTTCTCTTTGTATAAAGTTGTTATTACAAAAGAAAGTTGGCAACTTTGGATTAGTTGTTAATTAACTTAATTTGACTAACTTTTTCTCCTTCTAAAATACATTGTATAGTGTTTTAATTAGGAGAAACTATTCGCAACAAATTTTTAATAAGTTATTCTTTCAATTATTATGCAATATAATTCTTTTCTTATAGCCAAATAATATATCAAATTAAAGTTCTTTAAACAATATTCAAAATCTCAACTGAAGTCATATGATTTAAAAAAATCGCTCTCAATAGTCAATATTAGTATATTACGTTTTTTTATCAAATTACATTTCTATTTTTTAATAAAAAATTATGAATATAGTCTCATAACCAACGAAGAAGATACTATAGTCTTAGACTCTTAAATCATTATTGTAAGAGCTGACGTAAATTTTGATTGGAAACATGTGATTCCGCTAGTTTTTTACCAAAATGCAAAAAAAATCTAAAAATGCAGGTTTGCGTTATGGGTGAAAAAAAAAAAAAAAAGGCAAATAAGTGAGTATTACCCGAAATTGAAAATTAATTACCTTATTAATTTAATCTTTTTATTTTCCAATGCCACAAATTAATAGAACCTCTCGATCATAAATCAATTTAACCACCACCGCTTATTGTAACCAATAGTTGCAATTGCGAGTGTTAAGACATTGGTATTTTTTGATTTTTTCACTAGTTTTATTAATTACAAATACTTACTTGATGCTGAGTCTATAAATTGATTAGTTATCTTTGAAATGAAACACACAATAACCATAAATTATAAAGCATTTTTATAGGGGAAAAAAAATCGTATGTTATATTGTTATTTACGATGAACACTAATTACCCCAATCAGTCTGGTCACAGAGTCTCCCAATATTCGTAACATCGTCTTCACTGAGTTCTGTTCCATAGATAGCAAGAGTTGCTTCCTTCAAATCTTCCTCAACTAAGGCAGTTATATTGGGGGCAACTAAGACATGATCTTGTAATGGTTGAAATAGTATAGTGAAGCTGTAATGGACTGACTTAGTGCTATAAGATCAAGACATGCTTAAAACAGAAAGAACAATAAACAGGTTTGTAGTTTATTCATACTATTACATTTGCAAGAATAAACTCTTTCAAGGGGTCTTCAATAACTGTGTGTCATGTGCAGGACACCTGCTTGCTTTGAGCTAAGTTGGCCTATGAAAACAGAGGCATGGCTATATCCAGGCTGGTTATCAGGTTTCTCTGGTGGGGCTTGGGCTCAGTATTTGTGGTATATGTTTATGTGTACGTATCCAATTTTTTCACGTGAGCTATTTCTTCGTGACAAAGTCTGTCTGCAAAAAGAGCTAACCTTTTGTGGAACACATATTGCAGGAAAGAAATAAACCAAACTCGGATGAGTTTTTCTTCAGCTTATACGTTCTTGTATTGGGTTGTTATGCCGCTGTTCGCCTCATCTTTGCACTTTTACTCGAAACTTCCAGCATGCCATGCTCTGTCAGAAATGTCAGATCAATCATTCTTCCAGTTTTTAAGTGGATATATCAGGTATTCATTTATTAAGATTTAAGATAATAGAAAAAGTAGCATTACCAAGCACATTGTTACTGCTTTTTCCCTCTTTCAGGAACGATACTTAAGTCAGTACTCTGCTTGTGTTAGCTGGCTAGTTGAAATACATTTGCTTAATCGAAAATAAGTTTTGGATTATGGATAATTGGCTGTAGAGTATAGGCATACTGCTTGCCAAAGTGTCAGTTTGCACCTAAAAAAATCGTCGTTTTGCATAGAAACTGTTTGAATGACTAAGTGGCTGTCATAGACGGTTACAATGGATTTGGGCTCTTAGTAGAAAACTATTCAAACTTTTCTTTTAACATTCAGGTATATGGCGTTTTGGTTGATTGTCCTGGCCGCCAAGTTCACATTTGCATACTTTCTCCACGCAAGGATGTTTTCTACACTTGTATATTTCGCTAGTGCATATATTTTTTGATTTCTGTAATGTCTCGTCCCCGTGTCAAACTGTGGTATACATATGTTTTCTTCTGTTAAAGTAAGATGACAGCTTTAGTAGATGTTTGTTCTGGGATAAATATTAGTTTGTGGTTTTAAAGGGCAATTGCGTTTCTCTTTACTGATATGTAACTGTACTTTTGTATCACATTTTGCGAAGTAATCTAAGTCATACAAAGGGTGTAAGGTGTTTCTTTCAAGTCAGATTTTCTTTTGTGAAGTCTTTAACTTTTTTTTTTTTTCGCTGAATTATTTTTACAAGAGTTACAATAGCCGGCGGCAAAAGATTAATGCCCCATAGGCTATACCGACGGATATCACATCCTCGAAACTGACGAACAACAAAGTTCTCAGTGTTTAAACCGGCGGACAAACAGAGATAGCCCCGGGAATTAGAAACCAATTGAAAGATACGATTTTCACAAAGAAATCTAGAAAAAAAAGCTCCATTAAGAAGAAAGCAAAGGAAAGACGCTCGCAAAACCAAACGGAGTGTGTGGAGAGAACAAAACATGCGCGGACCAGCAAAGTTCCCAAAATCGCCGCCGAGACAAAGAGAATCCGCGAAACCTTAAACCCAAATACGACGAAAAGCTAAATCAATGGACAACGATCGCGAATCTAAACTCCTACCCACCTAATTTTCAACCTAAAGAGTCTAAAACAAGAACTCTGCATCCGTACACGAGGTTAGCCTTACAAGAACTGACTAAGGAAGACTACAGGCGAAAACTGATTATTGGTTATACTAAAAGACGGTGGAAGGAGATTGTAAAAAGATTCAAACGAATTAAACAGAGGCTAAACGGCGAATACCCAACCCCGACGAGCAACTACACGCACACAATCCGAAAAATTAGCGAGATCAACCCAAACTCCTAAATAGCGAAAACTACGGATACTAGAATTCTAACACCATAACACAAACTAACCACACAAATCCAACCGAAGAGGCTGAATCCAGAAAACACTCAACTTTTAAATCATAAAAACGATATCAGCAAAAACCAACCCGATGGGTTTAAAAAAAACAAAGTCGAGACTAAGGTTTTGATAGGAAACGACCGGATCGATCTCACGCCAAACATCCCGAAGATAGAACCAGAGACGAACACGAACCAGCTTTGTCTTTCAAGCTTACTTCCCAGCCACCGAGACCAAACTCCGACCACCACACACGAGGAGTATCAAAATCCGGCAAGGACCCAGATCGGAGCCAAAGAAAGGTATTCAAAGATCCAGCATAGCCGGTCCCCTCACCTTGAAGATCTGTTCCACCCCTTCAAGTACCTCCACACGAGACCAAGTCGGATCTGAAAATCTCCATCTTCACCGATGTATCCTCTTCAAACCTCAACCATAACCTTACTCTTCATGAAGCCACCGCAAAGAGCCGAGAAACTTTTAAAACTGCGACAAGGAAGATAAAGAGATACGGGATCCGGCGTCGGCGCTATGGAAGCCGCCGATCGCCGGATCCAAATCACCAAGAGTCGAGAAGGTACTGTAGTGTCGGCAGAAGACTTTAACTTGTGTACTTTGAAAATTACTAATTGTGAGATTTGGTCTACTATTGGACTAAGAGGGCTTCCGCACAAATTTTATTGTTAAGATTACCATTTGAAAAATAATCTACATTTCATGGTAATCTTAAAGTATGTTATTTTTACTGTTGCCCCGTAAAATATTTTCTGCATATATCCCCCCTACAAGAGTGCTCATCAGCTTCAGGACAAGATTACGATTTGGTCCAAGTACAAAGGTGATCGTCAAGGATCACCATTACTCTTTTTCACTTTGGTTAAAGATATTAAGACTGAATCTACCAAATCACTAAATATGAGAAAGGTAAATTTGTGTCCCTCGGGAGATTATGGTTTTGTCAACCAAATCAGTTCAAATCTTACTTAGGTGAATAATGCAGGCAGATAATGATTTAACACCAAAACGTTCTGACGAAAACTTAACTAGAACACAAGCAAAACCCAAGTAATAAAAAAAGTTGCACAAGTTAAAATTAACCACCAAAGAGCTTCCTTCATCTTCTTCTATCAGTCGTCGTCGTAAGAGAAGGTAATCTTCTTACCGCAGAATACGTCCATCTTAGGTATCTTCAGATTTGGTTTGGTCTCCAAATAATCTTCTCCATCTCGTCCATCGTACCTGGAATATCAAAAACACTTGTCATCTATCCAATGTATACCAAAAACTTCACCCAATGTGCTCCTGATAACAAAACTCAAAAGGCAAATAGTTAAATCCCTTACCAAAGGTTCTCTGCAAGGCCGTACCTAATTAACAAAAATCTTAGCGTTAGTCTTCTGTAATGACAGCAAAACTGAAGCAATAAGTTAAAGAAACAAAACTCCATATGGAAAAAAATCAATTTACTTGGTCGGAGAGGGTATGGAGCTGTCTTAACCACGTCAATAAAAATCTTACTATTGCATTCACCATTCGTCCTTTCCAGCGCCTACAGTATAAAAAGATTTAATCAGCAATCCTACTTTCAAATAACTACTTGTATATTTTTCATCATAAGTATACACTACTTTTTTTAGATAAAATACTTTTCATCATTACTATAAACTACTCTCACCTTCTTCGCTTCGTTAGCAGAAGCAAACTCAGCAAAGGCACAGCCGACAGGCTCACCCCTGCGGTTTACAATAAGTCGAACACGAACAACTTCTGCAACATGTTTGAAGATCCTGATGCTGTAAAAATGGAGGATAAATTACCAGTCATGAAAAACTTGCTCCGAGAACGAGAGAGGAAATTGAAGGTGTTACTTACATATATGCTTGTATATATGATATTTTAGTTTTGGAAGGGAGATTGGCAACAAAGAGCGTCTTTTTTCTTACGGCAACTTCCTGAATTTAACAGCCAAGTGTGTTAGCACGACTCTTAAGGACTTAAATTGCATAACAACAAAAAGTAGATTCATCCCCAGAATAAGTCATCTTTCGACTTTATGGCAACAGTTGTGCTAAGCGTCTCTTCTGAGCCTGTCATATTTTGAAGATAATAAAAAGAGGTACCTCAAAATCTGGAGTTTCATCAAGTCCTTCCCCTGCCTCATCTTCTTCTACCAAAAGGCTTTCTCGTCGAAGGTAGTCTTCGTACCTGGAATATCAAAAACCCTTGCGATCTCTCCATGTATACCAAAAACTTCACCCAATGTGCTCTTGATAACAAACACAGGATGCAAATAGTTAAATCACTCACCAAACATTGTGATCTATGCAATACCTGATAAGAAAAATAATAGCGTTAGTCTTCCGTAGTGGCATCAAAACTCTAGCAATAAGTTACAACCAGTGTTACATAAAGAAATCTCCACAACATGGAAAATCAAATTACTCGGGTCGTGGAAAGTATGGAGTTGTCTTATTAGCCACATCAAGAAAAATCTTGCGATTGTGCAAATATTCACCGTTCTTCTTTTCCAGCGCCTACAGTATAAAAGATTTATTCAGCAATCGTACTTTCAATTAACTACTTGTATAATTTTCATAATAAGTAAACACTACTTTTTCAAATGACTACTAAAATACTTTTCATCATTACTTTAAACTACTCTCACCTTCTTTGCTTCGTTAGCCGAAGCAAACTCAACAAAGCCATAGCCCACATGCTTGCCCTTGTGGTTTACAATAAGTCGAACATGAACAACTTCTCCAACATCTTTGAAGAAATTGATGCTGTAAAAATGGAGGATAAAATATTAGTCACATTAAAAACTTGCTCCAAGAACGAAAAAGGACATTAAAGGTGCTACTTACATATGTGATATTTCAGTTTGGGAGAGAGTAGGGCAACAAAGAGAGTCTCATCTTCTTCTATCAGAAGCCTTTCTCGTCGAAGGCAGTCTTCGTAACTGAAATATCAAAAACACTAGTGATCTCTCCATGTATACCAAATACTTCACCCAATGTGCTCTTGATAATAACGTCAAGAGGCAAATAGTTAAATCCCTTACCAAAGCTTCTCTGCAAGGTTGTACCTAATTAAGAAAAATAATAGCATTAGTCTTCTGTAATGGCATCAAAACTCTAGCAATAAGTTACAACCAGTGTTACATAAAGAAATCTCAACAACATGGAAAATCAATTTACTTGGGTCGTGGAGGGTATGGAGCTGTCTTAGCCACGTCAAGAAAATTTTTGTGATCGTGCAAATATTCACCATTCTTCTCCTGCAGCGCCTACAGTATAAAAGATTTATTCAGCAATCTTACTTTCAAATCACTACTTGTATAATTTTCATCATAAGTATACCCTACTTTTCAAATTACTAATACTTTTTTCATTAGTTACTTGAAAACTACCCTCACCTTCTCTGCTTCGTAAGCAGAAGCAAACTCAACAAAGCCAAAGCCCACATGCTTACCCTCGTGGTTTACAATAAGTCGAACACTAACAACTTCTCCAACATTTTCGAAGAAATCGATGCTGTAAAAGTGGAGGATCGAATATCAGTCATGAAAAACTTGCTCCGAGAAAAAAGTGGAAATTTAAGGTGCTACTTACATATGTAAAATTTCAGTTTGGGGAGAGATATTGGCAACAAAGAGTACTTCCTGGATATAACAGCCAAGTGTGTTAGCACGATTCTAAGGAGAAAAGTACTTAAATTGCATAACAACAAAAAGTAGCCTCATCTGAAGATTCATCCCTAGAATAAGTCATCTCTCGACTTTGTGGCAACAGTTGTGTTATTAAACGCTAGAGCGTTTCTTCTGAGCCTGACATATTTTGAAGATAATAAGAAGAGGTACCTCAACAAAATCTGGAATTTCAAAAAGAGCAATACAATTACAGGTCATCCATAAATCACAGGTAGGTCCAAGGAATATATTAAACCACGGTAGAATGGATGTCTAATAGCATGACAATGGTGGAGTTTGAAACATTATACAATCATATGTTGTCCAAAACTCTACTAGCAAGTACCAAGATTTCAATTCAAACACGGTCCTGATGTAACCCGCAAACCTAGAAACCTTTGTAGCATTCTCACCAAATCCAATCTCCGTCAACTCATCAATGGCTCATCAATGTACTCTCAATTAAATTAGCAATCTTGTCATATAATTGCTCCATGAACCTAGAGGAAGCTTCACCGCTAAGATCACGAACTGCTTCCTCTACATGTTTCCTAAACGCTAAAGGAGCTCCCTCCTAATACAACACACAAAAACCATCACCGTTTAATAACATCAGATTAAAAAGCCAAACAAAGTCGCATACTTCACAAAACCAACAATACACACCAAAATTGCACCTCTTATAACTGAAATTTCGAATCTTTTCATTAACAGGAACAGAGATATTTTCTGGGTTTCTTCTAATTTCAATTTTCCAATGGAGCTAAAGCATAAAAATTGAAGAATGCTTTGCAATGTTCATCGTTTACCTTAGGATTGCCACGGTTACAAAGGTCTGCGATTACACGGTTCAAAGTGTCGAAGCTTCCGCCGCCAGTTACGGTGGCTGCAGGGCCACAAAACCGGTGCGATTGCGACGGAGAAGACATGGATGCAGACTGTCCAGCCGCAAAAGATTGCGACGAGGAAGACATCGCTGCAGGCTGTACAGCCGCAAAAATCTCCCAAAAACCCTAAATCTGACCCTCTTTTTTCTTCAATACAACACTTGAGTAAAGAGAGTATGTACAGAGGAAGAGAGAGAGGTTATCTTCAACACATCATAGCGTAAAAGAGAGAGAAAGACAGAGAAGCGAAGATCGCAGGAGAAAAATTGGATTTTTCTTTTTTTCTTTTTGTTTGTTACAAATTCAATTCGGAAGTGCTTTTTTAGGTTTTGCCTTGTTCTTTCAATTCAGACAAAGGTTTTTAAAAGAAAATTTAACTCTTTTTCTTAAGAAAATAAAATTATAGAGTTTAATTGATAACATAAGAATTGAGGAATATAGAAGAATTTGGAAAAATTTCAAAAGACAAAATTTATCCAACATATTTGTGTTTGGAAGAATTTGGAAGAATTTAACAAATTTTTGTTTTTAATTTTTAATTTATTTTGTGAACACATTTTTTATATTACATTAAGTAATAAATTGACATTAGTTAATAAATTAAATATAGTATTTTCCTATTTCTTTAAAATCCACTTTTAATTTTCTACCAGTAGCAAATTATTTTGTTAGTATCTTGTTAGTTTGTGTTTAACAAAATTATTAAATATATCAAATGTAAATTTTAATATTTTATTATTTATTTAACTAATTTTGTTGATAAAAAATTATTTTAACGAATTTTTTAATAAATTTATTTAATTATTTTTTCAAAAAAAATTCGGCCAGATTCAGCTGGTACCATTTAAACCTATAGTTTGTATTTGTGTTGTCACCATATTACATTCAAATTCTTATTGTTTATCAAAATAAAAATTTATATTATGTAGATATTTAAATTACTACTTGGATTCAAATTCATATAGTTGATTAAATAAAATTATATAATATATTGATATCTAAAAAATATATAGTTTTTGTTTAGAATGAATTTTTGTAACAGTTAAATTTGCGGGAAAATTATTTGCCGCAGAATATCGTTAGATTTCGAATGAGAGTAGTAAGATAAAAAAAAATGTTGGTGATGAATGTTAAATTATTAAAACAATTTCAATTTTTTTTAATTGGTAATCACCAAAATGAAAATAAAAATGGTAAGAAAATAAATTCAATTGAATGCATATGGTTAAATAATCTTTTTTTTTCCAACAATTTAAATGAATTTTGGAATTCAAAAGAGATTGAACAAAAAAAAATGTCCTATTGAATGGCAGTAAAAATGTTGAATAAATCTGTCTAAAAATAGTAAAATTGTAAACTCCTTTGTAGAATAGTAGATATATAATCTTGAAAAAAAAACACATGGGATGTGAATCCTATCATGAGAATTATTGGAGAAACAGAATATAACTCTATAACCTGGTGAGGTTAGCAACATATGAGTCATTTAGCCTGCTTCATTGGCTACAAGATCTGTGGGACTTCGGTTGAAGAATATCGGATTTGTTATTTTATTAAGATTTAAGATAATAGAAAAAGTAGCATTACCAAGCACATTGTTAATGGTTCTTCTCTCTTTCAGGAACGATACTTTGTTGGACGTGGTCACGTGGCCTCTTTGAGAAATTGTATATACGATTTGTAGGTGAAAAATCCATAGCACATACGGTTTTTTTCCCCCTATAAAAATGCTTTATAATCTAACTTGTAAAATCCATAACACGGTGACTAGTATAATTATTAAAAGTATAAATTCATTCATAACTTGTAAAATATACTTACAAGTTGTCATTTTTTTCATTAAAAAAACATTTTAGTAGATTTTATCGTTTACATTAGTTTTGTTTCATATATATTCCGCCCCGATAAAAAAAAATTATAGATCTACCATTGACTGCAACTATTGGTTACAATAAGCAGTGGTGGTTAAATTGATTTATGATCGAGAGGTTCTATTGACTTTGTAACATTGGAAAATAAAAAGATTAAATTAATAAAGTAATTAATCAACAAAATTTGCGGAATGTTAAAAAAAATTAAAAAATGCAGGTTTGCATTATGGCTGAAAAATATGTGACTTATTTGCCTAATGATTTTTTTAAAATATTTTTTCAGCCATAATGCAAACCTGCATTTTTTAGTTTTTTTTAACATTCCGCAAATTTTGTTGATTGGTAAAAAACTAGCGGAATCACATATTTCCAATCAAAATTTACGTCAGCTCTTACAATAATGATTTAAGAGTCTAAGACTATAGTATCTTCTTCGTTGGTTATGAGACTATATTAATAGATTTATATTAAAAAAATAGAAATGTAATTTGATAAAAGTAATATACTAATATTGACTATTGAAAGCGGTTTTTTTTAAATCATATGACTTCAGTTGAGAGTTCGGATATTTTTTAAAGAACTTTCATTTGATATATTATTTGCCTATAAGAAAAGAATCATATTGCATAATAATTGAAAGAATAACTTATTAAAAAAATTGTAGCGAATAGTTTCTCCTAATTAAAACACTATACAATGTATTTTAAAAGGAGAAAAAGTTGGTCAAATTAAGTTAATTAACAACTAATCCAAGGTTGCCAACTTTCTTTTGTAATAACAACTTTATACAAAGAGAAAATCAAAAAACTTATATGAAAACTATTTATAATATAGTTTTAAATTTGACGTTTTAAATTTTTTAAAATATGCATTGATTTTGATATTTTTTTATAGACATTATTGTTGATATTTCTATTGTTAATAACATGAATATTTGGAAATTTAGTTTTACCATTTTATTATTTTGTATACATATCAAATTAAAATAGATATTTTATAATTTAATAGATTGGAGTGTACAATATACATAAAAAGACATCGAGTGGTAAATAGACAATACAATTAATTAAGGGGAATAAAGGCCATTAACCATAAAATCAAACAAAAAATTGACTATAATATTAGAGAATTTTTGAAAAATGTCACTTTTGAAATGCCATTTTTTAAAAATGCCACAATTCTAAAATTTTTTCAAAAATGCAAATAAAATTATATCATTTATTCAAAATATCATTTAGGTTTGGGTTAACTATTTTATGTTAAAATTTAGTTTTAGGGTTTAGGGTTTGTTAGGAGTCAAAACCCTTTTAGGGTTTAAAATTTTAGGGTTTAGGATTTAAAAATCCTTAATTAGTAGCATTTTTTTTAAATGGACAACTCATGGTGGTACTTTTGAAAATTGACACACCAAAAGTGACATTTTTGAAAATGGACAAACCAAAAATGACATTTTTAAAAATGGACATACCGACATTTTTGAAATTGTCCTATAATATTATGTATATTTGATAGAAAAATTCCCTAGAATACCATCAAACCAAGTTTAGTGGACAAACATAACACAAGAAATTAAAAATTCCTCAAATACCATTATTTAAGGATACAAAGACTCTTTTGCCCTCATATAATATCTCACCATATAATAAAAAAATTAACAAACTTAAAATAGAAATTAAAAAAAAAAAAAAGATTGATCGTCTTCTTCACAATCTTCACCGGCAACGAGAAATCATGATCGTGATTCGAATCACGATCTGTATCTCAATCACGATCTGGGAATCAATTTCATCAAATCTGGGAATCGATTCCATATTTATGATCGATCATCTTCTCTTTCGATCTCGTCGACGATTACTTGGACTCCTCTTTTCCCATGAGGCGTGCGATCATGCTGGGTGAGCCGCGATGGTTATCTCCCTCTCGTCGATCCATCTCTTGGATTTTTCTCAGTTTGAGACTTCCCTTGGCGTCAACGACGGCTCTGCTATCCAGCGATAGGCGAGGAGCTTCTCTAGGGTGACCAGATCTGTATTTGAACTTCATCACTGGAAGAGTCAGCGGCGACGGAGATTGTAGCTCTGGAATACTTTGTTGTTGCTGTAACAATCTTCAGAGGTGGGCACATCAAAATTTGATGATGAGTAGGGAGAAGAGAAGAGATGTTGTTGCTGAAAAAAGAGGAAGAGCAACTCCTTCACTGTTAGTTTTGTGAGCCAATCTTAGTGGAGTTAGACATTGAGTCTAGCTGAACCGTAGGAGCAACAACTCCTTCACTGTTTGTTTTGCTGGTCTTACCCATACTGAAGCTAAACCGCTGAAAAGGCGAAATACTTCTCCTCTTTTCAGATTCTGCTTTATGCGACTGTGAATTTTGTCTCTGGACAGGCTCATCCATACAATGCTTTCCAGATAACAAAGATGTATTGCTTGTGATTTTACCTCTGGAAGATGTATTGCTTGCTTTTGTTGAGAGTGGAATGCACTGAGATATCTCTCAACTGAAACCTTGTTTTGATTCACATCAGTGGAGCCACTTTTAATATTTTCCAAGCAGCCATCAGCTTTACATGGCAAGGGGCAAGAATGTTGAGTACAGTAATCTACTTCAACATCGTGAACTACCTAAAATTTGTAATATCCATATACCAAATTCCAATGAAATTGAGATATCTCCCATGCTATACTCATTATATCAAGTCACAAATGCAATCGATTGACTACTGTTGCATATCTTGCATAATTTAAGTGTGTATTCTTGTTTATTAACTATTTAGAAAAACCTTCTGAATTCTTTAGAAAATCCTCTGAAAAATACAAATTTAGGAAGCATTCTTGATTTGTTAGGAAGCATTCTTAAATATTTTGGAAAGCCTTCCGAATTAGGAAGGTCTTCCTAAATGTGTAGTAATCCTTCATAAATATTTTAGAAAGGTGTCTTAACTTAACAACAATAAAATTTGTGATGATATAAGCATTGCCACTTTTGATTCTGATGAACTTGAATCTTTTGTGACAAAACCATCATTCATAAATGACAAAATATCATACATGCATTCATAAACCTAAAAATATTCAAAGTGACAAGATTATCATATATACATTCATAAAATATTATACATACGTCCATACAACCAAAATATTCAAATTGACAAAATTATAAAAAAAAGATCATCCTACATAGGTTTTGCAGAGAAGCTAGAGGTAGCTAATTCTGCCAAGTCGTTGTATCTCCAAACTTTATCTCTTGACTCCAAACGTTATCTCTTGATTAACAATACTTAATATTTTTTATATGCATCACAGGGTCGAGCAATTGCTTCCATTACATCGCCTACGTCAGTTGCTCCATTATCATAATTAGACTTAGTTATTCGATAACCTTTGTCTACCAATTTAATCATATCATCTAATTATGCATTTTCCATATTTTCTAATGATAAGAATCTTCCTCATCTTCATCAAGTGCTGGTAGGATGCATGTTACACTCAACTATAAAATAAAATATACTAGAATAAAAACAAAAAAAATTGAAAAAGTAAACTCTTTGTTTCTTGTTTTTTTAGGAAGACTTTCCTAAATACGTAGGAATCATTTCTGAATAATCATTAAGGCTTCCTAAATATTTATTTAGGAATGATTCTTACATATTTAGGAAGGTCTTGCTAAATTATCAAGAAACATGGAAATTATTAAGAAAAAGAGATGACAGAGGACAAAATAAATTTACGTTCTCTGATGCCTCCATGTTTACAACTTGAGGAACATTTAACATCTGAATCTCCACAAATCTCTCGTAAATAAGAAAAATGTTAGCTTTGGCCCATTGATAAGCAAACGTTACAAGTATAACTGGCATAAACATCACCTAGTAAACAATTGCTTTGTTGCTTATCAATTGATGAAGAAACAAACCAGCTGCAACACTAGCTAATTTTCCAGTTTATTCTTTGAATTTAAATCATGAAATTCACCTAAGCATATGGAATTTGCCTTTGACTTTAACTCCACTAACAAATGACACAAAATCCAGAAAATAGAACATTGTAAGCTTCACAAACCACTGCATTTCCCCAATTCTTCCAAAAACCCTAGAGACTAATGTTCCAACGGATTCCAACAATCTAATACACAATTTCTAAGCAAACAATTGGAGCTAAATATCAGTCCAACACCAAGAGAAAGTGAATAAGCCAAGCTATCTCTTTTGTCACGCTCCTAAGAGAATACCTCGGCGTTGTTGTTGTCTCAACCATGGATACAGTCTTCTTAAGGCTCTCAAGCTTCTTGACAGAAGTAGTTCCTTTTTTCTTTGTCGTCATCGGTTCACGGTTTACGCCGAGATTGTAAGGCGCTCCTTTCGCTAATCATCCCTCTCCAGCAGCAACAGCTTCTTAGCATTTCTTCCTCTTCAATCGCTCGTTCCTCTTCTACAGGAACCGATTTCATAGCTAGATTTCGAGATTTGAACCCTCGAGTCTCTATTTCTTCCTAGCTTCTTCTTCGAAAACTCATATGTGACCATCTTTGCCAACGCGTGTACCTCGCTTGAGACTGTGCTGTAATTGAACGGGATTTTTGGTTCCAGATCTGCATCGCTCAATTGTCGTCGTCTCGGCTTCGTCAGAGAAGCTAAGCCATCGAGATTCATTGAAAACGAGAGAGAGAGAGAGAGAGAGAGAGAGAGAGAGAGAGAGAGAGAGAGAGAGAGAGAGAGAGAGAGAGAGAGAGATAAGAGAGTATACCGTTAACGATTCCGACAATGATTCTGGCATCGATTCTGATTCCGACGA
This sequence comes from Pseudoturritis turrita, assembly GCA_900406555.1. NCBI lineage: Eukaryota > Viridiplantae > Streptophyta > Magnoliopsida > Brassicales > Brassicaceae > Pseudoturritis > Pseudoturritis turrita. The sequence goes on from OVBL01000085.1 coordinate 341,090, forward strand.
CGAGAGGAGATGGCGATAATCTTTTCTTTTGTGATTTTTTTTTTAAGTCTCATATTAAAATAAGGGGCTTTTAGTTTTTTAGATTAAAAATTGTGGTATTTGTGGAACTTTGAAGATAAAATGCTATTTTTGTCCAAAAAATTTGGTTTAGTGCTATTTATGAGAATTGCCTTATTTTATATATAATTGTCATTTTACCCTTGGTCACACACTCCTAATGAAAGAGAGTACATGAAGTCTTATTTTTTAACTATCTTTTTTTCTATTTATTTTTTTCTTTATCGTATATTGTTAAATATCTTCTTCTCATTGTAATTGTTATCAATCTTTTTTCTTTAAACAATGATTCAAATTCATAATTTCATTAAAAAAGCACAGATTTTTTTTTGCATATGACATGTTTTATTTTTTTTTAAAACTGATATAACATTTTTTAAAATTAATATGTAATGTTAAAGTAAAAAAAAAGGTTGTTCTATATAGAATGTCCACACAATAGTATTCTATTCTATATATATATATATATTTTTTTTTTTAAATTATCAGGAAGTTATAAACCAAAATCCGTAAACTCATATTCTATATATGTTTATGTAGAATAAAATGACAATAGTTATTTTAATTTTTTTTATCCGATTTTCGAGAAATTTGCCTTTGTTTCAATCGTACAAAACGTATTATTCTATATAGAACACATAGAATATAATGTTATTTTGTTTAAAACTTTATATCCGATTTTTAAAATTTAAACCATACCATATTTAAAAATAAATTTATATTTTTCTAGCTAAACCAAAAATTTAGTTCAGTTTATTTTTTAGAAATCTGTAACAAAAACAATTGGAAAGGGGACAATTAGATATTTTATTGAAAACTAAGTACTTCAACTCCTTTCACAATATACATATTTCATAATTATGTTTTTTAAAAATTATAAAATACCAAATATATATATCTATGTTTCAAAATTATTTATTTATTACGTTTCTAAAAAAAACAAGTTTTCATCGTATTTCCAAAACGGAATCGAACGTTTTCATCGTGTTTCCAAATTGAAATTTTTAGAAAACGCGTTTCTATTGAATTTCCGTTTCCAAAACGAGAAACGGATCTCGCACGGAGTTTCCATGCAACCTAAATTGTAGGGTTTATTTACATCATCGTTTGTTTCTAATCTACGCGCAGGAATGAGGGCATTTTCTCTATGTAATGGTTACTTGTTATGTTTTGAAAATCATGTGGCTATATTCGATATGATTTTGGTTATTGGGGTAATTAACCCATTAATTAATTTACTTAATAAAAAAATCCTACTAAAGAAAAAAAATCACACCGACAATAAATCTAAACCAAAGAAGAGTGATTTGTCGTTATTCTTCATCATCTCATTTAATACTTCATGGATTTGAGTAGAAAAATCAAATGTCCAAAAAATATAACAAAAAGAAGCTCTTGTGGGCAAACTGTTTAAGCTAATATCTCTTGATTTGAGCAAGCAGAATATGTCCGTTGAAGTTCCGGTTGAGCTTTCGGGTTTGCCCAACAACTTCCAAGTGATTGAATTGCTGGAAATTAACAACTGGTGTTAACAACTTCCAAGTACCTGAAGGGTTTAGTAGCTTGGTGAGTTTAAGGTATGTGAACCTTAGCTCTAACTCATTATCTGGTCAAATACCACAGACTTTCGGGTTTATTCGGTTGTTGGTTTCTCTGTCACTGTCAGATAATCGCATCTCTGGATCTTCCCGTAGCAGCACTTCACTTGTTGGGAAGACGATTTTATGTTATGAAATTGGTGCAACATCTTATGCAAGAATGTCAATCTTCCAACTCTCTGGTAAATGTTCTGTACTGAAAATCACATTAAATACCGTATGATAGAATTGAAAATAGAATTGCACTTTATGAATAACGTGGCGAGTAGAATTAGGTTAGAGTTGATATGATTGTGTGTATCGGATTGAATTTACACAAGTAGAAACAATTCTAGTATTATCAACTTACAGTTAGAAGCACATACTAAACTTCTGCATTGTTAGGATTTATTTAAAAAAATAGAGATCTATGTTTATTTATTTTCGGTCAATTTTCAGAATTATTTAACATGAGTCTTGAAGTCAATATCTTTAAAAGCTATAATAATTAAATTAAAACCCAAAAAAAAATGTTTACAAAATTCGTAGAGCTAAGTGAAAAAAGATTCCTTTCTTCATCTAATCAAGGACTTGGAGTTTTCTATTTTTCATAAATATAAATAAGAAAAAGAAAGAAAAAAGCAAAAATTAATAAGACTGTAATTTCCCTCATTTAAATGTTTTTTTAGTCAATTCTCTTGTACAATACACAAATCAAACAAATAAAAAACATATAACCCAAAAAAAAAAAACTCAATTTTTTCAGATTTTTTGTTTGTTACTCAAAGTATCTATCAGAAAGGAACCTTTTGAAACTTGCATAAATAAAAAGAGACTCAATTCCCAAACAACAATTCTTTTCCCTTTAACCTTAGCAGCGATTTTTCTCTCCTTGTTAATATCGTTTCTCCTCCGTGTGGTTGAGTCAGATGCTCCAATGGGAGCCAAAGGGCCTGACCAAGTCTGAAGTGGCTCTTTGGAGTAAGGAGAAGTGAATGAGTTTGAGCTAAATGGTATCTCTTATGGATCCAGTCGCCGTGAAGAACCAATCGGAAAACCGAGCGACTCTTCTTGATGCGGTGGAGGAAACTTCTCGCTCGCATTCGCGTGCGTGATCAAACGCATCCTCTGTTTTTACAAAAGAAAACCGGAAAAGATTTAGATATGAACTGATCAGAACTAAACCAGCAATGTTGCGGAAAGATTCCATTTTTCCGGTTCAACTCTTGCATCAATGTTAGATTGATTCTCCGCATTAGCTTCAGGAGCTGGCATTGCTCTTGAGGTCTCATTCTTCTTCCGCTCTCTCCTTGGGCCTTACGGGCTTCTCTTTGTCTGCAGAAATGAATACATAACCAAAATCCTACGACAACACCGTCTTTATTCTTCTCACGTTAATTATTCTAATATGTTCATTCTTCTCACGTCGGTGTTGTTGAGTATAGTGTCAGTGTTGATTTATGAAGAGGTCTCGTTAATTATTCTAATACTAGATAAATACCCGCGTATACACGCGAGTTTTTTTTTTAGTATATATTTTTATAATTTCATAAATTAGTGAGTTAAATGGGTAATTTTTTTTTCAAAGATTAATTTGGTTTTATCATTATCATTTGGATCCTTGTGTTCACTCATTTATATTATGTGTATCTATTTTTCACAAACTTGCCGTTAATATAGTGTTAAATTTTAAATTTATTGGTTAAACAAATTGAAAACATAGATGAAAACTATTACAATGGCAAATGAGAACTGAGAATAATTTACTACACTCATTCGCGACATTATGGTGCTTTCTGTTTGTCAAAGCTCTACTTGTATCCCATCGTGAATCTCTAATAACAAAACAGAATAGTAATATATATTTTTATATGCTTCTGGGCAAATAGATTTTTGATACATTGCATGTTAAAAAATTGGTTCCCAACAACCACAAACCATTTGAAATTGCATAAGTTGCTAAGATATCTAGTAACTAATCCTCCGTAAACAACATAAGTTAATGTCCTTAACAAAATTAGTTCTTTCGATATTCTTCAAATAAAACTTTACCAATGATTTTAAAAGTTTATAATTATAATTCCTTTTTTTTTGGGATAAGCTATTGCAATCAGAGGATCGATTAAGCATCTCGCCCTTTACTAATCTATAAGATATCGGTTTTCTTGTATGAAAATTATTTGTTTGAAGACGACATCCGAACATCTATGCCTAAACCAATTAACGTTTTACAAACCTATGCTCATATTTTATTTGGGACAAATGTAAAAAATGCGTTTTATCTTATAAAAATATACCAGCACAATCTTTGAAACCCATTGGTCAACCAAATCTGCATGCTTGACACTAAAATGTTTTCTAAACTTCTTTAATGGTGATCGTCCGCGTAATTTTGCATTACTCTACTACCTATGTAAATTAGTTATTTGAAATCGTCCATGTCCACCCTTGTAACACAAATTAGTCATTTGAAATTGTCCAAGGCCAGATTCCCATCTTTGTTACTTACGACACTGAGCCACGTACGTATGGCATTGCAACATTAAGGTTTTCATTGGAAACACTATCACAAATGCCATTAAGCTTTGTAGGAGTGAAAGAGGTTTCAAACCTTGGTAAATTGAAGCGTGTAAGATTCACAGAAAATCTTTGTTCTCGACTAAAATTGTATAATTTTACTAATCCCACACCAACGTCTCCTTTTTACTTCCGACATTTTTGCGTCATGTCCACCAATTAAAACCTGCCATTTTTGGTAACTAAGTAGTTTCGACAGAAATTCTTGTCCATTTTTGTTTGAATAGTATGCCATGACAACCCTGAAATTGATGATTAATATAACTAAGTAGTTTCGATAGAAATTCTTGTCCATTTTTGTTTGAATAGTATGTCGTACTAAAGCTTTTATATTTATGTATCAAAACAACTAAAACAAAATGATTATAATTCTTATTTTTCTTTTTGCCCTGAATAATGTAGAATAAGAATGTAACAAACTTTGAAAAAATTGATAAGAATGTTAATAAGATCTTTACGTGTATACGACATCTTCAAGGAGAACAAAAGAAAATAAATCAGCCCACATGATCTACAATAATGATAAGAAAACAATAACGATAAGAAAAAGAGAGATGATAAGTGTGATGATAGGATGGTATAGATAATCAAAATTCTTTCTATTTTGAATAAGATTTTATAAAAAAATCGGTTTTTTAGACCTATTTTTTTCAAGTAAATCTTACCGTATGTAGCGTTATCAAACCATCATTTTCTGAAACTTTAAGAGACCAAGAAATTTTGTTTGGGTTACAATGCATGATCCTGGCGTATAACATAAAACATACAAAGTAAAAGGTCATATAATTCTCCGCTAACCATAACTCATAAAAGAAATAGGGAACATAGAGTGAGAGAGAGGCGCTTCACCATATGGATCTTCCTCACGATGACAAGTGCTTGTAGTTTCGATTTCTTTTGTAAGAGAAAAAGGAAATTAAAATAGTTATAAAAAATTAAAGAGTTTACAGTTTGGCTTAAGGACGGAGGTTAGCGTGTTTGGTGTTACTCACCGGATCAACTTGAACTTATTGTTTCTCTTCGTCTTTGTTCTCTACATTCATGAGATATGTTATTTCATCACTCGCAAAACTTGCCAAGAAAATATTAAATAAAATAAATAGTTGGTCGTCTTAAATTTAAAATAAATTAAAGTAGGAATACGAAAAGAGGTACTCGATAAAAAGAAAAAAGATACATGAAATTATGGAAGTATAATGGTCAAAACTTGGGAAAGTAAAAGTCAAAATGGCTGACCCTTTAATATTAATGGAAGAGAAGAAGACAAGTGGCTTACGTGTCAAATTAGGAAGTATGCTGAGTTGTCACAACTCAACTTTTATATAGTAGATGTTTTTGTTTTAGTTTCCAATTGTAATTAATAATTTGTCTTTAGAAAGAGTTTTGCTCAGAAGTCCATACAAAAAGATAAAATTTACGCTCTAGTGGTAAATTTTACGGTAGATTAGCAAATTCTAAATACATTTCTCAAAACCTTGATTTATTTTTTCTTCTCTTTCTTAGCTTTCTTCGTTGCTGGTGTCACAGTTGCTTCTTCTTCCTCATGCTTTCTCTTCTTGTCATCCTTTGCAACCTCTACAGCTTCAGTCTCTGCTTTAACCTCTACAGCTTCAAGCTCGTTCAACCACGTTTCAAGCTAGGTGCCAGAAACATCATAAGTGGGAAGAAATTATGACCAGAAACAAGTGGGAAGAAATTATGACCCAAGACCAGCAAGAAGAAAAGCATAATATAGTTTTATATTTCCTAAAACTACATTTTTTTTAATTGACATAAAACCACATTTACCCAAATTTAGATTAAAAAAAATTATCTATCAAACTGAGTTTGGGAAGTCTAAAGTGTAAGCCAACTCTTTACACAACTTCTTGTACTCTTTACGCAACCTCTTGGAATATGGGAAGAACTTTGCACGAAATTTACATGCAACTTCTGCATACATCGATTACTTAAGTGGATCTAGAGTCTTGCCAAGACGCAAAAGAAAAAAAATAAGGAACGAAAATCTAAAGTGGTTATGGCTGCTGATGTGGATCCATTCGATATCCTTCTTCATTTAACCGTCCTTGCAAATGATAAGGTTTGATTTGTTCTCTTTCTATTATTAGATGATGACCACTTGCTTCTTCAAATGGAATCTTTTGGTCTTGAGATAGTCAATGTGTATCTTTGTTTAAATGGATAACATAAGGATATCGAGCAAATGAAAAAGGATATCGAGTGGATTTGCATCAGCAGCCAAAAAGAATTTCGGAAGAAATTGAAAATCTTCCATTAATAAAATAGAAATTGTTTTCTTCTTTTTCGTAAATCAAATGGAAATAGTCATTTTTTTGTGTGTGCAATCAAATGAAATTTTCTATATTTTAAATTTCTTACTTCCTAGTATACGACTATAGTAGAAAAATAAATAGGATGACAAATATTACATAAACATAAGATAAGAAAATTGGAAAAAATCCCAAATTTTTCGTTAACAAAATGGAAATTGTTTATATATCTCTAGTATTTTCTAATACTCACCTCAAAATGGATCAATGTCCTTGCTGACGAGTAACTAGGAGAACTGATTTTGGCTCAAATGCGTAATTGAGAAAGTCTACGAGTGTCCGATTTCGTTTTTATTCTGTGTATCCCATCACAATTTCCGTTTGCAAGAAATTAAACCGGACTAATACCAATAGTAAATTTGATCCGGTTTTGTTTGAAGCGATCTCGGTTTACTACGGTCCACAGATCATTTGTCCATTTTTTTTTATAATAAACTACAAAGTAAACAAACAACGTCGTAAAATGATAAATTTACAGGGAGATCGCTCTTTTTTTTTTTAAGAATCACCAACTTTGGCGACAATAACTGAAGCATAGTTAGCAATGATAGCTTCAGGGGATTGTTTAAGCCTCGCGATAACCGGGAACAACTCCGATGACTTCACAAACTGTCTGCAAATCTGATGGTTTGAACACATTTTAGCCAGTGAGAATAGTGCGATCTTGAGTGGTGACTCACTTGCTGTCACTTTCTTGCTTGGGTTCAAGGCAAGAGCGGAACAATCCGCGACCAGCCTAAGTAACGTCTGCACCACAAAATAGGCGAAATTAGACACAAGAGTTCATGTTTTTTTTTTACTTAAATGGCTTCATCAGGAGACAATATGTGAACAAGCTTAAGATCCATTGTTCACTTATTGAATGGATTATTAATTTTAATCGTACGTAGTTTAAACTAACCTGTAAAGCTCCTTTGGAGACAATATCTTCACAGAGCTTGTTGGAATTTCGAACAAGGTTGCTCAAAGCACCAGCAGCGTTTGCTTTTGTCTTGTCTTCCTCGGCTGAGGTCAAAACGTTTGCTAGTTGCGTTATAGATCGTCTTAGTTCTTCGTACAACGTATCATTATGGTAAGCAGCGTTCCCAATCTACAAAAGTAGTATTGATCAGAAGTATTATGGAAATGGAGAAAAAATCGGTTTGTTAGTTTTTGAGGATCTTACAGCAAAGCAAGCGAATTTTTGTGTTCTTTTGTCAGGATCCGCGCATCGATCAATGAGGAGACCGATGATTTGATGTTCCGCCTACACATAATAAACAGGCAGACCATGTAAGAAGGAACATTCTGTCCTGAAACGTTTGAGCTCTCAAAGTAAAACAAGCTCAGTGCTATAACTTACAAGAGAGCTGTAGAAATATCCGTTGTGTCGGCACATGTTGCCAAGAGCACTACAAGCTTTAGCACGTATATTTGGATCCGAATGAGTAAGAAATTCCTTTAATGGCTGCAAAACAGCAGCCTCGCCGATGTATTTATAGAAAGCCTGCAAGGTTGACAATAGTAACAAATTAGTAAACAGTGTTTACTTCACTCATCATAATATGTCTAAGCAAATAGAATGCAAATCATGTGTTTATTTCGGTTTTAGAAATTTAGAAAGCTTTACCTTATCCATCCTTGATAGATCAGATATGATCATCAAAACATCAAGTATGACTTCTCTTGGACTCGATTGGTTGAGTAATTTTTTCATTCTGTTTGGATCCAAAAGACCCTTGCTAACTAGCTCTACCGCTAGACGTGGACGACCCACCATTTTGGCAAGAAAAGCAACAGGCCTTACTAAATCTTTTAAATCCAAGTGTTCCAAGCAACGAAGTATTAAACTCGGCACTCCCACCTGAAATTTTTATCATGAAAATACAGTGAGACAAAGACATATCATGAACATTAGTAAGTGTCACAGATTTGAGTAGCATCCTAGAAAAGCCATAGAGAAATCAAATCCTATTGTTGATTTCAAATATTTACTGATGAGTCCCCAGAGAATTATTGATCATGTGTGTCAAAATCTGCTTGTAAGATGTCTGTAACGAGATTTCAGCTCATGAATCATGAGAAATAAAACCATATAAATTCCTATCAACAAATAAATAAAATATGTAAAAATCAAGGAAACAGAATCGAAGAACTAACCTCCAAGAGGACTTTTATGTATTTGTCCATATCCTCTTCAATAGCTTTTAGCAAATCTCTATCTTCCATGCACACTCTCACACCAGGAGAGCCCATGTTGAGAATGAAGCCACTATTCACCGAGGCAGTGGCAGATAACGAACCTGGTTGACTTTGTAGAGCAACAAAAGGAAATGCAAGGAGATCGATTATCACATTTATTGTCTCTCTGACTCCATCTTTTCCTCCCCCGGGACCTCCCCAGTTTTTTACTAGCTTGATATGAGCATCAGATATTAAATAAGAAATCAGCTTCATGTTTTCAATCTTCACTAGAACTTGACGGAAAGTTAGAGTGCCGCCAGAAAGGCAGTGGCATATGGACGAAACAGTCCATATAACGCCAACAGGGGATAAGCCAATCCGGTTGGGAGTTTTCTTGATGTCAGCTGGGGAAGCATTTGAAAGTTTGCCGGCTAACAGATTTATAAGAAGCAACGGGGTACCACTAGCAATAAGCTGCTGCACAGTTAAAGGACCTCCCCACTTCAATCTTGATTCTAATAAACCAATACAACCGTCCAGAAGTCCGTGCCATTTGGTAAGATTACACTTAGCTGGATGAGATATGATTTCACCTTCATTACTTGGCATAGGCCTAAGATGATAACAAAGCTTAGTAGCTCGAGGAATCAGAGGCACCGCGATCTCAGAGACAGAAGATTCAGCAGAAGATCCCTTTTCAAGAGAGAGAATAGATGCAAGAGCAAGCATAGCTGATGCAGAATGATTTTGAAGGGAAGCTTCGATTTTATCATCCGAGGCAATGTGATTGGCTATGGCAGAAAGGCGATGTAGATGCTTCTTTGGAGAAGTTGTAAGCATTAACAAGGCAGAATTTCTACCAGTTAGCTTCAAACATTGAGCAACTGTTGCCAACAAAAGGCATGAATGGAACACCAGATTGTTTAGTCTACCCTTTAAGTTATTTGTTTCTCCTGTTTGTTGGTCCTTGCTTGATGATGTAGCATATGATAGTATAGAAAATATTTCTGATATAACAGTACCATCCTCTCCACCACTGACTACGGTAGTGATTGGCAGTGAACTGGGAAGACCGCAAAGCACGCTAGGCATAACTCCATTGTGAAGACAACATCTTGAAAACAGCTGAAACAACACATAAGGAGTTTCCAGTTAAGTTTCAAGAGGGCGAAAAATAATTTGCAACTTTTTCAGTTAACATAGCCAAATAAGGAAGATCGCAAATCACCTGAATTGCAGATAGCAATGGAGCCTCAACTCGTTGGTGAAGGCAATGACTGACAGCAACTTGCACATGCTTTGATCGGAGATATGTTCTTGTCACTGTATCGACAAGTTTCTCAGATAACGGACCCCATTCACTGTTCCTTTCGTCAAGCTGAGTCAGACGAGGGCTCTGCAAAGCATCTAGAGGAAATATGTAGACATTATCGTTCTTGAAGAATGTTTCTGAAGTATCTATGAGAATCCATATTGCTCTACAAGCTTCACAGGCAGCTGCTAACATCTGTGAAGAGCCAGAAGCTAAACTCGATCCAGAAGAAGCCAGACAAACACACAAATGATCAACTAGACGGGACATGTTAGCATGCTCCAAAATCTGTTTAGAAGCGGAATCTGGATTTGAAGACTTAAGATCTTCTGCAACTCGAGACAACATAGTTGTGATGCAAGAACAGGCCTCATATAAAATTCTACCAGTTCCCTCTTCTTCCCATCCGACAACCTACGTACACATAAAGTAGTAAATAAGTACAGGTGGTTTAATCTCACAAGAGACTTGAGCACCAAAAGGAAGGTCACCTGTACGAAGATTTCCACTACTTTGGTCCAGTGCCTGATGTAGGAACTACGTATGCTATTGCCTTCAATATGCCCTACCAAGCTTTTAGTGACTGAAAGACTCTGATAAAGCAATAAGTCAGAGTTACAAATCATTCTTCCTTTAGTTTCTGATTGTGGAAAGCAGGCTGACTGTCTGTCAAATAAATTAGGAGATTATCAGACACATGCCAGAAATTTTGGTCAAGAGAATTCACCTTTGGTATTAAGTTGTTGAACTCGGATGATTTCATCCCAACAAGAGCGTCAGTAAAGTCTAGAAGTGTGCATGTTATTTTCTCAATCAGTCCAACTGAAACAATGGCACGAGCTGCAAGCAAATTGGAAATGATCCTCAGGGACTGAACAGAGCAAGCAACATCTTTGTCCCTGCGCACCCGTGAACGAAAATGTGAATATGCATGTATGCAAAATATCATAAATTGCAACATTTCACTGGAAGAGAGTAAAATATCATAAGACCAGAAAGTTGCAACCCTGTTTTAGAGTCTGTTTTACGTAAAATCCTATTTATGTTCCCGTAATTATGATCAAGTATAAGCACAACCAATATATTTTAAAAGACCAACCCATATGCCAAATTTTACCTCTTAGAATCTTGCGGGGATTTTGAACATCTTTCCAGTGACAGCAAAACAAGATCCAATGCTTTATCATCTTCACCTATAGCTTTTGCACCTTTAACAGTGCGGGATGTATTTTCCAGTTTGTCTAATGTTGCGTTACCTGAAACGGGGGGAAACAGCCCAAGCATGAATGAGGAAGATATATGGGTCCATTATGAAAGAAGGCAAAAACTTTAAAAACTCCGAAGGCAGCTAAGGTTCTTTTCACAGATAGCAAAATGTATGTGGATTTTCTGACACTAATCTTTAAGACATGCCGAGAGACAAAAGGAGAACTGGGTTTATATTTGAAATATACAAAACCTTAAGTAAAATCCTTAGAAATTGAAAAAGAGAAAACCCTTAATTCATGGGAGTTGTGTTAAATCTAAACAAACATCAAGCATAGCATGACACTATAGAAAAAATCAAGCACTAAGAGTTGTAGACCTAGAAATCAATAGAGCATACCGGCCACATGCTTTGATGAAGAAGAAACTGCATTGGGGATAACCAACTATAAGAGGATGACATCCAAATATATGTCTATTAGATTGATGTGGAGGTGAGCATCAGAAATATATCTAAAAACATATATGCATTGTTCCCTTCTATGTATCTGTTGGATAAATCTAGATTCTCAATATTTACACATAACATCTCCCATTACCTGAACTTTTAATCTCCTCTTGGGTTGGGAATCCGAGGAAATCCTCAGGAGATGGAGAATTTACTTTGACAGCACTCTTCATATCTGACTGAACGTTAGCTAGAATTCCTGGAGCAGAGGCGTTCTCAACCGGGGTGGCAGAGTCACAATTTTCTGTGTCATATTAACACTAGAAAATTAATAAAGGAGAAAAATAATTAACAGATGAGTCTAACCATAGACTGAAGTTAATCAAACCATTTCTCTGTTGCCCTCCATTTCCTTTGAGTCTCCAAGCTGCCTTATGGTCAACTACTGGAGTATGCATTTCCTGAATACGAATTCAAAATTTTCTTAGTGATCTGTTATTCCAACTATATTTTCCGATTTCAAATCCTTTTGAATGGACGAAAAAGACAGTTTTAACAAAATGTTTTGTACATAAGATATAAGCTGCAAAGTATAAGTCATCAATATCAAATTGTTACCCTGGCTTCAACTTCCTCTAGTGATTCTTTAACGAAGGGGTGCTCGAGAAGAGCTGGCCAGGTTAATCTATTTTGGGGCACCTGTTTTGCATTGTAATAGACAAACATTTTAACCCAGTCCAAGATAAATCTCAAACTTATCAATAAATGGTAAAAAAAAAGATTGGCTCAAAATAGAAACTTCACCTTATTGAGCAATCCTTTCAAAAAGCTTTTGAAATATGGACTCATTTCATCAGGATATTTGACAGGATCCTTAAAGATTCATTAAAATGTTAGCTCAAACTTTTAGCATAGAATATGGACAAGAATATGCAATGATTTATATACCTTAACAATGTGACGAATGAGAGCATATACGGAATTAGTGTAGAACGGAGGTTGACCTACGTATAATTCATACCTGATGTATCACAATAGATTATTTAGAACCATCTCGAGTGCGGTGAAATATGTATAACACAAGAATGAAGCAAAGATTAAAAACTATGAAAGAATATAAATGGAAGTAGGACAACTCAGACGAGTTTCTCCACCTACAATATAACACCAAGAGACCACAGGTCAGCAGTGTGATTGTATGGCTGTTCTCTCACAAGCTCTGGCGCCATGTACAGCGGAGTGCCTGAAGTAAGATTTCATTCTAAAATTAACAAGGCCCAACTTATTGAGTTATTCATTCATTAACGCTAAAGAAAAAAATTGTGTTGAACCTTTAATGGATCGCAAAACCACGGTGTTGGTGGACATAGCTCGAGCGAAACCAAAATCACATAGCTGAAAAATCAAAGGGTAGACAAGCAAAATTATCCTCAGAAGAAATAATATAAGACGTATATAATCAGGCTGCATTGACAAAGGTCTAACCAAGCTGCTTTGAAAAGTATTTTTGTTTCTACTTGCCATTAGCTAAGTATGTTGTAACTTTAAACCTATCATATTTTCCAATCTTTATGAAAAAAAATATCAACTGATGTGTGTGGGAAGCATGGAAACCAACATTTCAAGGCAAAATGCCTATAAGCAGAAAAAGGAAGGTTATATTACCTTAACGATAGACCCAGCACCAATAAGAATGTTCTGAGGCTTCATGTCACGATGAATTATACGATTTGAATGCAAGTAATGCAGTGCTTTTACCTGGATTTTGAGAAGTTTGGACATTGTGATATTTAATCACAATATAGGAAAATAAGATAAAGAAATAAGAGCTATGTTGGCAAAACGTGTTACCAACTGCTTTGCGATTGCTTGAACTTGCTCTTCCGGAAGGCACTTGTCATCTTCAAGAATCTCAAACAATTCACCCTGTGAAATAAGGTGTTCCATTATGATTCTGTGTGACTACAGGCTTCATAAAATCAGTTCTTCTAGATTCTACAATCAAGAAGGAGAAAAGTACTTGGGCAAACTCGGTGACGACACAGAACTCTCGTGCGTTTTCAAAGGAGTCGAGCATTTCAATTATATTCTCATGCTTGAGCTTCCGCAATATCTGAAGCATACAAAGAAGTTGGTCAAATCCAATGGTATAAAGATAGTCACAATATATTGAGGATTACAAGACATAGTGACAAATGATGTGCAGCATAGAAGTTCAAGGAGTGAAATTTTCTAACCTCGATTTCTTGTCTTAGACTATGTATATCCTTGTCGCTCTTTCCTTGTTTCATGATGAACTTCATCGCCACCGTCTGACCAAAAGACAGATAACATTATCAAAATAAGATTGATTTGCTGATTTGAGTAGCCTATGATAACGAACAGGCTGACCCAACAATTTACCTGGCCGGTATATTTTCGTCTTCCTTTGTAAACCCTCCCAAAAGAGCCTTCACCAACGAGCTCTATCACATGATAATCCTCGACACCCATATTTGAGCACGATTGTCTTTAAATCTGCCGCATAAAGCAACGTTTTAGCTTCCAACAGTATATTACGGCACCGAGACCCAATTCAGCACAATTAAGAGTCTATAATAAGTCGCAGTCGATCAAAAGCTTCAAAGCATTTCAAAACTATGTTTCATTCCGATTTCTTGTTTAGCATAAGCGCACAAGTACTGAATCGACTAACTGGAGACATCAAATTAAGCTAGAAATGCAGATCCTAAACCTGATTTGCCAAAAAAATCAGCCGAAACTCGGATTAAAAAGGTTGTATAACGGGAAATCGAAAATCAGAGAAGATAAATACGAATATAGAACCGTGGCTCACGAAGATGCGTAGAACAGAAGAAGTGGTGGCTGACGGAGATTGCAGAACTGGAGACGCCGCCACCGCGTAACGGCGGAGAAGGTTTCCGGCGGTGAAACGAAGAAGAGAGATCGGTGGGATCGATGTTTGGAGAGAGAGAGAGAGAGAGAGAAAGAGAGATAAACTCTGTGTTTGGATATTCTCGGAAACTTTTGAAATTCGAAAAGAGGGAAAAATCTTCACTCCTTCCCCAGAGTGCTCTCTCAAACTTTATAAAAAAAAAAGCACAACTCGTATTTTCTGGTTTATTTTTTAAAACGGGCAGGGAAAAATATATTTATTTATTTTTATCTTTTGTTTTCAAAATTTGTACCTAAGCGTTATTGAAGTTTGAAATACGACTGAACTTTTAAATTGTGATATTTAATTCTTCATATTCTTTCAGTGTTTGATTATCGATTAGATAGAGAGAATACGCCAAAAACAAAACGGTTAGAAGCAAAAAAGCATTGAAGTAAAAGTGAAAACTTGGTTGAAACATACATTTTTAACAATTATTACAATTGATAACAACAAGTTGAATATTAAAATTTGTTAGATGTAAAAAAAAAAGAATATTGAAATTTGTTAGAAAAACAAATAATATCACACAAATAATTAACTATATTTTCATTTAACACAAATGTATTAAAGGACCACAAAAATAAAACAAAAATGTTCAAATAAATCTTATTATTTTTATTATAAATAAACGGTATAGTTGTAAACTATCTGTTTATTGGACGGTTCTAACCACTTCGTTTCAACATTTATAATTTATTTCAGCTAGATATATGAATTGTACATTTCAAACGTTTGTTCTATTTGTCTGTTCAATTGATTTAGTTTCTATTTTTTCGAACAATTTGAAAATGCTACCAATGAAATCAAAAATTTGATATAAATTATGTTTGTTTTGAATCGTTGGCAATGGCGATCATCAATAACGATCAACGACAACGATTAAAAACATGTGTTTGTTGTGTTGTTTTGCAGTTTTGTAGTCGTTGATCTATGTTTTGATGACTAGCGATTAAATATTTTAGTCGATAAAAAAAAAAAAAATTAATTATGAATTATTGATTAATCGCTGAAATCTGTTAACTCAATGAATACGAAATAAACATGATTTAATCGCTGATCACTATTATTATTATTATCAGCAACTACGAAACGAAGATGATAAATTTATCTAACAATTTTGTCGAAAAATCCTAGAATAGACCATATTTTTGGTCCAACACACCATGACCACGTGACACCTCTATTGCGAATCTTATCATTTTTCCGAAGTTCTTGGTCAATCTTTATCCTCGAACGATAAATTAAATTTATATTACCGAGTGGTTAACAACATTGTCATTGGCCCAACAACTTCATAAACATTTAAATATTTCCTAAATTGAAATATAGTCATCAAATTACCTTATTTTTAGACTAGTGGTTATTTTTAGACTAGTGGTTCGTGTTATATGAGTTTGGTTTTCAGTATGTTTTATATCAAGTGGGCTTAAACTAAATTCAACTAACCCCCCAATGGAAAAACCAAAAACATACACTACATAGATTTATATCACCTATATATAAAAACAATTAAATCACTTTCAAAAAAATAAGTTATTCTTTGAATGTTTCTACAAAATTATAACAGTGACGAAAAATATATAGAAATTTTCAACTGATAACATCACTTAGCTTAAAACATTTGTGTAATTTTTCTGCAAAATAACAAAAATATAATTTATGATTGCACACCTAATCAGTAAAATTCGAGTAACCGTAAAAATATTTTACAATTTCAATTACAACAGTATAAACTATACTGTTTTGATAGTTATCAATTATAAAAACTGAAAAATTAATAATATCGAAAAGAATATTACAATTTTTATTTAGGTTATTTATTTTTATTTTTTTCCACCTATTTCGTTTACTGTTTTGTACCACACTAATCATACCAGACCTATATTATATTTTTTAAAAGTTTCTCCTTAAAAATAATTTATCCGACGGAAAAGGAATCGGATTATATAATTTTTAACGGTGGAAAATTGGGACGAGAAGAGAGAGAAGAAAGGCCTTTTCGGTTTTGAATGAGATTAGTGAACGCCGCTTTTCATCTGATATCCTCAACGAAACATCCGTCTAGGGTTTACTCTTCCAATTTCCGCCGCCCTTTTTTCTCTCGCTTCCTCTTCTCTTCCTCTTCGTCGACGTCTTCCGTCGCAGCCATGCCGGGTTCCGAACCATCGGAGATTCAGTGGTCAGCGAGGAGAGTCAGAGATACTTACATTGATTTTTTCGAGGGGAAAGGTCACAAGTTTTGGCCATCAAGCCCCGTTGTTCCCCATAATGATCCCACTCTTCTATTCGCTAACGCTGGTACGAAATTTCGATTGCTGATGTTTGATTTGTTTCCCCGATTAGATTAGGAATTTGGCTTAGTTGATTTGTGGGATTCAGATTCTATTGAATTGGGTTGATCGGATGCTAATTGTGGAGTTGAGTGGAATATGGTTTGTCCTGTTTTCTTTTGACTTTCAAGCTTTGGGATTTATTCCTTTTCAATTGTCAGTTTTGGTCGAAATTGATAGACTTTGTAGTTTGTGTAATTCATATACTGTCCTGTTATTGATTCTTAGCTGTGTATATTAATTTTTCTCTTGATATGTCCGTGGCGACAAATAGAAATACTAATGACATTGAAACTTATCTATTTTTTCAAGGAATGAACCAGTACAAGCCAATATTTTTGGGAACCGCTGACCCGAATACCGAGCTCAGCAAACTAACGCGGGCATGTAACACCCAGAAGTGTATTCGTGCTGGTGGTAAGCATAATGATCTCGATGATGTGGGCAAAGATACTTACCATCACACCTTCTTTGAAATGCTTGGTAACTGGTCATTTGGAGATTATTTCAAGAAGGAAGCCATCGAATGGGCTTGGGAGCTCTTAACCAAGGTAATTAGAACAATTTGGCATCTTGTTTTGCAGTATGATATGGTTCAAAGAGTACATTTTTTCTTTCCGCAGCAAATAAGCATGATATTCAGCGAAGTATTGTCTTGCATGATTTTTGTAAAGGGATTCTTGTCATTTCATTGGCTTGCATATATCGTCGGAAGTTGATTAATTGGCCTCCCTGTTTTGCATGCAACAGGTCTACGGGCTACCGACTGATCGAATTTACGCTACCTATTTTGGCGGTGATGAGAAAGCTGGCCTTCAACCTGATAACGAGGCTAGAGATATATGGTTACAATTTCTTCCACCTGGACGTGTGCTGCCCTTTGGTTGCAAAGTATGTTTGCTTCTTTACTCCCATAAATTCTCTGCTGAAATTCATTCTTATTGATGTCTCTCTCCCCTATGGTTTTTTCAGAAGTACATCAATTGTGTTTCCTTTTTGCAATGATCCATCTGCTCTTGTTTGTACTTTCTTAGCCTTTATAGTTGTTATCTCTTACTTTGTTTCTTACTCAATCACTGAGAATATCAAGACTTATCATCTTTGCATCCATTGCTAATGCATTTGGTATATGTTGACACATTGCTTTGTCGGTGAGAACTATAGCCAACTTGAACCTTGAAAGCATTTTGGAGTAGGATTACGCTTTCAAGTTTTGATAGTTGACAGACTTTAAAAACCGGTGTTTATGATTTTCAGTCAAAAACTTCCACCAAATGTTAACATATGATGACTGCAGGACAACTTCTGGGAAATGGGGGACACAGGTCCGTGTGGACCTTGTACTGAGATACATTACGACCGTGTTGGCAACCGTGATGCTGCATCCTTAGTTAACAATGACGATCCAACTTGTTTAGAAATATGGAATCTCGTCTTTATTCAGGTATAAACCCTCTCTTTCCCAATTGTAATTTAGTTCCATTTTACTACTCTTTATCTTGGCATATGCAGAGCATGATTGTTCTTTTAATGATTGTTCTTTTACTACTCTTTATCTTGGCATATGCAGAGCATGGTTGTTCTTTTAATGATTTTATAGATCATGTAACTGAAACTCTATATTACGCCGCTAGCTAGATTGTTCTTACTCCTTTAGCTTTGCTATTATATTCTAAATTGTTTCCTCTAACGGGGCTTGTTACGTATGTTTTCAAAATAGTTCAACAGAGAAAGTGATGGCTCACTAAAACCTCTGCCTGCTAAGCATGTCGACACCGGAATGGGTTTCGAGAGGTTGACTTCTGTTCTTCAGAACAAAATGAGCAACTATGATACAGATGTGTTCATGCCTATCTTTGATGACATCCAAAAGGTAATTTGTGAAACCTCGTGTTACCGTCTCATGACATTCTGCTAATATATTGAGTTACTATTGTGTGGCTCCTCTTAATGGGTGCTTTCGTCTTCTTATTTAGCGCTATCATCATTTTGGTTTTTATATTGTCATGTGAATTATGGATCTTGGTAATTTATGGATTTTATGTATCATCTTGGCCTCTTTGATCTATGGGAGGTTACAGTTATTCTCCTTTCCTGCGACACTGTCAATTTTTTTGAATATTTCTGATTCAGTGAATTTGGAATGTAATGATCAAGGTATCTTAGTATGAGTATCCTGGAAATCATTTCCTTGTTAGCAGTTTCACTTTTCATGTATATTCAGTGAGAGAATAAAAAAAGAGTCCAGATTGGTCCTTTTCCTAGTTGCTCTAAATCTTAAGTTAAGGTGTTGATACTTTCACATTTTTAGGCCACGGGAGCTAGGCCATATTCTGGAAAAGTTGGTCTGGAAGATGTCGACAGAGTTGACATGGCATATAGAGTGGTTGCTGATCACATTAGAACTTTATCATTTGCCATTGCGGATGGCTCTCGTCCTGGTATGGCCTTTTTTTTGTCTCATTTACATTGGTGATGGTACAAAAGATATTACCTGCAAATGTCTTGCAATCTATTACGGTATTCTAAAAGAGGCTCTATTATTTCGTGTAGTTTAACGAATACCATCTGATATACTTGCAGGTAATGAGGGCCGTGAGTATGTTCTCCGGCGTATTCTTCGTCGAGCAGTTCGTTATGGAAAAGAGATCCTAAAAGCCGAAGAAGGGTTTTTCAACGGGTAGGAAATTATTGTCGTTGCATGTTTTGTTTCAATATGATTTCCGTGGGGCTGGAACATGTTTATTTTTGTCTTGTATCTTTGTAAATACAGCATATGTTTCCATACTCAGCTTAGCTCGGTCTGTGTTTGCTACTGATCAGTTTGCGCTTTTAATCTGTAGACTCGTAAGTTCTGTTATTCGGGTGATGGGCGATGTCTTCACGGAGTTGAAGGAACATGAGACAAAGATCACTGAGATAATAAAAGAAGAGGAAGCAAGCTTTTGCAAGACCTTGGCAAAGGTGAGGGCTGGATTTAAATTCCATCAAACCTTTTACTGGGCTCTGTTGGCTCTATGCACTGAAAAGTTTTAGAAACAATTTGCAGCTTCAATATCAGTGACACTGACACATATTACTTTCGTATATATTGTTTCCAATTTCACCATCATTCAGTTTTAATGATTTTGGTTGGACATGATTCAGCATACCGTTATCTATAGGGAGCCTTTTTGTGAAAGATGAATTGGTTTGACCTGTTTTTCCTTATACTTTCTTTGCTACATAGGTGAGTATAAGAACAGTTAGATTGATTATAAATTTTCACGGCAGGGAATTGAGAAGTTTCGGAAAGCTGGACAGGCAGTACAGGGGAATAGATTGAGCGGAGAGGTACGTATCTAATGCTTTTTGTGCTGTTTTATTTTGTTTTTTTATGTTAGATGTTGCAGTATTCGGAACACTCTGCGATGATGTAATTTCCATCTCAACATACTGTCTTCTCTTTGCAGGATGCTTTTGTCTTATGGGATACATTTGGTTTCCCGTTAGATTTGACTCAGGTACTTAGGTCATTCGTATTTTTAAAATTTATGTGTTATTTTTTAATTATTTTTAACTTATTTCTGAAACTTTGTGTTATTTTTTAACCTTTATCCTCGTGTTTCAGTTGATGGCTGAAGAAAGAGGGTTGCTGGTTGATGTTGATGGTTTCAACAAAGCCATGGAAGAGGCGAGGGAAAGATCGAGAAGTGCTCAGAATAAGGTGTTCCAACTTTTTTTTTTACTTTCTTAAAGAGAGTTTGATGCTATACTTATGTGGGACTATGGACGAAGTTTGAATTTACATTATCTATTAACTGATCTTCTAATGTCAATTTTTGGTAGCAAGCTGGTGGCGCCATTGTTATGGATGCTGATGCTACATCAACATTGCATAAGACTGGTGTGTCAGCGACAGATGATTCTTTCAAATACATTTGGTTCCAGGTTTGTCCTATTTATTCCAGAAAACTTGCATGTTGCGCCTGAAGTCTTCTTATGTTGGTGTAGATAGAAAGTAGTTAGGGCATAGAGAGGTCAATGGATTTTGCTTCAAATAAGCCTTTAATGAGCAATTACTCTGCCACATTTCGCCACAGGATCACGAGAGCGAAGTAAAGGCTATATACACGGGTTCTACTTTCCTGGAAAGTTCAGCTGCTGGTGACAACGTGGGACTAGTATTGGCGTCTACAAGTTTCTATGCTGAGCAGGGTGGTCAGGTAACCCATTTATATAATATGTAATTTAATTCGCTGATTGTTTTTCATTTCTGATCACATGACTGGTGGCATGAAACTGCAGTCTTCATTATGTTCATCTTGGATATGTATATATATAGACCTGACAGTAACACCTTGAACCCTATCATATCAGAACTGTATCGTCTGACAGTACGTATCAGTTGGCAAATACCATGATATAGTTATTGTCGGTTTTGCAAACTAATTTCTGAAGTAGTTGTTGACAACTGCGTATATATTTTAGATTTCATCATATTCATGAATAAGGTCTAGCTTTTGATACGCTTGCCACTATTTATGTATATAAAATCTGTGCCCCTGACATTTTGCTCTGGCAATAGATTTTTGACACGGGACTTATAAAAGGCTCGTTTGGTACATTCAACGTATGCAATGTCCAAATATTTGGGGGCTTTGTTCTTCATATTGGTTATATCTCTAAAGAAACTGGAGAGGTATCTGTGGGGGATAATGTGACTTGCAAGGTAACACTCTGCATCATACAGTGTTTGTCTCATTCAGCATATTTGGTACTAACTAAATTGTTCCCATCTTCGTTTTCTATGTGTGTAGGTTGACTATGAGAGACGTAAACTCATCGCTCCTAATCATACTTGTACACATATGCTGAATTTTGCCCTGAAGGTATCTCTTATATAATTTAAGTTACCTAAACTGTAATTTACTAATTTTTTATTGGATCTCAAAACATTTATGTCCCATTGGATCTCAAAACATTTATGTCCCATGAATTCAGGAAGTGCTCGGGGATCATATTGATCAGAAGGGATCAATAGTTCTTCCTGAAAAATTGCGATTTGATTTTTCCCACGGTACATTCCTCGATGAGTCATTTTTATTTTGATGGGGATGGTCATAGTAAGTATCTAATGGGTTCCATAATTTTGAGTAGGCAAGCCTGTTGATCCTGAAGATTTGAGAAAGATCGAATTGATAGTGAATAAGCAGATCAAGGATGAATTGGATGTATTTTCCAAGGAAGCAGTGCTTTCTGAAGCCAAGCGCATCAAAGGTTTAAGAGCAGTGTTTGGAGAAGTAAGCTGTCCATCAGTTCTCTTGCTATGCGTTTGTAGCTTGGTCTCTATGAAATTGTTAAAGCGTTTTCTCTTATTCTATTTAGGTCTACCCTGATCCTGTCAGAGTGGTGTCAATTGGGAGACGGGTCGAGGACCTCTTGGCTGATCCTGAAAACAACGAATGGTCATTGCTTTCTTCGGAGTTTTGTGGAGGTCAGTTTTCATTGGCTATTGGGACCAAGAGATTATTTTTCTGAATAGAATATTGAGTATTGGGTTATTTTGGAAATTCCAGGAACCCACATAACAAACACCCGCGAAGCTAAAGCGTTTGCTCTTCTATCGGAGGAGGGGATTGCTAAAGGTATTCGTAGGGTAACTGCTGTGACTACTGAATGTGCTTTTGATGCATTGAATGTGGCTTCCTTACTTGAAAAAGAAGTTGAGGATACATCCAACGAGGAGGGGACTGCATTGGAAAAGGTTCTCTCTTTTCTCTCTCAATCCCTTCACAACCTAAAAATAATCTTACCTCTTGTCAATGTAAAACTTAATGTGTTCATTTTCTGCATCTTCACAGAAAGTTGCTGCTTTGAAAAGCCGGGTGGACGCAGCAATTATCCCAGCAGCCAAAAAAGCTGATATAAGGGCTAAAATTGCTCTACTTCAGGTAAGCTCTTTCAGCTCTACAGTGAGCCAGCTTTGTTTAGCCATATACTTTGGTTAGATTTTTGCCTAGTTTCTGGTAAACAAGTATTAAAGTGCCAGTTTTCTTTTTTACATTGCAGAATGAAGTTAGAAAAGCACAAAAGAAAATAGCGGAGCAAAACCTGAAGAAATCTGTCAAAGTAGCAACAGAGGCAGCCGAGGCCGCAGCATCAGATGGGAAGACATTCTGCATTATCCAGGTTGATGTGGGTCTTGATGCAGCAGCTGTGCGAGAAGCCGTTTCAAAAGTCATGGAAAAGAAGGTAATCCCTATTTTCTTAAAGCATCACTTGTAGCCGCTATCTATAGAAAGCCAAGAAGTTTAACTTAAGGGTTTGTTGGTGAACTTGCAGGGAATGTCGATAATGGTGTTCAGCACAGATGAAAGCACAAACAAGGCAGTTGTGTGTGCGGGAGTTCCAGAGAAATTGGATCAGTTCAAGCAATTAGACGTCACTGAATGGCTGACAACTGCATTGGGTCCTCTAAAAGGGAGATGCGGGAAAGGAAAAAGTGGTCTCGCATCGGGACAGGTAACAGACTGGATTTTTGTGATCATGTCTTTTTTCTCTCGAGTCTCCAATGTAGCTTTCCTAACCAATTGATGTAAATCCGGGCTCAATCTTCGCATGTTGTTTTGGTTTTCAGGGAACTGATGCTTCTCAAGTGACTGCGGCTTTGGATCTGGCTGCATCATTTGCATCAATGAAGCTCAACTGATTTGGTGGGGAGATATTACATAATCTGTGTGGGCATAATGACCTCTGCTTATTTGATATCTTTGTATACCATTTTACAAATCTTTCAAGAATCTGTTATTTTCCCAATTTCTTGTGACGGTAATTACTTTTCAGTCAATTTTAGCACTTGGTGTTAAATGGTTTGGTTTTTATATTTTGTTTTTTGTTTTTGGTCTTCATTTAGGTAGTCATGAAATCAGAGATATAGAAAGTGTTATATCGTTTTGTGTTTTTATAGGTTTCGTGTTAAGATATATAAACATTTGTGTCTTTAATATTATTAGAAAGAAATGAGTGCAAATTTGTTCTCGAGATCGAGGATCCGATTGGCGTTTGGGCCGTAGAGATTTTATTAGGTTTAACAGTTTTTCGTAAAATTTAAACCAATCAAACTTTTATCCTCTTCTTTTTTGTGGACTCTTTTATTTGTTCTTAATATTTTTATTTGTTGCACTTTTTTTCAATTAAGTTCATTTTTCCTAAATAATAAGGAAATCAAACAACTTTGTTGTTAAAATAATTAAATATTTGACACAATTAAAATAAAATCTAGATGATTAATTTAAATTAGATTTTGTTAGAAGACAAGTTAATTACTATTAACAGTTTCTAATATTCAACGATTACGAAATATAGTTTAATTAATTAATAAATTAAATTTTACAATTTTAATTGACAATCAATTTATTTAATTAGTGGAATCAGTTTCAATATACTATATAAATATTTTTTTTTGTTATGATATTTTGGAATCAGTTTCAATATAATAAGTATATTATATATAATTATTGAAAAAAATCCATAATTGTATATATGTTTAACTATTTTACTAATTAAATAAACAGAAAATTATTTCTATTTACTATTTTCATATATCCTTAAGTTATTTTAGAATGAGTTATAAATTTTATTTGAAACCATTACGAGTTTTTCCATCAAAATCTATCATATTTTCCATCATTTAACAATTATTGAATTTTAATAATTAATAAATAAATATTTGTAATAATTATTCAGATTTTTTTAATAATTAAAATTACAGCCACCGTTTTTCAATTTTATTCTCTTGAAAAGATCAACCAAAACAACATAGTTTTGAAACATGTTAAAAATATACACGTTCTTATATATTTATATATATATATATATGGTGAAGAGATGTATTGCAGGTTTATCATGTAATATTTTTTTGAATTTTTTTGCAGTTAAAGGATGGATATGAAAAATAGTTTTTTTGTTTGTTTCCAGAAAACCCTAATTAGCATCGATACTGTGGAAGTAATTGTCGCATTACCGACAATGTTCTTGGCAGTAGTGATGACCAAAGTTTAAAATATTTAGCAAATTAGCTGGCTCATAGGCATACCATGGTTGTCTCAAAATCGCATAAAAAGTGGTTTGACTTTGATAAAGGAGTCTACAAAACTTGAGAGATTATGATTCATTTGCTTCATTCCTTATAAAGATAATAAAACTCCATGGAACGAACTAAATATTTTCCTCGTTTTAAGCCCTTATGTCGTGTGTCGGATCCAGCTAACCGTCACACACTTTGCCGACGATCTGATCCTCCACTCTCGGCCTGCTTCGCCTGCAAAGGCCACCATTTGAAGAAAAAGAGGTACTATTACTATTGCCCTACTTGTGATTTGGAATTTCACAGAGGTTGTCACTTACTTCCTCCTCAAGTCAGACACCCTTTTCACCTCATCCACCCTCTCACCCTCACCTCCTCAGATCTTGATTTTGATACTTCTGATATCCCTATTGAGTGGGATATTTTATCCTCCAATTCAGAAAACTCTGATGTAGATACGGATGAAGATAAAGCCTCTATATATCAAATTGAAATCATGCAAAATGCAAATATTGTCAGAGACAACTTAAAGGCCGATGCTATCATTGTTCTGTTTGCAGTTTCACCCTACACGTCAATTGCGCATTAAACTTACCACCTCTCACTATTGAAAACCATAAAATTCATGATCACACTCTTACCCTCTTTAATAGACGAGTCCCTTTGCCATGTGATGCTTGTGGCTTTTCTCTTGACGCTACTTGGGATCCTGCTTACTCTTGTCAACTTTGTAACTACATGGTCCATAGAAAATGTATCTACTTGCCCCGTGTCATTAAGATCACCCGTCATCCACATCGTCTCTCTCACACTTCCTCTCTTGTTGTTCCTTCTGGTGAGTTCTCTTGTGGAGTTTGTCGCAAAGCAGTTGACGTTAACTACGGGCGATACTCTTGCGATAAAGGATGCCACTATGCTGTCCACTCGAAATGTGCAACAAAGAAACAAGTGTGGGATGGAAAAGATCTTGAAGGAGTGGCAGAAGAAGAAGAAGAAGAAGAAGATATTGAGCCATTCGTGCGGATTGATGAAGAGACAATACAACATTTCAGTCATGAGCATCACCATCTAAAGATTCATGGGAATGACAACCATAGCAAACATGAAAACAAGTTTTTCCAAGCCTGCATCCTTCCGATAACAGTTTTAGATAGCTTCTATAGCTGTATTCGATGCGATTTTGTTCTCCATGGAACATGTGCATCCCTTCCTCGCCAAAAAAACCATCCCCTACACAAACACCCGCTCACCCTCTTCCATCTATTCTCTTCCGATCCCTACCTACTCGGACCTGAATATCTTAGCAAAGGTTACTTCAAGTGCGATGGTTGTGGTAGAGATGGTTGTGGCTTCATGTACAAATGCGGCGAGCAAGGTTGTCACTTTTTTTTTTTTTTTTTTGAATGAATGTAAAATTTTATTCAAATCAAAAAACTATTTTACAATACTTGTTACATTAGGCTGATGGGAAATCATACAAGAGAAAACAACTTGAAAATGCCTTTGACGAGTCGAGAGGATAATTAGAAAAGCTGGTTCGTGTCGGAGCATTTAGCTCATTGATGAGTTCGTGTGGCAAGCCACGTTTCCATGGCTTTTGTGTAATCGTAGTGACCCATTTTGCGAATTGAGTTGATACGGTTGAGGATGTTCTTGTTAATTTGTTTGATGAGGATGTTCACCGTCAACGGGTCTTTCCCATGTGTTCTCCTATTCCGCTCCCTCCATATGTGATATACGGTAGATTGTACTGCATATCGAATGACAAACAAAGTATATTTAGGTCGAGATGCTGTTAGAAGAGGTACCACCTCATTCCAAGCTGTCGTGTATTCATGTCCAAGTAATTTAGAAGCGATGTTCCTCCAAATTACTCTTGAAAACCGACAATCAAAGAAGAGATGATTGCGAGAGTCTTCTGCAACTCCACACAGCTTGCAGTCCGTGTTAATGCCGAGGTTCCATCTCCGCATTTGATCCCCTGTTGCCAAACGGTCCCGAATAGCAAGCCACAATATGAAAGAGTATTTGGGAGTTGCATGTGTGAACCACACACCCTTATACCAATTGTTCGGTGGATGTTTTGTCCGGGTGAGAGTCCATGTATTACTGGTCACAAACCGATTCTTGAATTTATTGTCCGCATATTTCCAGACAGAGATATCTTCCTCTGTTTTCCTCTCGCGCTTGATCTTATCGATGGCCTCTTCGATGTTGTTGAGGTGAGCTACTCTATGCTTTCTTCGGCGGTGACGTGTGAAAACGTTTTCCATAGTGGCAGAGAAAGGGATTCCCATGTCTATAGCTCCTCGATGTCCCGTTATGTCATAAAGTCTCCCCAATGGGGACCAAACATCGAACCAAAAGAAAGTTTTCTTCCCGTTACGAACTTCAGTTTTATGTAGATGTTTTGCGATGTCTCTGATTTTTAGGATCTTCCGCCACAT
Source organism: Pseudoturritis turrita (assembly GCA_900406555.1). Taxonomy (NCBI): domain Eukaryota; kingdom Viridiplantae; phylum Streptophyta; class Magnoliopsida; order Brassicales; family Brassicaceae; genus Pseudoturritis; species Pseudoturritis turrita. Next base: position 368,543 of record OVBL01000085.1, read on the forward strand.
CCATGATCCTCTAGATGTATTATCCTTAATCGACATCGACCTTGCCCACGAAACCCACAGGAATGCTTGAGCTGATAGTAGCCTCCAAATTAGCTTTAAACAGGAAACAGTATTTGTCTCCTTTAATGATTTAAAACCCAAATCACCCTCTGCCTTTGGACGACAAATCTCACTCCATGATACTTTTGCCTTTTTCGCATTAAGATCCGGTCCCGACCAAAGAAAAGCAGCACAAATTTTTTCAATTTCTTTGATGCACCCATTCGGTAACCGAAATGCGGACATCCAAAAGTTCGTGATGCTGAAGATTACCGAGTGTAGAAGTTGCATTCTGCCCGCATAAGACAAATGTCTTGCTGTCCAAGAGCTCATCTTTGATCGAATTTTCTCCAGTAGGGGCCTATAGTCCGTTGTTGTCATCCGCTTGGTTAAGAGAGGTAGGCCTAAGTATTTGACCGGAAGGTTTCCTAGCGCAATAGGTACCTGCGCGATAATATTGGCTTTATCACGATCCGAGACTCCTGCAAGATAAAGTGTAGATTTCTCGAAACTGATTCGTAGTCCCGACATCGCTTCTTGATCCTACCATCCATGAGTGCCATCCACATGATCACCCTCTCTTCTTCAATTTGACCAAAGGTGAATGCATGGGTTGCAAGTCTGATTCCCGCTGCTCTCGTGTGTTCTTAGAATGTATTAAATGCAATTCGTTTTTGGGTCTTGGATGTGCTACTTTGCCTTGTGTGGCTCACTACAAGCATGATAAACATCCACTCACTCTTTGCTACGGAGAAGAAGAGAAAACAGATATCAAATATTGGTGCGAGATCTGTGAAACGAAATTAGATGCAACAGAGTGGTTCTACACATGTAACTCCTGTAGAGTTACTCTCCATGTTACATGCTTATTGGGAAATAAGGTCTACATGAAGCCAAACCATATCATCAATATATATAATGAAAAGGTTGATATTGCACGCAACAATGGTAACTCTAGACCATTGTGTGATAGATGTAAGTGTCGTTGCTTAGACAGTTTGGTATTCAAGTGGCTGGATAGAAATTTTTGTACTTTGACTTGTTTATCGCTTGCGCGGACGGAAGAGAAAGGGGAAGAACCAGATATGTGGGCCAAGATTGCTGAGCTTAAGGTTATAATTCTTTCAGCCCTTCAATGAGCAGCATTGTTCTGTTTAGATTTTTCGCTTGGTTTCAGGTGAAATGAATATTGATTGACGTGTGGCAGTCATTTTTTTTTTTTAATTTGCAGGAACAGATGGAAAAATCTATAAAGGAAATGAACAAACTCTTGAAGCTGTCAAAGTAGCAACAGAGGCTTTGTTCTGTCTCGATCTTCGCATGTTGTTTTGGTTTTCAGGGAACTGATGCTTCTCAAGTGACTGCGGCTTTGGATCTGGCTGCATCATTTGCATCATTGAAGCTCAACTGATTTGGTGGGGAGATATTACATAATCTGTGTGGGCATAATGACCTCTGCTTATTTGATATCATTGTTAACTTCCCTTGTGAGACAATCCGGTTTTCGGTTTTTGATTCAAATGGTTTCTGGTCAGAATTTGGCTTAATGAGTATCAATCAATACTGTGGAAATAACTGTGACATCGCCGACAATGTTCTTGACGCGTAGTAGTGGTGGTGACCCAAGTTTCAAGTGTTTAGCAAGTTGGCCTCATACTAGTCGTCTTTATGAGAAAAGATAAGACATAAAAGAAAGTGATACACTTTAATAAAGGAGTCTATAAAGCAAGAGAAGTTGTATCATTTGATTCATACTTCATTCTAAAAAAAACCATGGAAGGAAGTAAATATTTTTCTGTTTCTAAGCCTCAATGTTGTCTCTCAGATCCAGCAAACCCTCACAAACTTTGCCGACGATCTGATCCTCCACTCTCCATTTGTTTCGCCTGCAAAGGCCAACACTTGGAGGATAAAAGGTACTATTACTATTGCACTACTTGTGATTTGGAATTTCACAGAGGTTGTCACTATTTTCCTCCCCAAATTAGACATCCTTTCCACCTTCTCCATCCTCTCAACCTCACCTTTTTAAACCCCAAGTTTTATAGCTCTGAGATCCCTATTGATTGGAAGTCGAATTCCTCCAATTCAGAAGACTATGACTTCAATGATGCATATGAAGATGAGAACTTTTCTACATCAGATGGAAATCATGTTATATGCAATTATTGTCAGAGGCATCTTCAAAATAAAGAGGAAGATGAAGATATATACTATCATTGTTCTATTTGCAATTTCAGCCTACATTGCGGGTGCTTGATGAAACCACCACCTCTCACCATTGAAAACCTAAAAAGCCATGACCACACTCTTACCCTCTTCCCAAGACCAGTCCCTTTGCCCTGTAATGCTTGCGGCTTCCCTCTTGACTCTATGTGGGACCATGTTTACTCTTGTCTACTTTGTAACTACTTGGTCCATAGAAAATGTATCAACTTACCTCGTGTCATTAAGATCACCCGTCATCCACACCGTCTCTCTCACACTTCCTCCGTTATTCCTTCTGATCATGAGTTCTCTTGTGGAATTTGCCGCAAAACCGTTGACATAAATTACGGGCAATACTCTTGCAATAACCTATGCTGTTCATTCAAAATGTGCAACAAAAGATGAAGTGTGGGATGGGAAAGATCTTGATGGAGTGCCTGAAGAAGAAGAGGAAGAAGATATTGAGCCATTCGTGAGGATTGATGAAGAGACAATACAACATTTCAGCCATGAGCATCATCATCTAAAGATTCATGGGAATGACAACCATGAAAACAAGTTTTGCCAAGCTTGCATCCTTCCGATAACAGTTTCAGATCGTTTCTATAGCTGTATTCGATGCGATTTTGTTCTCCATGGAGCATGTGCATCCCTTCCTCGCAAAAAATACCATCCCATACACAAACACCCGCTCATCCTCGTCCACCCATTCTCTCCTAGTACTTATGAGGTTGGACATGAATATCCTAGCGAAGGTTTTTTCAAATGCAATGGTTGTGATCGAGATGGTTGTGGCTTCGTGTACAAATGCAGCGAAAAAGATTGTGACTTTCAACTAGATGCAAGATGTGCTTCGCTTCCTGATCCTACAATCTATCCACATGATCACCCTCTCTTCTTCAATTGTACTGAAGGTGAATGCTTGGGTTGCAAGCTTAAGCGCTACTACTCTCGTAAGTACTTAGAGTGTGTTAAATGCAATTCCTTTTTGTGTCTTCAATGTGCTACTTTGCCTTGTGTGGCTCACTACAAGCACGACAAACATCCACTCACTCTTTGCTACGGAGAAGAAGAGACAAGAGATGTCCAATATTGGTGCGAGATATGTGAAACGACATTAGATGCAACAAAGTGGTTCTACACATGTAACTCTTGTAGAGTCACTCTTCACGTTACATGTTTATTGGGAAAGGATATCTACATGAAGCCAAACCATATCATCAAAATAGAGGATGAAAATGTTGGTATTGCACGCAACAGTGGTAACACTAGACCAGTGTGTTATAGATGTAGACGTCGTTGCATATACAACTTGGTATTCAAGTCGCTAGATTTAATTTTCTGTAGCTTGTCTTGTTTACTCAAGTCAAATTAAGACGGAAAGGGAAATGATCCGAAGGATGTACGGCAAGATTAAGGTCAAGGGATTAACAAGACCTGCTACATGAACACTTTCTCTATGTGTGTGTGTGTGTTTTTTGTTTAAATGTATCTAATTACTTTCATTGTTTCTATCAATCCCGATACGCGTTTAATGGGAAGAAAGTGTTGAATTCGAAGTTCTTGGTGGCATCAAGGATTATCCTTACTGTTTTTTGGATAGACTAGAGGAAAAGTTTTGCCTAAACTTATATTGCTTTCTCTTAAAGAGAATCTGAAATGAAATAAAGCACTCATTAGTAGCTAGCTAGGACCGATTCGGTTGATAATGGAGAATAAAACGAAATCAGACATTAAAGGTCAGAGTACTCAAAAACATATATTTGTAAATGAGATTAGTTAAAATATATTTGTAAGTTTAGAGCTAAAATATTTTGCATATAATATAATAAATATGTGTAATATTTGTTATATAATTAAACCAAGGTCGGATTCTAGGAAGTAGGAAATACTAGAGATATTAGACATTTTCCATTTGATTGTCAAAATTAAAAAAAAAAAAGACAATTTCCATTTGATTAACTAGAAAAAAGAAGAAGAAGACATTTTCCATTTTGTTAATGGAAGATTTCCGATTTCCTATTCTCTTGTATTTCCTTTCTTCGTAGGTTAAGCCTCATATATATAAGTTTGCATCTAAGAACACATAGAAATATACAAAGCAAGTATCTCTTCCTACTTTCAAAAAGCAAATCTTTTCATCAAGATGAGTTATTTCGACATACCAGTAGATCCTGCTATGATCATATCAAAACAACTAACAAAAAGTGATGTTGTTGGTAATATGACATTACCGACACAACAAATGATGTCCGTCATCACGAAGATGGAAGTCATTGACATTCTCGAAACCGATACATACCAAGTTACTCTAAGATGTGTTGACAACGCTAGATTTTACTTCGGGGATGGTTGGAGTACTATGAAGCATTCGATGGATCTCGAAGAAGGCCACGTTTTGCAGCTCGTTTGGGATCACAAACTCATGAAATTCATTGTCCTCAATTATCAGTATACTTTATTACAGCAGTGATTCATGTGATGTAGCGTATATGTTGGCTTACATCTTTGTGTTTTTCCCTATTTTAAGTTGCTTTAATTATGTTTTCGATTTCTTATTATATTAAGTGTTGTTTTCTCTAGTCGTTTTTTTCTTCTTCTAATTTTATTGGAATAATATCTTGAATCTCAAGAGAATTTTATTTTTATTCTCGTCTCTTTATATTCCAAATAACCAAAAGTAACATCGAACATAGCAAAGATATCGTAATCTCAAAAACAAAGCAAATAATCCGATAAAAAATAAAAATAAAAACAGAGGCAAAGAGCCTTCTATCATCTTCTCTCAAAAGATCGACACTACTGTTTCAAAGAAACTTGCCAAACAATTTGGAGCGCATCAAAGAAACTTTCTCCAAATTAAAGCAAACAAACATGTTCGTCTTGAAGTTGGTCACACTGCTCACACATCTAAGAAAAAGTTTTTTTTGACTTTTTGAGTCTTGAAAAACTTCAAAAAAAATTTCTTTCAGTGGAACCAATAAAAAGGGTTAAGATTTGTACGTTACTGAACCATCGATGCCTACTTGACCACAAAGCAAGCAACATTTTCTTATGATCACATCGTGACCTATCTGCAAAAAAACAAAAAAAAGCATATTACTATTTTCTCAAATTCGATGTTCCTTCAATCCAGTTTTTCCAAGCTTGCAACAAAGAGACAAAACATTACAAAAGTTGGGAGATCTGTGCCTTCACTAAACCCTAATCCACTGTTTCTTTTACCTGTAATGATCTCAATTACCTGTAATGATCAAAGCGTACTGCCATCCTCCAACAATTTCCTTTTGACTCAGGCCAACTTCCGATAAGGTATTTGGGACTTCCCCTTCTGACAAAACGAATGACCACAAACGATTTCAAGCCGTTGATTGAGAAGCTACGAACAAGAATAAGCACTTGGACGGCCCGTTATTTATCATATGCTGGACGCTTACAACTAATTGCTTCGGTTCTCATGAGTATTTCAAACTTCTGGATGAGTGCTTTCAGGCTTCCAGGAAGTTGTACTAAGGAAATTGAAAAGCTATGCACTGCGTTTCTTTGGTCAGGCCCTGATCTAAACACAAAATAAGCTAAAGTGGCGTGGATTGAGGTATGTAAACCAAAAAATGAAGGGGGTTTGGGATTGCGAAATCTGAAGGAAGTAAACACCGTAACCTGTTTAAAACTTGTATGGAAGATTGTATCCTCACACTCTTCACTGTGGGTGGACTGGTTGAAAGCTTATCTGATTCGAAAAGGCTCCTTTTGGTCGATAAATGCAAACACTCAAGCAGGATCCTGGATGTGGAGGAAGATACTAAGATCCAGAGAATTGGCAAAAAAATTCCATAAAGTCGAGATTAAGAGTGGCAAGAATACATCCTTCTGGCATGATCCATGGAATCCGATAGGCAGAATCAGTGATGTGCTGGGCGAGAGAGGGTATATCGAGTTGGGAATCTCCAAGACAGCAACGGTAGAGGAAGTCATTCTTAAACATAGGAGAAGACGACATCGAACTGATATTCTGAACAGAATTGAAGATTCTATTGATTATCAGAGAACTAAATCAAGAACACATGATCTGGATGTGGCGCTATGGAAAAAAAGTTCCAACACTTTCAAGACAAGTTTCAATTCTTCCGACACTTGGAACCAGGTTCGACAAAAAGAAGCTATCAAAGCTTGGACAAAATGTGTATGGTTTTCAAATGCAACACCGAAATTTTCTTTCCTCGTGTGGTTGGCCATGAAAAACCGCCTCTCCACGGGTGACAGGATGCAAAGGTGGAGTACAAATCTGAACACACAATGTGTCCTATGTCAAGATCCTATGGAAAGTCGTGACCACCTGTTTTTCCGTTGTACTTTCTCGGAACAAATTTGGGAAGCCACCATTCGAGGGATTATGAAGAATCAATACTCGGCGGAATGGAACAGCATTATATCCTACATATTAAATTGTAATCAAGACTACATCTCTTTGTTTGTCTTGAGATATGCTTTTCAGGTTGTCACATACACAATATGGAGAGAAAGAAACGGTCGGAGACATGGAGAAATGCCATCAACACCGATGCGGCTTACGAAAATCATTGACAAGATGATGATTAATCGACTCAACTCTATTCGTCTCTTAGGAGACAAACGATACGAGGAGAGTGTTATCTTTTGGTTTAGTACAAGAACAACTTAAGATAGTTTGAATCTTTGTCGAATTCAAAAATTTCAAAAACAGAAGCATCTCATTGTAACAAGGTTTTTGGTTTGAATTAATTTTACATTCAATTCAAAAAAAAAAAATGATCTCAAGAACAAGAACTCTGAAGCTGTAAACATCTGTTTTGACCAAGAATCTACAGTGCATTGCATACTCTGGAGCCACATAGCCACTGCATAAACAAGAATTAAAGATTGATTCTCATTTTTTGTTTCTGTCTCTTTTGTTGTTTGCTGAATTGGTTTTGAGTAGACTTAATAAGTTCCAACAACTTTCTTCTTATTGCTTGAGTTCTATCGAAATCGAATTGTCTTGCCATGCCAAAATCTGAGATCTTTGGTTGTATTTGTTCATCTAGAAGCACATTGGAGGATTTGAAATTACGGTGAATTATCGGAAACTCTGTGCCTTCGTGAAGGTATAGCAATCCCCGGGAAATTCTTATAATGATATTGTACCGTTTTTCTCAGTTTAATTACTTCCGCTTGCTAGGATCTAAACATTCATTAGCAGGGGAAAATTTGAAACAGAGAAAAACTAATCATCGAAAGTAGAAAATGTCGAATCAGAGATTATATATACTGAACAAGAACCGATCTTGACTTGTCTTTGGGATAAACTCTTTGACAAGAAATCTTACAGATTCTTTGATGGAGAAACCGAAGAGTTTAACAAGATTCTTGTGTTGCAGCTTAGTCAGTAAGAGTACTTCTGTCTTTAACTCGGCATTGCCTTGTCCTGAATGTATCGATAACCCTTTTATTGGAATAATATCTTGAATTATGAGAGATTTTGTGTCTTTTTTTGTTCAATCCATAACTTTATGTTTTTAACGTAAAAGGGGTAAACTCTTACCCTCTTTCCTAAACGACTCCCTTTGCCTAGTGATGTTTGTGACCTCTCTCCTTGACTCTATATGGGATCATGTTTACTCTTGTCTACTTTGTAACTACATGGTCTATCGAGAATGTATCTACCTACCTCGTGTCATTAAGATCACCCGTCACCAACATCGTATCGCTTACACTTCCTCCGTTGTTCCTTCTGGTGAGTTCTCTTGTAGAGTTTGTCGCAAAACCATTGACGTAACACTACTCTTGCAACAAAGGATGCCGCTATGCTGTCCATTCGAAATGTGCAACAAAAGATGATGTGTGGGATGGGAAAGATCTTGAAGGAGTCCCCGAAGAAGAAGAAGATGTTGAGCCATTCATAAGGATTGATGAAGAGACAATACAACATTTCAGTCATGATCATCACCATCTAAAGATTCATGGGAGGAATGACAACCGAGGCAACCATGAAAACAAGTTTTGCCAAGCTTGCATCCTTCCGATAACAGTTTCAGGTCGCTTTTATAGTTGTATCCAATGCAATTTTAGAGTTTTTTCATGATTTTCTTTCCATATTTTCCCCTAAATTTTTTTAGAAAAAATTAATGTCTTCATTATTTGTATTTATAAATGAGATAAGTTAAAATATGTTTGTAAGTTTATAGCTAAAATATTTTGCATATATTATAATAAGTATGTTAATCTAATATTTGTCATATTATCCAAACATGGTCGGATACTTATAATGATTATATACTAATTTAGGAAATTTCACTTATTAAAAATTGAAGAAAAATAAATAATGTAAAGTTTTGTTTAGCTTACTTTCTCTCTAAAGGACTAAAATGACAAGATAGGCATTCATGATCTACACGCTCTATCTTGGGGATAAATATTAGAAAATACTATATATATGTAATGAAATCGTTTGCATCTAAGAACACAAAGAAATATACAAGTATTTTTCTACTTTCAAAAGCATCTTGAGTTAAAACTTAAGCAAGATGAAATATTCCGACTTCGCAATAGACCCTGCTATGATCATAACAAAACAACTATCAAAGACTGATGTTGTTGGTAGTCTTACATTACCGAAACAACAAGTGGTGTCCGTCCTCACGAAGATGAAAAATGTTACATCTGAGAGTTTGCAAAAAGGTATTCAAGTGCAAGTTCTTGACATTCTCGAAAACGATTTATACTTAGTTACTCTAAAATGTGTTGGCAACACTAAATTTTATTTGGGGACTGGTTGGAGTACTATGAAGCATTCGTTAGATCTTGAAGAAGGCCAAGTTCTGGAGCTCTATTGGGATTACTTAAACTACATGTTTATTGTTCTCAATTATCCGTATACTTTAATACATGATTAGTTGATTAATATGATTCATGTGATGTAGCTATATGTTTGCTTACATATTCCTTTCCATTTTTCCTATTTTAAGTTGCTTTAATTCTGTTTTGGGCTTCTTATTATTCTAGTTTAAGTGTTGTTTTCCCTATAGAATTCTTTTTCTTCTTCTAATTTTATTGGTTGTGTCTTTTTATTCCATCCAAATAACCAAAACATCAAACATAGCAAAAAGTAAAACAGAGCAAATACTTGAATAAGCCTGCCGAGGTAACTTTGTTGAACCTAAAATGTATCGATAAGAAGAGCGGATAACCGTTGAAGGAAGGCTCGAGGGTGGAGAAGTTTATAGAAAGGCTGAAGAAGAAGCAGAGGAACAAGTAGCTGAGTATGTATCTTATGATGCTGTGAAAGGCAAGTGGAAGTTCAAGGTCGACCATTTCGGTTCCTACAAGGTTGTAGAAAAGATTCAAGTCGTTGTCGTGTTCTTTTAGACGTAGGGATGAGTTTGGGATTGTGCAATGGGTACTTGCAAGTATGGTTTTTTCTCTTCACCACCAGAGACCAACTCGTCTTTAAAAGCCTTTGTCATATTTCCAATCTCCATTTCTTGGAGAATCTCATTCTTTCAGAACCAACTTCAGTTTTTTACAACACCTCAACTCCATAGAAACTAGACACATCATGGCACCGTCTTCTACAGTCCACTCCTCTAAATTTTCAAATTGTGACAATGTAAAGAATGGAGTTTACTACTCACAAATGATCCTTCATACTTTAATTTCTTAATTATTTGTATTTGTAAATGAGATTAACTTAAATATATTTTTAAGTTTATAGCTAAAATATTTTGTATATAATATAATATGCATGCTAATGTAATTAATAATTGTCATATGATCCCAACATGGTCCGATACTTATAATTATTATTTACTAATTTAGAGAATTATTTCACTTATTAAAAATAAAATAAAATAAAATAATGCAAGGGTTTGTTTAGATGACTTTTTCAATTAGGCATTTGGACCAAAATAGGACATTCATCGATCTTTAGGTGAATATTAGAAAATACTAGAGATATATAGACAATTTCCATTTTGTTAACGGAAGATTTTCGACTTCTTCCGATTTTCTTCTCTTATATTTATGTAATATTTGTCATATTTATTATCCCATCATAGTCGTATACTAGGAAATAGAAAATACTAGAGATATAGAAAATTTCCATTTGATAGCACACAAAAAGATGACAATTTCCATTTGATTGACGAAAAAGAATAAGACAATTTCCGTTTTATTAACGGAAGATTTCCGATTTCTTCCGAAATTCCTTTTTTCTTGAATTTCCTTTTTTCTTAGATTAAGCCTCCTATATATATGTTTGCGTCTAAGAAAACAGAGAAATATTCAAACAAATGATTCTTCTACTTTCAAAAGCAAATCTTTTCAACAAGATGAGTAATTTCAACTCGAACTTTTTCAACATCTATTTCAACAAGAGTACCTATTTCAACTTTCCACTAAACCCGGCTATGATCATATCAAAACAACTATCAAAGAGTGATATTGTTGGTAATATGATATTACCATCACAACAAATGTTGTCCATCATTCCGATGATGAGTGGTGTTACAGTTGGGAATTTGCAAAACGGCCTTCAAGTGTACGTCCTCGACATCCTCGAAAAAGATGCATACGAAGTTACCCTAAAATGTGTCGATGGTACTAGATTTTATTTCGGGACTGGTTGGAGTATCATGAAACATTCGTTAGATCTCGTAGAAGGCCAAGTCTTAGGACTCTATTGGGATTACGTACACGGCATGTTCGTTGTTCTCAATCATCCGTATACTATAACTCATCCATAATGATTTGATGTGATTGTAGCGCATATGTTCGCTTACGTCTTCCGTCTTCCGTTTTTTCTATTTTATGTTGTTTTAATTATGGTTTGGATTTCATAGTATTATAGTTGTTTTTTTTTTTTTGGATCGAATCATATTATTATAGTTTTTAAGTGTTGTTTTCCCCTAGTAGTTGTTTTTTTTGCTTCTTCTAATTTTATTGGAATAATAAGAGATTTATTTATTACTTTTTAGTTTTTTGTGGTCTCTTTATATTTCATCCAAATAACCAAAAGTAAACATCAAACATAGCAAAATATCTCAATCTCAAAAACAGAGCAAATATCCGATTAAAAACAGAGGCAAACATGTTTTTAACCTAAAAGGTGTAAACTTTACCTTAAGATCATAACATCCAAATCCTTAAAGGTCACAATACTCAAAAACAACACAAGGCACATGTTGAATCTTGTAGAAATCTTCACCACCAGAGACCAACTTGTCTTTGAATGCCTTTGTCATGTTCCCGATCTCCACTTCTTGTAGATTCTTCAGGAATCTCGTTCCGTGAGGAACCGACTTCAGTTTCTTACAACACTTCAACTCCATGGAGACAAGACGCATCATGGCACCATCTTCTACGGTCCACTCCTCTAGGTTCTCAAGCTGTGACAATGTCAAAGAATGCAGTTGAAGGAAACCATTTTTGGAACAACAAAGTTTACTACCCACAAATGATCCTTCAAACAATTGCAGAATCTTTAAGTTTGGAAGCTTCTCCAGAACCAGAAACGGGTCATCCACTAATCCGCATTGCCACAAACGTAAGGCACCGAGATCAGAGGAGAAACTTTGTTCTCCTGGGAGCTTCTCTAGTTGAAGGAAAAGTTCCAGCTCAAAGAGATTAGAAAATGCAGAAACCAACTGTGTTACGTCAACTGGTGGAAGCATGGGTTGACCGGGAACGTTAATTGTCAAGCCACGGAGGCGTTTCAAGACTTTACTTAGAGAAGACACAACCTCGAAGTCCGTGTTCTGCGAAGAAAGATTGATGGACAATCTTCTAAGACTTGTCATTGCCAGAAGATCTCTTGGATTGCATTGTCCACCAACAGGAAAATCCCAGAGTTGTTGCAGGTTTCTTAGAGTACTCAAGTCCAGCTTCGTTCTTGGATCAAGATCTGAAGGCATACACAGATGTCTCAGCCGCCGCAGCTTCCATATCACGTTTGGAATATACAGTTGCCCCTTCACGAACAAGTCTAGAGTAATCATCAACTTTAAATTTCCAATAGATGATGTAAGTTCCTTCACATTTGTCAATCTCAAACTCAGGTTTCTCAAATGGATGAGATCTCCTACATCATCTGGCAACTTACCTCCCTCGATTTGAGCTCCCTCAAGATCTAGAACTCTAAGGAGTTTCATCTTTCTGAAGGAAACCTTACCCAGAAATGCCCATTGACTTCCTTGATTCTTCATGATATATACAAGAGATCTAGACCGAGTATTTATGTAGTTCACCTGAGAAAGTCTCTCGATCCGGTGCTCCTCTGCACCACCGTGTAATTGCACAGAAATTCTGCGAGATGAATTGGTCGAAAGAGACGGGAAAGCCTCAGCTTCATCTTGATCCCTTGAATCAATAACTTGCACAAACGTTTCTTGCTCTGCTTTCTGTAAACATACCTCCCTCATGAGGTCATGCATACGGCAAGTCATGACTTCCGAAGTTACAATGTCCCTCTTCCCAACCATAACCATGCTTCTCTTTACTAATTCTTCGAGATAATCTTGCCCGATATCTTCTACTGTCGTGCCAGCTTCCATGTGTTTTATAGGCATAACCATTCCCTCTGCGATCCAGTAACTGACCAATGTTCCCACATGAACCTCATAATCTTCAGGATAGTGGGCAAAGTACAGGAAGCATTGCTTTAAATGGGGAGGCAAGTCTTCATAACTCAAGGACAAAACATCTGCAACCAGCATACTCTTACTTCCATTGCTACTACCTCCATTTGAAACATATGATTTGATGTTCTCGTGTACTCTTTGCCACTCGTTCAATGTCTTTTTCGTTGCCAAAAGCCCTCCTAGAACTGTTATAGCTAGAGGTAGACCTCCACACCTCATGGCCATCTGCTTCCCAATCTCCTCCAGTTTCTTGACCAATACTGGCTCTGCAAACATGGTGTATATGAGTATGAAGTATTATAGCAAATATATAAATTAGAGATCCAAATGATTACCTGTATCCTCTCTTCCAGATAATGAAATTTTCTCCAACAACTCCCAACTCTCTTCATATGTTAGCAATTGTGGCTCATGAAGCACACCTCTCGGATCAGCATATAAAGCAACTTCCTTGTTCCGCGTGGTCAGTATTATGTTACTTCCTGCAATGTTGCAACGATGAGTTCTACTTTATTATCGCTATTATCCTGTAAAAAGATGAGGAATTTAAAACAACGAGTTGCATTGATAATTAGTAAATTGCCTGTTTCATGTGGGAAGACGTGTTTCAGACAATCCCAAGCATCAGTGCCCCATATATCATCAAGCACGACGAGGCATTTACTTCTTTTCAAGAATCGATACAACTCCTCTCCAAGCTGTTCATCTCTTAAGCTGAGTATTCTGTGATTCTCATCTTTATAGCTGAGATTCAGAAGAATCTCTTGCCAAACATGTCTCCTTCTACATTCTTGAGAAACATATACCCAAGCAAACCTATCGAAATGGCGCCTCACTTTGCCATGATGGAAAATCTGTTTGGCTAAAGTTGTTTTCCCCAAACCACCCATTCCGCAAATGGACGTGACCCTTAATTTCTCACCTCCAGAAACTAAATCGTTCACCAACTTCTCAACACTCTGCTCTAGCCCGACAAGATTATGCTCAACAACATATGGAAAGGACTGCCTCTGTTCTCTGTGACTATCGGACAACCTCAAACCTTCCCCTTCCATAGCTTCTTTTATGCCATAGTCTCGCATGCTTGCTGCTATCTTAGAAAGCCTGGAGGTGATATCTCTAATCTCTGAGCCAACATTATGAAGTGAAATCGCCTCGTTCAAGATGCCAGCAAGCCTCCTAACCACCCTTTTAATCCCTTTTCCTTTCCTTGATTCTGCCTTGAGGTAAAATGCCTCGAGGACATCCTCTGCATCATAAGCAGCTTCTCTAATGCCTGCAACCCAATTACGCACTCTCTCGCTTTTATGCTGCTTCTCATCTGCATCTTTCAAAAAGCACTTCAGACGCTTCAATTCATCTTGCAGCTGCTTCACCTGGTCACCTATACCGAACAAGAACAAGGGTTCTTCCAGGAGCAAATCCCCTAGCTTCTGCACTGTAACAGAAACAATAGCCTCTGCCATTTGCCTGTTCTTGATTCACATCTGTGATTCTCCCAATCTCTACCTCTTACACTATAAGAGTCAACTATGAACTACTTTCATGACATAAGATTCCAAGTCAACTCATTCATACACTCGTTGTCCCTTTCTGATTATTCAACTCTTAGAATCATGTCAACATAACTCTCAGCATCATTCATACACTCATGTCAACATAATTATCTGGTACAGCTACCAGAATGTTCTTTTGTACTGGCCCATGAACCACCACATCCACATATTCATCTATCAGAATTTGGTGGGAGACTTTCAAAGTCTTCGCTGTCTCATACAACCATACCTTTCATTTTCCTTCTCACCTTTAACTGCAGCAGCTACAGTAAGAAAAATGGAATTCTCTGCCTCGTGATTAACTAAGTGCAATGCACGAAAGTCGATATACAAAAAAAAAAAAAAGAGGCCAGAGAAAGCATATAGAGAGAATCTTTTTTTTTAATAACCATGAAACGTGGTGCAACACACCAAATTTCGATACCTTAATTTGTTGGTAGGAGAGAGAGAGACACAACACTTATTATTATATTATCGTAGTCTTTAACAAATAACTTTTGTTGCAGCAAGAAGAACAGGACATCATACTAAATGATGAGTATGAACAATATAATATGCCTCCTTGATTTTGTTTTTGTCATCCGAAAGGTTAGAAAAAATGAGCAGATATACAAAAACGATCTTACATTTTCACCTAAGAACTATTGTAGAGCTTGCACTTGTTTGTTCCAGCACAAACCGCACACTCGTCTGCATCACCTTCAACATGGCTCAAGCAATGTTGGATTCTGTCGTTCACAACGTCCTGAAAAAAGAAATATTAGCAGATTACTGATTGCTCGACATCCAAAAGAAGATTAGATCTGTTATGAAGATCGTTATAGAAAAACCTCAGGTTAAAAATCAGAATATCAAACTTTGGAGGATCAGTGGGAAGAAAGTGGCACTCAAATCTCTAGACTTAAAGTAAAGTACCCACTCGTTTGAGTAGCAAGATTGTGGAATATGCTTTATTTCTTACCATGAGGAGATTATGGGGGCCGAGAGGAGCAGTTATGAGGTACGAGATGCCAGAGAACTCCTTTGCAGCATCAGTCGTCAACGAGGGAATGTCCTAATCAAATAAAGGTCATGAGCTCACCCGGCCATTAATGTAAACACTCCAATAATCCCAGAAAGTCTAGCACATAAAACTTCAAGAACGCATATAAATCGGATGCACAAGGCCATACCTGATGCCAATGTCTTCCAGGAAACAGAAAAAATGGGCTAACAACTACACGTTTCGCCCCTTGTTGTACACACAAACTGAATGCATCTTTTATAGATGGCTCCGCCAATTCCTAGCGTAAAGTGAACATCAGCAAAACAAAAAGCAGAACGAAAAGTGGGGAGCAATATCTAAGTCCCAATTCAAACATATTAAGCTAAGTTTAAAAGATGACCAAGAAACTGAAAAAGATCAGATTGTACTCAACTCACAGGTATACAACACTAGTGGTTGTTACAAGTGAATTAAATCAAGTAAACTATTCGAAAGGAAGGAATTTACTATGCGGTTCCTACTTTAACTGAAAAATTCTCGGGTCTTAATGCATTTTAGAGGAACACTAGTTATGGCATGAGATCATAGGAGCACATTGATCTCTATTCATAACAACAAAGTAATCCTCTTCAATTATCCACATTTTTTCAGTACTAAGGAAACCTAACATTGGAGCATTAGGAAGACTTACCATATGAGCAGGCTCCACAATTGGGTATCCAGTTTTGTCTTTGAACATTTTCACAAACTCCTCTGAAACTCAAGAAACAACAAAGCCATTACATAATAACCTCATTACAAGCAGGGAAGTGAAAAGAAACAATCAAACAAAGAAGATGAAGAAAGAGAAGGAACAGAAACAGATATCTCACCAAGCATTAGATTGGATTCCCGGCGACGAGAACCGTGATCGACGATTATAATCCCATCAGCATTACCGATCCCATTTCTGAGCAACCCACCATTCCCGAAGCTCCCTAAACATGGCGAACCTCTTCTCCTTCCTCGTTGGGGTCGAAATTTCTCAAATTTTAAGGAACCTGGCAAAGCCCATGACCGATTCGTTCGCTTAATTTCACAAGAAGAAGACGAACCACGATTATCCGCTCTGAGATTGCTACAAATAAAGTCGAAAATAAAAAATCAGAGCAAAGCAAAAAAAACAAGAGAAGGAAAAAACAGTGCAGAGTAGAGGAAAGCGATAAATAACCATTGAAAGGAGAGGCCGTGAGAGAGATTCACCAGGAACTGAGACTGAGTCGCCGCCATTTAACACACCGATAAATCTGTCGGAGAAGAAAACTGAAATCGGAAAGTTGAAAATAAAAATAAATTTTTTTTTTCTTTTTGGAGAAATTAAAAAAAAAGAGTCTAAGTGGGCCGACATTTGGGTGTTTAATGGGCCCATATGAAAAAGCCACGTCACCAAGACAAAGCCACCGTTCGAAACTCAGCTCCAGAACCTACGAAGATCGGTCTCTCTCGCGAGTTTCTCTCTGTTCTACGTCACAAATCCTCTCTCTCTTCTTCTTCTTCTTCTTCTTCTTCTCCAAGTCTGATTTATAATCTATTAAGATGGAATGAGCAAAAACCGATTTGGTCAATATCTGTTATTTTCAAGCTAAGGTAGGAGACCTTTTTGCGTCTGACCAAGTTTTCCTAATTTTTCCTTCAAGTTAGGTTTTTGTCTGAGATTAGGGACTTTTGGGAAGTGGGTTTGTGAAATCGAAAGAGCTGTTGTTCTTTATTTTACTGCATTGATGCAAATGAAGGATCTTTTGTTTTGCAGTGATCTTTGCAACTGAGGGAAGGTAATTTGCGATGTATACAAGGATAATAAGAAGGAACCAGAGATTGAGTTTTGTATTGAATCAAGACAAATGCTTAGTTAAGCCATTGATTAGCGACTACACAAATTCCCAATCTTGTAGATTTACAAATATACTAACAAATCATTTGACTAGAAAGCATCATTCTCGTGATGCTATTGCCTCTGGAAACTCTTTGACTTGGAATAGCCAATTGCGTCGGTTTAGTTCTGAAGGTGATGGAAGGAATGCTAGTGAGGATAATCGTTTCCCTTCAAAGACGGGAAAAGAGAAGAGCGGTTTAGGCGTTGAGCATTTTGATTCTCACGCTCAACTTGGAGAACAGGACCAAATAGAATGGCTTAACAATGAGAAGCTTGCAAGTGAGAGCAAAAAGGAGTCACCTTTTCTTAATAAACGAGAAAGATTGAAGAATGAGTTCTTGCGGAGGATTCAGCCTTGGGAAACTATACAGCTCTCTTGGGAGTCTTTCCCTTACTACGTCCAGTAATAACCAAAGACAATATTTTTCTGTTATCGTGTTTCTTTCTCATAGTTTTTTCCGTGTTTTCTTTGCTAATATGTTCTGTTCTTGCTCATTTTTTCCCCAGCGAACACACAAAAGATACTCTGGTGGAATGTGTTAGCTCACATATAAAACAAAGAAATGTGGCGTCTATGTATGGTGCTCGTTTAGATTCTTCAAGTGGCAGAATATTGCTCCAGAGTGTTCCAGGTTTGTTGTTGACTAGAAAGTGCATTGCAGTGTTTGGTTTTGTTGTTCTTTTATATCAAACTATATTATTGGTGAGGAAAGAAGGTCCAATGATGATTTGATGTTTTATACAGGCACTGAGCTCTATCGAGAGAGGTTGGTAAGAGCACTTGCTCGAGAGACACAAGTTCCCCTGTTGGTTCTTGACAGCAGTGTTCTTGCCCCTTACGTGAGATTCTGATTTTTATTTTGCTATGACATGCTACCATTTTTCTTTCTGTTTCATGAATGTTAGCGTGATCTCTGTTGATTCTGATCAGGATTTTGCTGATGACTACAATGAAGAGTCTGAATCAGATGATGAGGAAGATCAGAGCACCTCAGAGTCAGAAGCTGAGGAAGAAACTGATGCAAACAATGAGGAGACGAGTAGCAGTGAGGCGAAAATAGAAGGAAGTGACGATGAAGAAAGATATTTGGAGATTTCTAGGGAAGTCCTTAAGAAACTTGGGGCCGACATAGAGCACATCGAGAAGGTATGATCTTTTTTTTTGTGATGTTCATAAATTTACCATGATAATTTTTTTGCCTTTACCAATGGACAATGTGTATCTCTCCATTACCTTGTCATATAAATTTTCCAATTTCTTATACTATTATGGACTTTTTTATCGGAGTAATTACATACGATTTAGAAAGGATCCACAATGCATGCCATTTGGTTGCTATTTCTTTGATCTACATGATGACTGCTGCATCACCCTTTTGTTGTTGATCGGTATAGTTTAAAAATGCTGTACATGTGCTTATATCTGCTCTACATTGTGGCAGAGAATGTCGGAACAACTACTTGGCTCTAGTGAGGAGTCAAAAGCTGCAGTTGTTGATTATCATGTTAAAGCCAGGCGGCCTCTTAAGAAAGGTAACCACCTCTCAACATGTTCATATTGCTCTTTTGCAACAAAAGATGTTTATTTAACTGGTTGGATAGTATTGTATCTGTGTCAAGGCTCTATGATGTATCTCATCGTTCTAGAAGCTCTAGATGTACTTAATGTATCCATTTTTTAATGGGCCTGGCGTGTTTAATAATGTTTCTTTGTATCTAGTTATGTTTTTGCTTTGTGTTGTCTTTCTCTCATTGCCCTTTAACTTTTCCCTCTTTCATTTCTCAAATTCTTAATCTGTCCACATATTTGCAGGAGATCAAGTAAAGTATGTTGGGTCTGCTAAGAAGGACGAAGCAAAGCATAGGTAATTTATTGATTCACTTCTGTGGGAATTGGGAATCTATTTGTCCTGTACTTGTGCTTAAAGACTTTAACTGTTTGCCTGGATATAGCTTTACTGAAATATGGTTCATTGGAAGTTTTGATCTAACACTTGTTATGACGATTTGGCATAAATATGGCAGAAAAAAATAGATGTTTAGCTTTTGCATAATGTTGGAGAAACGAGGTTTGATATGTCTTTATTTTTATGTGATCCCTTTCGTAGCATGGTCTCTTTTAGTGTTTATGCCACATTGTAGCATGTTATTTCATGAAATATTTCTCTGGTCATCTGGAGAATGCTTTCAGCTATAGGTAAGGCTTGCTTGTCCTTGTTTCATGTTTTCACCATTGAATGTGTTTGTATCTAAGGCGAGGCAAGTTGGTATTTAGCTTCATAATTGCTGCATTTTGATGTTTTAATCTGCTTCAAAAACTGTTCTGTATTAGACAGCTTTTAAGTTCTTGATTCACTCACCCCCAATGATTGGCTCTGAGTCTGTGCTCCATTCTCGTTTTTTCAGTTAACGTACAGAGTGGCATTTGTATATGTACCTACTTACAATTTCCTATGTTGATGATTGATAATGCCGTTGCTCTAAAATTGTGGCATCTCTGTTTCTTGTATTGATATCATTTCTCCCATGTGGATGGTGTTTAATTTAGATTTGATTGTATAAAAAAAGTTTTCAGTTTAAACCTTCTGATCTATTTTTAGTCATCTAAAATACACATCGAGTGTCCATACTTGTTTATGAAATTTTATTTGAATGTGTTTCGTAGTCTCTAAGATATGTAATCCTTCTAACAAGTCCATAATGGGGCCTAAATTTTGGGAATAAGGCATTAAAGGCTTCATCCTGTAAACCTGGATATTATAACCAGTGGTTGAGAGTTGGTCGCTGTCCCTATTTGTGATCTATGCTAGAGAGTTCTTCTAGTTATCAAACCAAGTAGTTATGATTTCATCCTTATTTTGTGTTGGCTTGTAAATGGATCACAGGGTCGTATTGGGGAAGATTTCTACATCTGATGGTCAAAAGAGTGCTTTTACCGTTATTCCTGGCAGGTGAGTTGGTAAGTCATCTAGTGTGAAAAAGGGATAAATGTCTTGTTATCTTTAGGTTTTAACTTTCGTCTTCCGAGTTTCTTTCCTTTTTAATATTTCTTGCTCATCGATGGGTTGGAAACACCACTGGCTGTCTAGAGGGGGAACTGGATGCAGGATTGGCCTTCTTTTTCCTATTTGAGTTCAAGTCTGAATTTCTTATATTTCTGACAGCTGATCAGAGATGTAGGACATATCTAGTTGATAATTTGGTTACAGAAATAGTCTGTCTTTTAAAGTTTATCCCGCTTATCTCGTTGTCTGGCTTTCCGCAGATTTTTAATGCTTTTCTTTGTAGATTTTTTTCCGTTTCTATATGACTATGTGCTTTGTTAT
Organism: Pseudoturritis turrita; assembly: GCA_900406555.1. Lineage (NCBI taxonomy): Eukaryota > Viridiplantae > Streptophyta > Magnoliopsida > Brassicales > Brassicaceae > Pseudoturritis > Pseudoturritis turrita. The sequence goes on from OVBL01000085.1 coordinate 389,221, forward strand.
TTTACCTGTCGAGTGGTGAAGCTTGTGAAAAAGTTGTTAACTGGTAGTAGATGTTTTGCGCTATGAAAAACATATCATCTTGTAGTTTCATGCACATAAATATCTTCTATGATACATTGGTCGGATATTATTTGAGTCGATGGCTGCATGGTCTGCCTAGTGGTGTTATTAGTAATTTTCTCATCAACTACCAAACGTTAATTATGATTGTTCCGAGTGAGTTGGATTTGCCGTTCAGAATTTTTGGGGCTTTGGTTTTGAATAGTTCAGGTGTAGCAAAACTTCTGTTACGGTTGTTACCTTCATATGTGTTCATTAGTTCCTCTCTGCATCATAGTTTTTCTAGAAATGATTCTTCCCAGATGTTCAATGCCATTCGCAAGTCTCCCTAATCACTGTTATTGTTTTTGTTAATTGAAGAACCAGATTTTGTTTGGCTGTGAATATCATTATCATATACGGTCATTTATGATGTTGATTATCTAATGACAGTATGCCATCTGTGGTTTCTCTAATTTGACTTGCCTGCAAATGTGACATTCTATTCTCAACATATTGAACTTGAAGAGCTCTGAAAAAGTTTTGACATTTTGAAGATGTCCTATGTTTTTTCTTTAACCAAAGTGTATATACTTGCAGGCCGTTGTCTAGCGGACAACGTGGAGAGGTATATGAGGTGAGTGGGAACCGTGTTGCGGTCATATTTGACTGTGACGACGATAAAACATCAGAGGCAAGTGAGGAAAAGCCAGCAGAGAAGCCTCAGATGTTTCATATCCACTGGGTAGATGGTATAATTGCTTTATAATATTCCTATGATTGATGTGTCATCCTTGTGAATCTGGAGAACTACTCGCTATGTATAAAGGTGCTCGACATTCTATTTAAATGTAGCTAAGTAATATATATTTTCTATGCAGTGAAAGACCTCAAGCACGATTTGGATATGCAAGCAGTAGATGGCTACATTGCCATGGAGGCGTTGAATGAGGTAAATTGTAAATTTTCATCTTTTAGAAGATGATGATGTCTCCAGCAGTAGCAAGTGCACAAACCTTTTATTTTAGTTTGACTGAATTATGTGTGTATATATATATATAAACATACATATATATAGCAAGAAGCTATGTTATATCTAGCCAGTAGACTGAATTTAACATTTTCCCAGCAAGGATTCCTCTTCATTAAGTTTCACTGGTGTGCTGAAAACTGTGACCAAGTTCGATCACCATAACATTGAGTTTACCAACTGTTTTTAAAGAGCTTGAACGAGTAGGCTGGATTCATTCTTTTATGCCCATACTGTGGATGCCTGTAATTCTGCCTCTCGTCTACAGTTATTCCATTATTTTCCTGTCTTTGTAGGTTTTGCAATCCGTTCAACCACTTATAGTCTATTTTCCAGACTCCTCGCAGTGGTTGTCTAGAGCTGTTCCTAAAACGAGAAGAAAGGAATTTGTAGACAAAGTTCAGAAAATGTTTAATAAATTATCAGGTCCGATTGTTATGATATGTGGGCAGAACAAGATAGAAACAGGCTCAAAAGAAAGAGAAAAATTCGTAAGCCTGTCAACATCTCTCCCTTGTCATTGGTTATTGTTCGGCCTTTGTTTGTGATCAGGGGATGAACTATGTTATTTTTTCCTGAAAACAGACGATGGTACTCCCAAACTTTAGCCGGCTTACGAAGCTGGTAAGTTAAACATTAAAGTAGCATTATATTGATATATGTGGTTTTCTTTTTATCATGGTGCACTTGTCTTTGCATGAGTTAATGAAAACCGTCTAATGAGGACTTGCAAGTTATTCAACATCTTGAACACTCCATTAAACAGCAGCTATGAATTAGTCACGTTTTTTACATTTTTCCAATATGTGCAAGACTGTAAATATGGATTCACACTTTCCATTCTCCCTGATATGACTCTTGCTTGGTTTGTCGATAAAAGGACAGCCCTTGCAATGTCATGCTCTTCTTGGTACTTTTAACTTAATAAAATTTTGCTTCTTGTCTTTCTGTGTTGCAGCCTCTTCCCTTGAAGTGCCTAACTGAGGGATTCACGGGAAGGAAAAAGTCAGAGGAGAATGAGATATACAACCTTTTCACTAATGTTATGTGCCTACCTCCTCCAAAGGTATGCCTAATATCTTATGAAAACTTTGTATCACAATAACAGTAAACTATTCCTGTATGACTTTAAACAATTGATCAGGGGGCGTGGATGTTTTGTTATACCTAAGTGGGATAGCGTAGGCTAGTCTATTGTCTCTTGGACAATATCTCTTCTCTAAGTCTGTTGAGGTGCAAATTCATCTGTGAGCCCGGTAGGCTTTCACAAAGCTATTTTGTCACATGCCATCCTACTTAGCAAGCATAAGCTACTTCCATTAGTTGTTTCATCAAGGATACATGTAAAAAATGGGATATACCCACATTGCCAAGACGGTTCCGGTACCACAGATGATCACCATCCTTGTGACTCGTTGTGGCATCAACCATCTAGAAATTTCATATGACTGACTCCTATCTACTTCTTAAGGAACCACTTTCGTACTTGATTCCTTCCATTAAAATTTTGGTGTAGGAAGAAGAGCCCCTCAGACTATTCAAGAAACAACTTGGGGAAGATAGGAGAATTGTGATATCGCGGAGCAATATAAATGAGTTACTTAAGGTACCTAGCTCTGATTTAAATGTCATTGAGAAAAACTGAGTCAAACATGTAATGTTTTCTAATTGTTGTATCCTTCAATGTACTATTTCCCAGGCACTTGAAGGACATGAGTTATTCTGCACAGACTTATACCAAGTGAACACCGATGGCGTAATATTGACAAAGCAAAGTGCGTAACTCACATGAAATTACTTTTTTGTTTTGTATTTATTTCTTTATGTCTTAGCGGTGTTATGTATATGAATTTAGTTGCTGATCGAAAATTCAAGCATTACTTTACTCTATAGTGGCGTTTCTTCTCTACCATGTACAGTGGCAGTTGTTGCTATAATGGCAAGAATCTGGTTGTTGGGATACTATTGTGAAACTTTTGGGAACAGGAGAACCTACTATGATAAGGGCGCACACACTTAGATCCTCGTTGCTTCCTGTTCGTTGCTGCATACATTTGACTTTAGCCCTTACTTTCTGAGATGGAAATATATACATGACAAAGAGAGTTCAGAAACTTGTGGCTTTTGTTTTTACAGAAGCAGAGAAAGTTATTGGCTGGGCCAGAAATCATTATTTAGCTTCTTCTCCAGACCCATTGGTTAAAGGAGGCCGTTTGTCTCTGCCTCGTGAAAGGTACGCGTGGTTGTGGCTTTATCTTTTGGGTCTGTGATTTTTATGTTTTTAATCTTGCTGTCTTTTTTCCTTTTCTTCAAGCCTTGAGATTTCAATTGCAAGATTAAGGAAACTAGAAGATAATTCCCTAAAGCCTTCACAAAACTTGAAGGTTGGATACCCTGCATTTGGATACTGGAATGGATCTTGAATAATTTGAGTAACAATGATGTTGACGGACAATTTCTTGCAGAATATTGCAAATGATGAGTATGAAAGAAATTTTGTCTCGGCTGTGGTTGCTCCTGGAGAAATAGGCGTCAAATTTGAAGACATTGGTGCTCTCGAAGATGTGAAAAAGGCATTAAATGAGTTGGTTATTCTTCCCATGAGGAGGCCAGAGCTTTTCACCCGTGGAAATCTCTTGCGGGTATTGCATTCTGTTTGGTACATAGCATTATTTTCTTTCGCCAGGTCAGTTACTACTGTTCAACTTGGCTGTTTGTCCTGATGGCATGAGCCTTTTTTCAGCCCTGTAAAGGAATATTGCTTTTTGGTCCTCCGGGCACGGGTAAAACGCTTCTCGCCAAGGCGCTTGCAACAGAAGCTGGAGCGAACTTCATTAGCATAACTGGCTCAACACTTACATCAAAGGTACATGGACTATGTCGTATGACAGTGTTACATGTTTCCTTGTTGTTTGCGTCTATTTGAATGCATGTTTCAATTAATTTAAGAATAGTTATTTACAGACTTAACCCCGGCTGTAATCATTTTGGGAAAATGTAGTTTTGGGGACACAGTTCGATAAATGATTATGATACTTTCATTATTCTTCTCCGGATAATGATTTATTGGATCTGACTCTGCCTTGTCTTGGTTCCTTGTTTGGCGTAGTGGTTCGGAGATGCGGAGAAGCTCACTAAGGCTCTCTTTTCCTTTGCCACCAAGCTAGCACCTGTTATTATTTTTGTCGATGAGGTGAGAATTTTGAATATAGATTTCGTTTTGTATGTCCATACTTCACAGGGTTGATATATGGTTATCACTTTCTATTTCGGTTATCGCTGCTCGTTGGACATATTTTATGATGGGTAAATCTGACTAATGGGGATTTTTGTTTGATAGATTGACAGTCTGTTGGGTGCTCGTGGTGGCTCTTCCGAGCACGAGGCTACCCGAAGAATGAGAAATGAGTTCATGGCAGCTTGGGATGGGCTTAGGTCAAAAGACAGCCAAAGAATCCTCATCCTCGGTGCCACCAACCGTCCCTTTGATCTTGATGATGCTGTCATTCGTCGTCTACCAAGACGGTAAAACCTGATTTGAGTTTCATTTACCTTTGTGAAGATTGGTAGTCTGTTTTTCAAGTAATATTAAACTGTGAATCCTCGTTTTATTGAAAGATTGTTATTCCCTGTGAACTCTAGGATATATGTCGACTTACCAGATGCCGAAAACCGGTTAAAGATACTGAAAATATTTCTCACTCCAGAAAATCTGGAATCCGGTTTCCAATTCGACAAACTTGCAAAGGAAACCGAAGGTTATTCCGGTAGCGATCTGAAGGTTGGTATTTGCTTTCTGAACCCAAGCCTGTGGCGGCGATTGTAAGTTCTTTCTTTTTTAATATTTTTCTTGGGGTTTATATTGCAGAATCTATGTATTGCTGCTGCGTACAGACCGGTTCAAGAACTCTTACAGGAAGAACAAAAGGTACAAATCCAGATTGCATTAGACATAGACTGGTCGGTTCTGCAGCTTTTTGCTTGATGAGTTTGCCTTGTTTGTCTCTTTAGGGTGCAAGAGCGGAAGGGTCTCCTGGTCTACGATCTCTGAGTTTGGATGACTTCATTCAGTCTAAAGCTAAGGTAAATTTAGTTGCATCAATGCCAGAAAAATGTATCTTGCGTTTGCGTTTTTCGCCTTTGGCACCACTATTGATGATTGATTTAAACCGGAAAGATGTGATTGTGATCATTTATATCGGGTGATGTGATATTGCAGGTGAGTCCGTCTGTGGCGTACGACGCGACGGCGATGAACGAGCTGAGAAAATGGAATGAGCAATATGGTGAAGGTGGGAGCAGGACTAAGTCTCCCTTTGGCTTCTGAAAGAAAAATGTCAGTTTTGGTAGATGATCGTGTTTTTAATCTCTCTCGTGTCTTTTACTTTGTTAGATCATGTTGTAACCCTCGGTGCTAATCTCCTTTTCTTGGTATCATTTTCAAATTTCTATTTTCTATGTAAACTTAATGGAACACGAAACTTTATCAGAAAAACAAAAAAATCCAACATTATTTGAAACTTCACCAACGCAAAACAAAGAGAAGCAAAGCAAGGAACAAAAGTAGAAGGGAAGCACTCAAATATGATATCATAAACATGCAAACATCCACACAGTGTGTGGGTGTTTGCTAGGGATGGGCACTTGGCGGGTACCTTTGAATTTTTGGATACCGTTACTCGACTCGACCCTTGCAGTAATAAACTACGGTTTTGGAATCACATGGCAAAAGAAACATGTACTTTATTTTGTGGTTAATATTTGTTTAAGATCTCTCTCAAAGCATGCCAAAAAGAAAGATGTACATTCTTTTAAATTTTATAAACTAGTATTTAAAAATAAAATAAAATAAAAGGTTTAAGGTAAATTTCCCCTTGAAAAGTAAAAAAAAAAAAATTAGAAAGGAAAAAAAAAGATATTGCATGATGGGGTCAGTGAGCTAGACAGAGAGACCATAAACTCTTTGAAAACTGATTTTACCAAAATGAGTCTTTACCAAAGCTTGGTTTAGCTACGAATCCAAGAAGGCTCCAAACCAAAGAGCTTATCGCCTCGGTTTTGAGCAGCTGATGTTCGAGGCGGTGGTGCATGTACTGTGATCGGAAGAACCCAAGCGCTTTTTTCCCTCTCCGGGACTAACAGCGGATGTTCATACCTTTAGTTACCAGAAAACGAAACAAGAAACAGATTTCAACAAGCTTGAGCATTTCAAAAGACTGAACAAGATATTTGAAAGAGAGTGAATCTTTGCATGATAAATCTGTTGAGTATTGGGAGTAATACCTGCTTAAGTCCACATCCTTCAGGGTATATAGGAACTCAAACTTAAGATTCCATTGCACAGAAACATGAGGTGTAGTAAACGACATTGGACCATCCGCGGGAATTGAAAAAAGAAAGCTTGTCTGAATAAGGTCTGCCACCACTTCATGGTGATCGCTTTGGACCTGTAAAAAAAAAGCAATGTGCTAGAGATTTCAGATTGCACCAACGTAGCATTTAAAGATCAGTAGGGGAAAAGAAGTGCCTTTAGAACAAATTAGGTCCCTTGCCAAATTACGGTAATAAAATTTACACCCCAGCATTGCATTTGTACCTTACTAAGCTCAGGAGAATTCCTCTTAGAGGGATGAACGAATCTCCTATCTATTATCTCTGACGTTTCTAGTGTAACCGAGACCTGGAAACAGATATTGACCATCAAACTCGACAGATCTTAATTTAGCCTCAACTTCAGATTATACACCAGACGTTTTTTGTGTTATGGATTTACCTCGAGGCATCTCCTAGTACCTTCTTCATGGAAGAAAGTAAGAGTTCCGCCTATCTGAAAAAAAATTACCATTTGTGAAAACGATAATTAGATGCAGGAAATGTTTTGAAAGAATGTTAAATGACATGAAACTGCCATTACAGTATCGCCGAAGTAATAAGTAGAGTCGGAATTCTTCGGGCAAAATCTAAGAAGGACTTGGCCATCCAATTTAATGTTGTAAGATCTTCCTCGTGTAAATCCTTCTGCTGCAAGAAATGATTGCATATGGATAAGTAATACTTGCAGAATCAACAGACAAATGAAGACTACAAAATGGGAGAAGGTTAAGAGAGTAGACTAGTTTACATGGAACTGGTTCTCCAGCTCCTGCTTCAGGAGACATAGATGCTCCCTGGCCATTTGTCTGCTTGGGTTGTTGGCTTTGGATCGCAGAACTTGATGGTTTATCAGGTGAAAAGTCATCTAGTAGGAAAAAGATGCAAGTCTTCTTCAGTAATGTCTTCCTTGCTCACCAGTTCTAATATTATAGAGCTGATAAACAAAATAGATAATGGGGTATTTTCGAAACAGCATGTTTCATTAACTACTTATTGGTATTTAAAAACAGTACTATGTTCAGAATTTGCTCGAAACCAGCCTTTTACTAAGGACAGAAACACTTATGTTAACGAAGTAAGCCTTTTCTAACCTCTTCGGCAAAAAACAGAGGGGCTACATGAACTGGTGCTATTCTCAGTGACCCAGTAAAACATGCTGTTTTAGGCAATTACTCGCACATAAATCACTTACCGGTTGCGGAATCATAAGTCACCACGGCAGCTGATAACTGAGAAACCATCATTTTTGGAGATGATCCAACACGTTCTTCAATATATGACGTGTCTTTCATTGATAAGCGTGGTCCAGAATTTAAGGACAATGCACTGCCAAAGGTCCTATTTAAATTTCCTTTGTTGGGATAGGAAGAAACAGACGAGATTTCATCACGTGAACTGTCGTATCCATCCTCACCACTATCGTATGCGTCATTTGCTCTAGTCTGCATTAAAGGCATTTGGTACATTGTTCTGATGTTGACCAGCATGCAAAATGAAACCAATACGTACACAAAAAATAGTTGTGCAATCAAATAGTAAAGAAGATAAACAGTAAAATGGCACAGGTGTGAGCATGCCATACCCATTCTGAATCTCCATCCATCTCTTTCCAATATATTTCTGTCTGAATGGTACTTGTTGGAACAATCCCTGAAAGCAAATGTAAGAGTCAAATCAGGTTGCACCACTAATGCCGTCCAAAAATAAGATTTTTTTTCCCTACGTTCTGTAACTTGGTGTCTCATAAATAAACAGAGTCCCTGATTTAAAATTCTCAATCTACACTTTACGAAAAAGCTTACCCTCGGTTTGACTTTCCTCTAATAGCAACCCATTGTTCTTCTGAATTACCCATACCTGTATTGGGATTTGAGTCTCCTGTTGGTAAATAAAAACAGGATTGCAGGTGTCAAATTATGCCAACAGCAGATAAAAATGAAAAATACAATTTGAAAAGGGGAAATTAGGTTATATTTCAGAAAAACAAGAGCTTACCACCAAATGCATTCACTTAAATATTTTCTATCAAGCATCATCACATAGGAGGCATATAATTTGAACCTCAATTATGACATATAACTAAGATAAAATCCTAGACCCACTCCAGGATCATAGCATCCAATTTTTGGGACAAAAAGTTATCTTGATGCTAAATCAAGAAGAGCATCAATTCTACTTGATCAGAGAGATATTACACTCGAGTGACCGAATTCCTAAACTCACTACAGTGAAAATTTGTCCAATGAAAACGCTGTCCATGGGACACCGACAAGTTTTCTAAGAACAATAGACTAACCTATGTTTTATGCCTCATGTTTCAACCTCATAATTTGCACAGAAACTCCGGTGCATCTACATTCCATCGCCACAGAGAAATAACAAGCTAAATGATTTAAGAATGTTGAATGACCCAAACAAAGTAGTGTGATTTTCTTATCAATTAGGCATCAAGCAGGCTAAAAACCAAGGATGACACCTGGCTTAGCATTATTGTAAGAACATAATAACTGATGCAAAGTTACCCTCTCTTCTACAAAATTATGTTTTCACAAGAGAGCTACAAATATTTGCTTTTATCCCAGTTAATATGTTTTTTATACAGGGGAACAGAAAACATACTGCGTTCAAGAAACCAGAGTAAACAGAGAACTCTGAAAATTAAGTAAACTAACCACTTTAATGTTATCTTTTGTCGAGTCTTTGTAAAATTGACTGTTTTCTAATGCCATCCACCTTCCACATAATGTACTCTTGATGTAGTAATGGTAACGTATAGCACCTTTATAAGAAGGTGGTATAATCTCTGGGAGCATAGCTCGAACCATTACTGTAGATGGAAATTGCAAAACAAAGAGCCTGTCAGCTTAAAGGTTGACATTGTAAGCCCTGGCCTTCAGCATCTAGCATAGTCTATGTAATTATTCATATAGTTCTAACGAAAGGAATCAGGCAATATTACATGTCATCTTAGCACCAGGGGATAGAAGTTGATTTGAAATCAAGGATGGTGTTGAGCTGTCTAGGAAGTTTCGTTCACCTGGAAATCTCCGAAAATATACATATGTGATTACATCATTACCCAAATCAATACAAAAGTACAAGTAGATGGCACGGAACCTAATATCATTTTGTTCCCTCAAACTTATGAGGATCAGTAAAAAGAATGAACCACTTACGTTTTGTAATATAACACTGATGCAAGTACTACACTGGTACATTCGTCTAGAGGCAACTAAGTTTCATGAATGCAATAAAGGTCGCAATGAAAATCACGTGTTGGATGCAATATATCTAATGTCTCTAAAGAAACAAACACAAAAGACTAAAATTCTTCAGAGTTATGGAAACATGCAAAGAAAAAACTGAATAACTTCAATGCTTGTTGTTTTTACAATACCCCTTAATTTATTTTTTCTTTTTCTTTTCATTTTCTCAACCATTTTCCTCATACTCATCCTCACAGGCCAGAGAACAGAAGTTAACCAGATTCAAGCCTACTTCCAAGAGTGTGTATGTGCCTGTCAGTGTGTCTATGTGTGACACATCAAGATTTCCAAAGGTATCAACAGTTTCAAAATCTCCATGAACTGACAGAACATATAACAGTTTCAGTAACAAAAAAGCTCCTTGAATACCTCTTCGTCCTTTGCTTCCTGGTGATGGCTTTTGAGTTATAAACGAATGAATGTCCAATTTCTCTACTCCTTTTACCTCAAAACTAAGCTTTTCAACCAAAATCGAGGGATTAGCCACGTTCTCATGATCCCTTACAGGAGAATTACCAACCTCAATAGTTACAAATATGGAATCTCCAGGCCTGTACACATCTTTATCTGTTTGCAAGCTAAGAGTTGGTTTCAGCTTGCTTCCAGAAACACCTAAAGAGTCGTTAACTTCACTGGAACTGCCTATCCCCAAAAATGAAAACCTTGATGATAACATCGCTTCAAATGGCTGTGTTCCTTAACAAATACAACTATTCGGCCAGATGCACCGAGCAAACCATAGAAGCTGACTTAACTAAATCCCTGACGAAATTTTGATTAGACATAAACCCTGTCAAATTGATGGAAGAAGAGTTCAGAAAAACAACCCCTTTATTTAAAATGTATAGAAAATGGCTCAAATGTAGAACTGAGAGCAAGCAAAAACAATCATAAGGTACAAAGAAAGGCTCGCACTGCACAATGTTTGTTATCTACCATAGATCCAGGTATGGCTCTGAGGATGTGATTGCACAGAGCCCCCGAAATTAGGGTTTCTAGTAGAAGAAGAAGAAGATGACTTACACGTGATAATTGAAAGGATAATGCGACTTGAATGGAGCACGAAAAACTCGATTTCATTTCCCGGGAGCCATACCAAAAGAATGGCGATCAATTACTTCGACCAAAACTCAGATCCAGAGAGAAGACGACGCGAATCGCGCAGATCATACAAGGAATTTGTGAGATTTCATTCCGAACAGATACAATATCTCGTTCACAGTCAGATTCGCAGAGACTGAGCTTCTTCTACCTTCTTTCCGTGACAACGACAACAGAGATAACAGCGATACGGCGGCGCTGGGAAAAATCTTCTAAGCCAAAAGTCCGGCAACAAGAATCCTCCGCCGCGAGAATCGAGAAAATTGTAAAGGTTGAGATTTCTACAGTAAACCGGGATACGATAAACTCAGCTCCTGATCTGATTTTAGATGAGTTAATTTCCCGCATATACGTTTAATATTTATTTTTTATAAAAGGTTAATAAATAAGTAAAAATCCATAATGGAAAAGAAAGTAGAGTTTTAAGAAGAAAAATGTACATAGAAAATACTAGTTTTTAAACTTGCTTTTTGCTCACTGAATCGAAAATATAATAGAGGAAGTTAGAGAAAGTAAAGTGTGAAATTCTGCTTTCTTGTGCTTTCCTTAGTTTAATTTTGGGAAATAAAACAAACCCATTTGGTTGTGCTTTAGAACTCCACCAGTCAGATTTACTGATACTGTTTCAGAGGGACAAAAGAGCACACATTGATGTTACTGTGTACAAAACAACAACAACAAAAGAGAGTTGTGGCTAAGATCAACTCTTTAAGGAAACAATTCATTATCCAACAAATCATGTGTTGTGTATTCATGTTCCAATCGTTTCTTAATCTCTATAATTAGGTTCTAATCAAACAAGCAGGTTTTACTCGGCAAATCTCAACATTGAAACCTGAATCCATTACAAGTAGAAGCCAAACTTGTTCTTGTTCTGATGATATGTCTCTCTCCGATTTTACTTCCACAAGTTGAGCTAGCTTCGTCTTTATAACCAGCTCCTGTAATCTTGAGCTAAATACCGGCAAAACTATGCTATACACTGACTTCCAACACAAGCCACTGCTAACGAAAACCGTTCCCAAGCCACTTCTCTGCACGCTCTTCCACGGTATGATATGATAAGCATTTCTTTAGCCATTCCGTTTGCAACTTTCTCTAGCTGTCGTTTCCTTCCTGGTTAGATAGAAGGATTCGGTCTCGGTGTGCGCAACGGGAACAAAAACGAAAACGAGGACTTTAGTTTCGTTGCGTAAGACAAGTAGTGAGCTTTCATTCAGTGAAGACATTAACCTGAAATCGGGTTTGGAAAACACCCGGGACATGGGAAAACAGCCCGAAAATGGTTAACCAAATGCTACTCTCTATATGAATACCTTGCCATCCTTCTCCTTCTCCACTGTAATACTGCAATGCGAGCTGCTCGACTCCACATTGGTCTCCGTCAAGATAAGAAGAGGAACTAGATTTTTCTACTTATTTCACTTTAGAGTACAAGAACAAACCTCGGATGCGTCTTTGCAAAGCTATTCTTGAACCAGCACACACCCAAGGATCAAACAGTCCCTGCTATGCTACTGAAAGGCTCTCATTTGGACGTCCCATGTGCTCCAAATCTGTTGATAACCTGACTGTCCAGTATCCTCGTCTCCCGTCACAATCTAAGCAACCACCTCAGTACACAATCTAAGCAACCACCTCAGTAGATAAATTGCTTGGTTATACCTGAAACCAGAGACAGGGGATTCAACAGAGAAAAAGACAAAGGTAATATGAACAAGTAAAAAATGACGAGATGGTTTGTTTTTCACATGCCTCTTGTGGTTCGAAACTTCTAAAAGAACCACCTTTGAGTAAACCCATGGAACTCCGATTTTAAAGAAAGAAAGGTATGTACAAAAAAAAAACAGGAAAAATTGCAACTACTTCCAAACAACTATTCGATGCAGAACAAGCACTGCAACTCCAACAACTATTTGATGCCGAACAAGCACCAGAACAAGAACCACAACAGATACCACCTTGTAGAGCGGAAGCTTCTAAGGATAGAACTAGATCCGTTGATTCTAAGAATACCCGAAAATTAAGGTTTGTGAATACTCTTCACAACTCTTTATCAAAAGCTCTTAAAAATCTCTCTATTAATCAATAATCAACTTAATACAATAGGAGGCATAAATGACTTATTTATAAGAAAATCTATAAATCCTAGAAAACTCTGGAATATTATAGAAAGCCCTAAAAATAAACATTAAAATATAAATATAATTAAAATATAAATAAATAGAAATTATCATAATTATGCGCTGCATCAGGTCTCGCCGACCAAGAAAGATTCATCCTCGAATCTTCAATCGCGTTCTTGGCACCAAATAGGACTTCTTCAAATCTTCATATCGCTTCTTTAAATGAGTCTTGTTCTGCACCCCATTTGCACAAAGATAGATGCAAAGATCTTATTTAGTCTGAGAATACCTAAGAATCAATGTCTTCCTGGATTCGTTGAGATCTCTCAAGATCTACCGAAAACAAGGGATAGATACTTCTCTCAAAAGCTCAAAGCTCTATTTTATTAATCAATAAATAACTGTTTTGAACAATAAGCCTAAGAAGCTATATATAAGAAAATCTAAAAGCTCTAAAAACCTTAATCCTAATTAAAATAGAAAATATAACAACATAAAATAGAAATAATACATAATTATCTTAATTCTAATTATTTTCATTATGCGTTGCATCAACCTTGCTGCTTCTTATCGACATGCGACTATCTTAGGACATGTGTCTGTCTTGGATGTCATCTCCCAGTTGATATGGGTAGATACTACTGCTCTCAAAATCATCAAGATTTTCCCGGGGCTGCAAGTAAAAAACCGCAGTCTTTCCACTATTTTTACGCTTTTCTAGACCTAAAGAGATTTGAGCCGGTGTGCTTGACTTCTATCTACAACACCCTCCTTGGCCTTGCGGTTGGGATTCCTACTCTTTCTCTAGCCTTGTTCCATTGGAGTTCCATGATGTCTTCCGAACAGACATGGGCCCTTGCATGTGGTTTTTTTTTAGCACCCGGTCCACCTTCCATGTAATGGGCGCCACCCCATTACGTTGGCACTCAAACCGCACTATATACCTACGGCTTCAAGGTTTTGAGCAACATCATGTTGTGTCTAGGACGCAGCTGAGTCTCTTCCTTACAAGACAACAAGAAGTTTTTGCTGGTGAGCTCACCCATATCAAAGTAATGGCAAGGCAATGGCGAATGTACATTTTTCAATGTCAAGGACTATGTCTTTATTGCGTGTGATACCTTCGGCCTCTTGAAAAAGAGCCGCATGTGCTTGAAATAGAAAAACCCACAGTTTGTAACATGTACAAAATTGTTTAGATTTCCACTCAAGCTTTACATTCCATTTTTTTGTTTTCCAATATTTTTGGTGGTTCATAGACGAATATTTGAAAAATTATTGGTGCTCCGGATAAAGCATACAACCATTTATCTCTTTTCCCAATCTATTTTGATTTTGTTATCTCAAAAAATTATAAATGAATTATTAATTATGTAAAACTAATTTTGTTTTTAAATAATCTACGACAAAAATAAGAAAAACCAAAAGGCGATATTGTCAGGATTTGCTGCACACGAGCATACGCATTTCTCATTTTTGTCTTGCAATATATTTCTAAATAAAAATATTCTTTTACCTACTTTGTAAACGACGAAATTTCTTAGTTTCCAAAATACTTAGTAAATTCTTAGTATTTGGTAGATTAACTCTATTATTTCTTACCAAATGAAATAAAATAGGGAAAAATGTGTAACATATATCAATAAATTAAAGTGGTTGCTCTTTGTTGAAAATGTCTTTAGCCATCAAAATAGTTGAAGATTCTACAAATTATTTGTTATATTCACTTTAGTTTTGTATATATTCACTATACAAAATATTAAAAAAACAAGACCCAAGGAATCAAAAGGGTTTGTTTGTTGTCACTATAAAAAGACGCTCCTGAAGCACGTGACTGCTCCAAGCCTCTCTCTCTCTCTGCTTTACTTCCACTCTCCATCCATGGCTCCTTCTTCATCACCTCTTCTTACAAGGTTAAAAACACCATCTTTATGGGTTACTCTGTGTTTGTTCGTTTCGTTTACTTTTTGACTGATTTGGGTGTGTGTTTTTATTGGGTTTTTGGTGGCATGCACTGAAATTTTTAAAACAGTGAATCAGGTGAGAAATATGCGAATGTGAAATGGGAGGAGCTTGGATTCGCTTTGACTCCGACAGATTATATGTATGTAGCGAAATGCAGACAAGGAGAGAGTTTTTCAGAAGGAAAGATTGTTCCTTATGGGGACATTTCAATTACCCCTTGTTCTCCAATTCTCAATTATGGCCAGGTTTTGTTATCTTACTGTAGTCACTTGTAATATTTGTTCTGGTCTTTTTCACCAAATCAATGTTTATTTGCTTTGTATGGTTGTGCAAGCTTGTCAAATCTCACTGGATTATAGGAACTTTTGGGTTAATTAGAACATGATTAAGAAATTAGAAACCTTTATTATCTCGATTCGTAGATTGTGTATTGGTGTTTGATTGAGTGTATAAGCAAACAAAAAAGGTTATAACTTTAGTGTCTACATAAAAAGTAAAAACCTTTTGATTTTGGTTTGGCTTTGTAGGGACTATTTGAAGGTCTTAAAGCTTACAGAGCAGAAGACGACCGGATTAGGCTATTCCGGCCTGACCAAAACGCTCTTCGTATGCAGACTGGTGCGGAGAGGCTTTGTATGACACCTCCTTCTCCGGAGCAATTCGTCGAGGCAGTTAAGCAAACTGTGCTTGCCAACAAGAAATGGGTATGGACTATGAACCAATGTGTCTCTAATTCCATTCGATATGATTACTTGCTCTCATTTCTAGAAGTAGCTATAATGTGTAACGGTTTTTTGGGTTTTAGGTCCCTCCTCCGGGTAAAGGAGCTTTGTATATTAGGCCTCTCCTCATAGGTAGTGGCGCTGTCCTTGGAGTAGCTCCAGCACCTGAATATACGTTCCTCATATATGCATCTCCCGTTGGAGATTACCATAAGGTGAGTTTGTGTGTTGCTGTTTTGAATACTCGGTGAAGTAAACTCTGTCTAAAGACTCTTTAAAGTTGAGACGGTTAAACAGCTTTGTCGTTCTTGTAGGTAAGCTCAGGCTTGAACCTTAAAGTTGATGATAAGTACCACCGAGCCCATTACGGTGGAACGGGTGGTGTCAAGAGCTGCACAAACTATTCTCCAGTAAGTTAAAGAGACACCAGAAATATATATCATCCATGGCAACAAGTTAATGGAATATCTATTTCTCTGATTTTTTCTTGTGTAAACTTTGAAAGGTTGTGAAATCGTTACTCGAAGCAAAGTCATCGGGTTTCTCTGATGTCTTGTACCTGGATGCGGCAACTGGTAGAAACATCGAAGAGCTTTCTGCTTGTAACATCTTCATTGTCAAGGTAAAGAATATTCAACATTTATCACATATAGTAGAAAGTTTCAACCTTTTAAAATCCTTTGAATAAACTCATTAATTAGTAATCATACATTTTATAGGGAAACATTGTGTCCACTCCACCAACTTCAGGAACCATTTTACCCGGAATCACAAGGAAAAGCATAAGCGAGCTAGCTCGTGATATCGGTTACCAGGTTCCAACATTCAATCATTCATTCTATATGATAATACCCTTTCGTATTAGACATTTTGACGAAAATCAAGATTCTTATATTGTGATTCACAAAATATATCACAGGTTCAAGAACGCGATGTTTCTGTGGATGAGCTTCTAGAAGCAGAGGAAGCTTTCTGCACGGGCACTGCAGTAGTCGTCAAAGCTGTTGAAACCGTGACCTTCCATGACAAGAAGTGAGTGAATACTAGACCGTTACATCAAATCTTCAATCTTTCCAATTCTCGGGTTACGGAATGTTGATTTTTGGGGTGACCACCACAGGGTAAAATACAGGACAGGAGAAGAAGCATTGTCTACAAAGCTTCACTCGATGTTGACAAGTATTCAAACAGGTCTTGTTGAAGATAAGAAAGGTTGGATGGTGGAGATCGATCGTTTTCAAGGTTGAAAAAGAAGATGAGATCTTGAAAAGCTGATTGCAAATCAATGTGTATCTTCTTCTCTCCTTTAGTGTTTTCTTTGTTTTGCACTTTCTTTTCTTTTCATGAGACTTGCAATGACTCTCAAGATACAAGACTGATTACAGTTTCAAGGTCCTATACGACAGCGTGCAATAAGGGACTAGGATATAGGTCAGAAAGACGAAAATACCCCTCACGTGAGGATATAATTAATATCTGTATTTTTTAAAAAGGAAAAATTAAAAAAACTGACAGCTGTGGGATTTGAACCCACGCCCTTTCGGACCAGAGCCTAAATCTGGCGCCTTAGACCACTCGGCCAAACTGTCTTATGATGTTCGTCTGGTTATTTATGTAAAGAGCCTAACTTCACCGACTAGAGATAATTTCTTTAGAATATTGTATGGGTGAATCCAGTGCGGTGGGAACACATTTCGAAGCCTAAAACAACTAAAAAATTGTGATCTTCATTTAAGTGCATAATTTTTATTTTCAAGATTAGATCAAATCTATATCATTGATATGTAGAATTTTTTTTTATCAAATTATTAAAAATACTAGGTAATAGTTAGGTAAAAAATAAATATATAGGTCATTTAGTTGTGCCAAAATTAATTTGACATTTACATATTAAATTACCAAACACCTATCGAAACACATAAAATGGTAGAACTAACAAAGAATTTGTGGATAAAAAATAAGTTATTTAAATTATAATGAAAGGAGTACAAACAAAAATTACTTAGGAATACATAAAAATATAGAGGTCTAAAGATTAAAAACATGATCATAAAGTCTTTCTACCAATAAACCTTTAACAAATTCAAATAAAATGTGCCTCAAAATTTTAAACTATAAAATGTGGCTTAAGGCCATTGCCTATTTTCCATTAAGGAAATCACGGCTCTGGGTGAATCCATATCATACCCGGCTAATTTGATGGATGTGCAACTTCGTTGGATACATGCACACTATGATAAACATTCGGATCGGAATCTAGGACCAACAGTCCAACAATAGAAAATTTGTTTCAAACGGAAACCTAAACTAGAGAAAACGAGTTTACACCATACTCTGGATCGATTATCACACGACACTGCGAGGTTCTCTACACACTACTTGCGTGTGATGTTTTCCACAACTCAAATATTAATCAGATGGATTTCGAAACGATTGTTTTTAGTTTGCTTTAAAATTATTGTGTAATTTGAGATGTAACTATATAATGTTTTAACAGTTGTATCAAACATGTTTTGTAAACTACAAATGCAAATGTAAAACCAACATTAAAAAAATAATTTGTTTTGTGTTTTCGTTTATAAATTACAAACAAAAATGCACAAATAAAATAAAAATATATGTTCGTTTTGCATTTGCATTTATAGTTGTGGAAAGAGCATAGCCGGTTCTGGAATATTTGGAACCACAAACAATAAAAGAACGGGCCTCCGCTTCACATTATAAAAACATAATCAAACGCATCTTCATTCAAAAAGTAGCTAAAGAAACACAAATTTTACCCAAAACAAACAATATGAAATTGATAAGAAATCTACAAAAACAAAGAGATCCAAAGCTTAAGAGAGGAGATCAAAGTTAAGAGAAGAGAAAAAGAAATCTAAGAGTTGTGCATGGAGAAAGAGGAAAAAAAAAGTTTTTAATGTATATGATTAATTGGATCCCACTAAAACTCAATTTTTTAAAAAATTTCTTTCATTTACTTATGACAGAAGAATTTATTTTTCTTAGCTTTTTTTCTTTTTTTGAAAATTGGAGCCTTTAGAAATGGGATCCAAGGCTCATGCTTCAAGTGGATCTGTCCAAGGCCGGCCTTGATATAGAGAATGTAGCAATAGTGGTCGACAATTTTCCTCAGCATACTTTTTAGGGCGGCAATTTACTAGTGTTACGTAAAAAGATTTCTCCCACGCCACAAGAGATTGAAATGGCGTGAACAACGAGGACCAATGGCGAATCTAGCTGTAATTTGTATTCGAATCAACGTATAAATTATATATTAAAGAAAAACTAAATACTAGATATTATAAAGAATTAGAAATAAATTAAACTTTGTCTTTATTTATTATTAATGAATAATCTTTCTATTATTATATCACTAATTGAATACTCGCATAATTTTTAATTGTAATTGTAGATTTATGTTGTTTTTAATTGTAATGCAATGAATAATCTTTCTATTATTGATATCACTAATCATCCATTTTTGTTTTTATATCTCAAATTTAAGTCTATAATTTCTTTTGTTTGTCATTTTTTGCTCATTTTTTTCTTATATTTTGCTTATATTTCTCGTTTTTTTTTTTGCTTATCTTTACCAAATTGTTTTCATTTGAATCGATAACAACAATGATTGAAATTTAAGTGTTGTTCAACTCCATTAAATCCATTTACTGTTACCTTTTTATATATTAGGATGATGCTATGAAATTATTACAAGTTTGAAAACTTAGCAACGTAACGACAACAGCTAACAATGTTAAACCCAAACACTGATCAGATTATGGAATAACTAGGGGTGACTAATTTGGGCAATTCAACCCAATTCAAAAAAATCCAAATTAGTTTGGATATAGATTTATACAAAAATTATTTAGGTCTAATAATATATATCTATTTGGGTTTGAGTTATTTTGGTCTTTAGATAACTAAAACTTCAAATAAAATCCAAAAAATTTTATTTTATGTACATGTTCAGTTTATTTGCAGGTATTATTGGAATTTCCAAAGATTTTTTTCAACAATTCTAGTTTATTATTGTTTTATGTTCAACTTCACGTTTTTTATTTTATTATAAATTTAATATATCAAGGATAATGTTTTTGTTTTATTTCATGATTTTATGAATTATTTTATTTACTGAACTGTGTTAAGAATTTATTTTAAATATTATTATTATTTTTATAAAATTTAATAACCGAATCCAAACCAAAACCTAAACAATCTAAATAAAATTAGATTTATATTTATTTTGGTCAAATTATATGCGTTCACAAAATGTTTGATAAAACTTTTAAAAATATTATAGTTTCATCTGGAATTACACACAACAATTTAAAAAGACCCGCAAATTTAGTCTATTTTGTGTTTGGTGGTTGTAGACTCTAGACTTGTAGTATGCCAAAAAAAAAAAAAAAAAGACTCTAGACTTGTAGTATATATAAATCAAAGACCCGCAACTTTAATAGTTTGGTCTTCAAAGATAGCTAGAACTAGAAGCAGTGGCAGAGCTAAAAAAAAATATTTATTGGGATCATAATAAATTTTTGATCTAAAAAAATTTATAAAACTTTTATTAAAAAATAAAAAATACTATCATAAATATACATTTTAAAGATGTACTTTACGCTCACTCATATATTGATATCATTTTATTACTGTTTCAGTTATCACGGTGTCAAACACCTGTTTTTCAAAAAATTATTATTGTAACAAACCAAAAAGCTATAAATTATTATCGAAACTCTTTACTCCAACTTGATTCAATCACCTCGTCTATGTTTGAAAAAAAAAAGGAAAAAATTGTAAAAATAAACTAACTAATAGAGATAGTTAGGTTTAGTTGATTTTAATGGTCTTGTTTTTATTTTAAGATTGATTATAATAAATTTTATTAGACTTAACATTTTCTAGTATTTATATATTTATTGGGATATAGTTAAATTAAAATTTAATAGGAGTCAATAATTATTTTGGGTTATGATCAATTTATAACATTTAATATAGATTACATTATTTTAAAAAAAAATTATGTGGGTCAAGTGACTCCCTCATTGTGAACTACCTCCACCACTGATTAGAAGTTAGAAAATATTTTTATCAAAAAAAAAAAAAAAAAATTAGGCAATAGGGAAATATTCCATCTACATGACTACATGTAAATGTTTAGTTAGTTGACTTTGCTAAATTAAATCTATTAATGTGATTGACAGATGATTCTACTATGTATATATATAAATTAAAGACTAGAATTTTTTTTTGGTTTTCCTACAAATATGCAACCATTCGCAAACGTTATATTGCAAATTGTTGCGATTATACGCATTTGATATCAGTTACAAAATTTGTTTTGTACAAATTCAAATCTTTTAAAAACGTAGAAAACCAAAACTTCTTCATTCCAAAAAGTTTTTAGTGGCCGTTGGTTGCGGAGGAAAAAAAATATTTATGTATATAACATAATCTTTGTTGAACTATTCATATTTTCATTGACAAATATAGCAGAAATACTTTATTTATTGTTTTGATTTATAGATTAATGTTTTTATTAATCATTAATCAATCACGTTATGTTATGATCATATATATTAGAAATAATATAACTATCACAATTAAAAAAGACAGTATAACTTTTACTTTAGTGTTTTTGGGAAATTACAATGTATCTATTTTGCTAAATTTATTTTCAATCGTTATTGCGTATAACCCATCAGTGTTATCCTACAAACAAATCTGATTTGAGTCACCGTAACCAGTCGTATAAACTATTCAATAACATTTATAAATTCAAATATCTATTTTCGCAAATTCTAATGTACATACTGTGTTTAAACCATATGCGTCTTTGTCATGTCAACTAAGCTTTTAGTCTTTAAAAATACTAATATAGCTTGAGATTCTAAAATTTTATATATAAAAAAGACCATTGGATTGTGGCCTCACAAAAGAAAAAGACCGATGAAATTCGAAGGGTTTGTTTCTTGTTGTCCCTATAAAGGTAGGCGAGATAAGTCGTTCTCAAAGCACATCACCCTTCCAATGCTCGAACCACTTTCTTGCTCTCTTTCCATGGCTCCCTCTGTGCACCCTTCTTCATCACCTCTTCTTATAAGGTTAAAAATGAAACATTTTTCAATAAAAATAAATTAAAACCAATCTTTAGTTATAAGAATCATGGTTTGGGTTTCTCGTACGTTTATTCAAAACCCTTTAACTCATTTTCATTTGAGTGTATTAAAACAGCGAAGCAGATGAAAAATATGCGAATGTGATATTTAAAGTGCTTGCAGCAAGCAGAAGAGCTTATATTATAAAATTAATGAGAATATGTAAAGATTTCCACCATGTCATATAATTTTAATTGAAATGTTCTAATTAATTAAATTAAATGACATGTCCCTTAAAATACTCTTGTACGTTTATAGATGTTAAAATTCATATGCTTTGTCATACATGTTTAAATATTAAAAATTTATATATGCTAAAATCGATTAGTCAACATATTTAATCATTTAAGAAATAGATATATCTACAGGAAAATTTGCATTGAAATCATAAAACAACACTTATTTTGTAATTAAAAAAAATCTTTTCTAAAACGATATTTAAATTGAAACATATAGAGTATCATTTTTTTTAAAGAAAATAGTGAGCGATGTCAAAGGTGGATTTGGCACGGTCTCAGTGATTCAGTTTATTTTTTTTTTGGAATCTGTTTTGGTTTTTTGGATATTTAAAACTAAACCAATTTAAACTCATTTTGGTTTATGAACCGATTTTTTTCGGTTGGATCGGATCGGTTCAATTTATCCGGATTGGTTTGGTTTGTAGGGACTATTTGAAGGTCTCAAGGCTTATAGGACAGAAGACGGACGGATCACACTCTTTCGGCCTGACCAAAACGCTCTTCGTATGCAAATGGGTGCCGATAAGGTTTGCATGAGACCTCCTTCTGTGGAGCAATTCGTCGAAGCGGTTAAACAAACTGTGATTGCCAACAAGAAATGGGTATAGACAATGGACCAATGTGTCTCTAATTCCATTTGATCACTTGTTAATCTTTATAAGTAGCTAAAGCGTTTTACGGTTTTACGGTTTTTTGGTTTTAGGTTCCTCCTTCAGGTAAAGGAGCTTTGTATATAAGGCCTCTGCTCATAGGTAGTGGTGCTGTTCTTGGAATGGCTTCAGCACCTGAATATATATTTCTCATTTACGTATCTCCCGTTGGAAATTATCATACGGTGAGGTTGATATTGTTATTCACATCATCTATTGAGTAAACTCGATCGGTCTAACAGGGCCGGCTCAATAATACTAAAAAGTGTTATAGGCGCTATATACTATTTTTAAATATTGATCAAATCTTGATCCAATCTATATAAGAAAAAATTTGGGACTCTAAAATATCAAAAAAAATTATCTTTTTTGTAGAACCATATGATATATACTAAATTGAGACTGTTTAACTTTGTAGGCAAGCTCAGGCTTAAACCTCAATGTTGATCATAAGTATCGCCGTGCCCATACCGGTGGAACAGGCGGTGTGAAGAGTTGAACAAACTATTCTCCGGTAAGTAAAGATACACCAAAACATATATCATCCATGGCAAAAATTTTAATGGAATGTTTCTTTGATTTTTCTTTTTATATCTAATCGATTTTTTTATATGAAAGATTGTGAAATCGTTGTTCGAAGCAAAGTCATCTGGTTTCTCTGATGTCTTGTACCTGGATGCGGCAACTGGCAAAAACATCGAAGAGATTTCTACATGTAACATCTTCACTGTCAAGGTAAAGAACATTCAACATTTGATCACATATAATAGAAAGTTTCAACCTTTTAGATTCATTTGCATGCTCGGATTCACTAGCAGTGGCGGAGCTAGAAAAAATATTTATTGGAGTTGTAACGCCCCGACCGCCACTGTTCGTGGGTCTCCACATTCTCTCTCGGCCCGTGGGTCCACTTTCGTCCGACGGTCGGTGCGTTAGTCCGGAAAGCTCGAAAGACTTGTTACTGACTCTACAAATCACCACGAGATCTTTCTCCGTGTTTTGTCCTCACTCACATGGTACTGGAAATGACTTCCCAATAGATCACCCATCCTGAAATTACTCCAGCTCAATCATGCTTAACTCTGAAGTTTTCTCAGGATGTGTGACGGAAAGGATAAGTGCACTTTGGTGACATAGGTAGCCAAGTCAATTCTTATAAGCCTCTCCACATGCACCACATATTTCCAGAAATCGGGGTGTTACAGGGGTCATAATAAATTTTCGATCTAACAAAATTTACAAAACCTTTATGAAGAAAATAAAAAATACCATCATAAATACATCTTAAAGATGTACTATACGCTCACTCATATCTTGATATCATTTTATTACTGTTTCGGTTATCACTGTGTCAAACACCAGTTTTCAAAAAAATTATAATTGTAACAAACAAAAAAGGTCTAAATTATTATCTAAACTCTTAACTCCAACTTGATTCCAATGAAGTCACCTCGTCCACGTTGAAAAAAAAAAATGTAAAAATAAACTAACTAATAGAGATAGTTAGGTTTAATTGATTTTAATGGGCTTGTTTTTATTTTAAGATTGATTATAATAAATTTTATTAGACTAAATATTTTCTAGTATTTATATATTTATTGGGATATAGTTAAATTAAATTTAATAGGAGTCAATAATTATTTTGGGTTATTGTCAATTTATAACATTTAATATAAATTACATTATTTTAAAAAAATTTATGTGGGTCAAGTGACCCCCTCATTGTGAACTACCTCCGCCACTGTTCACTAGCCCAAGTTGCATTGTATGATATTTGAACACGGGAGTTCGACTCTAATTCCCTGCAAAAAGGATGAAAAAAATGGCGGAAGATCTAGTTGACAAAAAAAAAAGTTTCCTTTGCAGAAACTCATTAGTTATCATTCATTTTATAGGGAAATATTGTGTCCACTCCACCAACTTCAGGAACCATTTTACCCGGAATCACAAGGAAAAGCATAAGCGAGCTAGCCCGTGATATCGGCTACCAGGTTCCAGCTCTGTATATTAATATGTACTCTTTCGTAAGTAGACATTTTCACGGATTCAATATTCGTAGATTGTGATTCACAATGTATCACAGGTTCAAGAACGCGATGTTTCAGTGGAGGAGCTATCAGAGGCAGAAGAAGTTTTTTGCACAGGGACTGCGATGGTCGTTAAAGCTGTTGAAACCGTGACCTTCCATGACAAAAAGTGGTAAGATTTTTTAAAAAGAGAAAAACTTAAAAGACCCGTTCATCATCAAATCTTCAATCTTTCCGATTTGCGGGTTACTTAATGTTGATTTTGGGTCATATTTAACTTTGACAGCAGGATAAAATACAAGACAGGAGAAGAAGCATTGTCTACGAAGCTTCATTTGATGTTAACCAATATTCAGATGGGTGTTATTGAAGATACGAATGGTTGGATCGTGGAGATCGATGGTTGTGTTGGAATATATTCCTTTCCTGATAATAAAAAGTAGGTAATTTGGAAAGAAAAAAAACCCAAAGAATAAAGAAGAACAAAGAAGAAAGAAGTCAAGCAACAAAAGAAATTAGGAAAACAAAAAACGAAAAAATAAACAAAGAAAAACGGAAAATGAGGAAGAATTTGAAAAATTAAAAGGAATAAAAGTTTGTTATTTTTTTGTTTAAAATATATATTACTCTTTATATAGAGTTCTTGTTTTAAAAGTTTACGTTTTTGATGATATTGTCTATGCTTTGTTTTTGGGTTTCTCTTATTGGTTGTTGTTCTATATATTACTTTTTAATCAAACAACAACTTAGCTGAAAAAACAAATTGTTAATGTGAAGTGATCAGTGGATTTAAAACTCGTACGTACGGATTACATGTTTGTAAAGTGCAAACATGGAGAGAGCTTCTTCGATGGCAAATGAGGAAGATTGTTCCTTATGGTGACAACGGAATTAGCCTTTGTTTTACAGTTTATCGACGACTATGGCCAAGTTTGTAATGTACACGCGGGAAAAAATCATTTACTATCGATGTTTATTTGGGAAAAATAACATAAAACGTGATCCAAAATTATTCATAGAAGCGTCAGAAATTAGTAGTACCTTTTTGTTTTGTTTCATATATTGATGTAAATTAGATTAAGTGATGCGCAAGAAATCTGTGGTTTCTAGGTCACTGGCGATGAACGAGTCGAAATGGTCTCCGACTGAGAACGGGCACGGACGGATCCGCGCAGTTAATTTAGATCGAAAGACGAAAATACCCCTCAAATGAGGATATAAAGGGGAAAAAAACGTCTATTAATTTTTCTTTTATTTATTAAAGAGATGGCAGTTTAAAAAAAAATTATTGACAGCTGTGGGATTTGAACCCACGCCCTTTCGGACCAGAGCCTAAATCTGGCGCCTTAGACCACTCGGCCAAACTATCATTTGTTGGTCATTGTTTGGTAACTTGACTCCAATTATACATTTTAATGCCTTCCCACCTCTTAACATTCTCCTAAAAAATCTTTTTTTTTTTTGTTGATAAAAACTAATTTATGGTCATTATTAAAAGGTCTAAGAAACCAAAATAGTAAATCCTAAAAAATCTTACATAATAATTATATTTTTTTTGTTATGATATTTGTTTTCTTTCTTAAAACCAATAAAACATGATTCTTAATAAATTTAGTCGATTCGATTTGAGTAAAAAAAATTTGGTTTGTAGAGGAATTATTTTCGAAAGTGGACTGATGTGGGTTATATACGGTTCGGATTAACTTTGTTTTTTTTTCCCTAAAAAATTAAAACTGAAATTAAATTTCAAATTCTGTTTTTTTTTTCTGCAATTTCGTTGACAGTGTAAATAAATCTATACTATTAAAAGGAAATTAATAACATTGTATGAGTAGAACAAACTTTCTCGCTACATAAACAGAAAAACAAAAAACAACATTTGATTAATAGTAAAAGTAGGCTTACACCCTCTTAGTGTAAAAACCATAAATGATTACATCTTGAGTGAGGTTAAACGAGATTTATTTTCTTAATAAGCAGTAAATCAAATTACATTTATTCATAGTTAATATTTTTAGATGATATTATTTTTGGTTAATTCATATATGTATTAGTGATCAGGATCAGTAAGGAAGCTGTCCGATGTAATTGCCGGGTGTGTCATAGTTACAAGTCACGAACCACCAACCATTGTTGCATTGAACCCTAGCACACCCTAACTTCACTGAATTTCTCCACACCACTTGCGTGTAATGCAAGCATTGTTGTCCACCTGTAATTTTAAAATTCAATAAATCAAATATATATTAGACCATCTCCAATATATATATCTCTATTTTTCACTCTAAAATAGAAAAATTTATAATAGAGGTGGATTTCATTCCAATGTATTCCTCAATTTTTGACTCTAAAAAGAATTATTCTAAAGTATAATCTCTTTTTATTTTATTACAAAATACTTTTTATTTGTAAAATTTACAAATTGACCCCATTTATTTTATTCTTGTAAAAAACTTCACTAAATTATAAATTTTTAAAAATTAAACATTTATTATACAAATAAAATCATATTACATAAGATAAAAATAATAAAACATGGTACATTTTAATTTAACCATCAACATTAGTGTATTTTATATTTTATTTTATACTTCATAAATATTCATTAAATTATAAATAACTTAATATATTAACTTTATTTATACTTAATGAATATGCATGTTCTTTATACTTAACAAATATTATTTAACTTATAATAATATTCAATAAATCCTCTAATTTTTTTTTTCAATCATAAATAAAAGTATCATTTTGTAAATAAAAAAGCTTGACTATAAAATAGAGGTGGAAATAGTTTTTCTCTACATATAGAGGAAGAAATAGCATTTTTCTATTTTAGAAGTGAAAATAGAGGTGGGTTGGAAAATTTTTTTCACTAAAATAGAGTTTGGAGGTGAAAATATGAGTGAATTGGAGATGTCCTTAATCACTTACACACCTTTTTTGTTGCGTTTGCTTTTATGTTATATGCCATGTTCAAAAATGCGGTTGCGGAGGCCGACTATGCATTCGGCGGCAGAGCTCCGCCGAGATTAAGCTAAAATCGAACTAAAAAGCAGATGCTTTGAAGAAAAACTCGAAATCTCTTGATTTTTGGCTCGAAAAGAGATATTTGATGCTAGATCTACCATGTTTAAGTTAAATCCAGTTGAAAATGATCTAAATTGCAGGGAAAAACGAGTTAAATATGTCCAGCGGCCATAGGTAGATTTCAGAAACTCTGAATCCGTGTGGAGAAGAAGATAAAAAAATACGAGTTTACCCTTCATTTAAAATAAACGTGAAAAAGCCCAAAAATGGATTAATGAATGTCAAACCTGTTACCTTTTTGCTTAAAACAAAGAGGTAGACCAACTGAGCTGTTGTTATATATATAATTTGAAACATTTTTGCAAAAACGTTATTTAAGCATCAAATTTAATAATTTTAATAAAAATTAAACATAAATTTTAAAAAAGTCAAAAACTAGTCCCCGATTAATTTCCGATTAATCTCCGATTGTTCGTTGGGCGCTAGGCCAACCCGAGCACCCGATTAACGCCTAGTGAAATTTTGAACATTGGTTATATGTTAAATTGATGTGTTTATTTCTAAATTAAACCGGAATATTTTTTAGAAAAAATTTAAACATATTTTCCAAATTATTAATGCAAATGCAGAAGGATCACGGATAGAAAACAGCCTTTTGTGTGTGTTTTTTTTAATTTGTAAGAATGATAAAATCATAAGCTCGTTTTTTTATTTCCTATAGATATTGAGAATTTTATCATAAAAATTAAGCTTAACCATATATATTGTTATAAAGCAAAAATTAAAGATAAATGATTAAATTAGTAAATATATGTATTAGTTACCAATATATATCTATAATTAAAGAGATATATATTATATCTAACAATATTTTTAATTGTGTAAAAATTTAACAAAAATGAGTGAACTCAAAATATTTATGTAAAGTTATACGTTAACACATTGTGCTTTTAGTAATTTTTCAACTTTAAAGTTATAAATGGTTTTTTTTTTTTAAATTATATAATTTTTCCCTTGTTAAAATAATGGGATACGGATTGTTTGTGTAAGATATATATATATACCTGTGCAAGAATTGGTAGTGTAGTTGTAGTAAGGTTTCTCATTGACCCAAAGATTCACCCCCGATACGCCCGAGAACGTGCCCATACTTCCCTTGGCTAGGTTTTCTCCATATGGTCCGTTCGAGTGCACGAGGCTGCAGTTGGATTTTCTAGAGTTTGCGTAGTTCAGTGCGTAGGCCGCGACCGTTGTGTCCCACACGAGGTTAGCTACTCCAACTTGCGAACGGGCAGTGTTGTGAGTGTTTAGGTAGTCTTGTTGAGTGTTTTGAGCGTTGGATGCAATAACCAGAAAGCTAATCGCAACGATTAGGAGTGATGTGGTTTTGAAAGTATTCATTATGGTTTTTTTTTATTTAGTGATGGTTGTACTAAGAGGAAGATATATTGTTTATGTTGTGAGTAATGTAGTATATGCTTTGGTCTCATTTACATAGACATTATATGCTTAAGGTTAGCTAGTGGTTTCGGGAAACTTTGACATTGGGAAATTGACTTTTCTTTTTAAATATTAAATTTATTTTGAAGAAATTTGGTGAAGTGAAATGATCAAAAAGTGTTATCATGACTTTATCACTATTAAGCAATCATAAGCTACATCTAGTTGGTCTCGAAACAAGAAATAAAATAAGCAAAAGTATACAAAAAACAAAATAGTAGGGAAAAGAGTTAAAGAGATAGCAAATGAAAAAAGGAGAAAATCTAGCTAATAATTTTGTAATTTGTGAACAAACTTTCATATAAATTTTAAATTATAATTGAAACAGGTGAATTTACAAGTTTTACTATATAATATTAAAAAGGATAATCATAAAATTTTCCATGGATTTTTTATTTTATAAATTAATTTCAACAAACAAAACAAATACAGATTATTAATTTTTCATAGATTAAATCATCAAACCTAGTAACTATCTACTTATTTAGCATTATCAACTGAAGAAGAAACTTAGATTGGAGATTTCGTCTTCTTTTTTCTTGATAGATCGACTTGTCATTATATTTGTATATTGTATTTAATTTGATGGTGCATTATATAATTTAATGATGGCATGTGCATGGCCGTGATCCTCCGCCGGGTACGACGTTAAAATGGGACATATAACATTCATAGTGTTTCCCGTAAAATGGGACATATAACATGAGTGTGTCTAGATGCTTCAAAAGGCAGTCTGGTGGCCAGTAAGCAAGGCGATGGAGCCTCTCGTTTCTCTCTCTCCAAAGTTCGTAGATACACCCTTGCCAGGCTAAGAGAGATAAGTATCGATAAGTATCTGATGTCTCTCGATCCGGAGAAAGAGCGTCAACATTCATAGTGTTGTATAAATATTAGTTTAGAGAACAAACTCTATCCACTTGTATCGATCTCCATCCACTATATGACTTCTTTAATAATTTTGCTTTTAAAAAGAGATCGAGTGTAAAGAATAAAACGTAGACTACAACAACAACAAAAAGAATAGTAGAGTAGTGGCGGATCTAGCCAAGTGGATCTAAGACAATGGATCAAGACGTTGGACCGTGCGTGGGTTGAATTATAAGGATTTATCGCATGCGAGAATGATACGTTATGAATCGTGACTTATGATTAATAATAGAAAAATATCTTAAAATACCATAATTTAAAAGTTTCAAACATACCACCATTAATTTATATTTTCAAAAGTAGCACAAATTCTTATGTGAAAATAGTTGTTTATTCTAAATAAATTACAAACAAAATTAAAATATTATGTTTGAATTTACTTTTTCCAATTTAGGGTTTAGATTTTTCTTTTTAGAAAGGGATTTTGAATTATTTTGATATTAAAATTGTTGTATTTTTTGAAATTTAAAACTATTGTAATATTTATGGAACGAAAACTTAAAAATATGATATTTTTTAGAATCTTCAACGAAAGTAGGTATATATACATTTTTTTCAGTCGAAAATTCAAAATTGATCCACTTTAACGTGGACCTATTTTAAGAATTTTTTATTATTATTATTTTAGAAGTTCTTAGATGAATTTAGTAATTTTAGTTAAGTTTAAAATAGGTTTTTTCAAGTTTTCTTTCTTATTATTTTAGTAAGTTCTTAGATGGATTTAGTAATTTTATGTAAGTTTAAAATAGGTTTTTTCAAGTTTAAAATAGGTTAATCGGCTAACTATCATAACTTGTAGTTCAAAATTAGGTAACTAGCATTGGAAAAAGTCAGTTAAGTGATAGCGTATGAGAAAATGTCAGTTATATCATTTTTTTGTCTTTTGCATACCAAAAAGAATCAACTATTTGTAACATAACGAATATGTATTATTAAGTGTAAAAATAACTAAATATTTTAATACGTCATGACATAATATAATTGTATATAAAATAGGAAATCATATTATACAGTAATCATAAAAATATTATTTGTTTCTAAATTGAAAAATATAATGAAAGATTTTTTTTTGAAACTTTTTCTGCATTAAAATAATTTTTTTTTTAGTTTTTTGATTTTTAATTTTCGGTTTAACCGATTCTAACCAACAATCTCATAATGAGTCTGGTTAGGAGTCCCAAACCGAGTGAGATATAAGAACTAAACCGGACTACAAACAAAAGGCATAAACCGGTTTAAACCGGAGACATGAAGAAACCCTAGATTTGCGATGGTTCAGGACAGCCGATGCTTAGGGAAGGCCCGCCGGAAGAGGCTCCAACGGCTCAGGACCACCGTCGGAGAGAGACAGAACAGAGATCATCTGCCTTAGACAATAAATGAAAGATTTATTAGACAATTATTTTTGAAAAAGAGACACCTTCCAAAAATAGACAACTATATCAAATAACAAGCACATGCGCATGGGTTTGGTTTGTATTGTGTACAAGGCCGAAGGACTCGACTTGTGATTTTCGGCTGATCTCATAGCTTACCAAAACCAACAATATGCATTCTACAAAACATAATCTAAAAACCTTCCTTTAATAGAAACTTGGTGTACTTTTAGAAAAAACCTCATGTGTTTGTTAGATAAGTCATCACAAACGTTTCTAGACTACTTGTAATAAAAAGTTCGAGGCTTTTAAAACGTCAAATGATGCCAATTGAGTTTTATTTCTTTCAAAAACTGATTTTATAAACAAAAAAAGAAAGAGAACATTACGATTGCTTATTAGTTTTGGTGTATTATCTAGACAGAGTAAAGACCCTTAGCAACTGCAAGAAACAAGATTTACTCATTCTCCCTTTTTACTCATTCTCCCTTTTGCCATTTTATTGTTTTATATTTCTTTGTTTATTGTTTCTTTTATTGATTTCTAACTTGAACCCTTCCACAAGAGAGAATTTTTTTTAAAAAAAGATTAAAAGTATTGTTACAATCAACTCAAGTGAGGTGGTACGGTGGTATTGACTGTAGAATCAATGACGTTACAAAACCGATTTGATTTTACAATGTACTATGTGTGAATCACTTGGTCACCTAGGCTCGGTCTAGAGTTTTTCTCATGGTGGATTTATGGGAACCTTCTTCTCAAAAGACTTGCTCAATTTTGTGATTTAATCGGACGAAATTCGGATATCCGATACTAAATCTAAAAACTCTAGACCGAGTCTAAAAATTTCGGGTACTGTTGCAATCACCTGATTAATATAAATGTTGAAGACTTAGCACAAAGTTTACACAACCCTTCAGGCCCAAATTAATTGACCGAAATATTTATTGTAATCTTTGTCACTTTGCCCAACAAGAACAATCCTCCTCTGAAACAGAGCAACCACACAAAAAATGGAAGCTCTTAATCGATTTTTTCTCTTCTTGGCCATAGCTTTTGCCATTTTTCAATCAGTCCAACCTCAAGATCAACCAGGTTCTCACTTCTTTTTTTCATTTCATTTTTCCAGTTGATGGCTTTGATTACTTACTCTGCAGCTTAAGCACCCTTTTAAAGGTTGTTTCTTTTGATAAATCTTATTAGAATAACTTTATTACGTTGTGTTTATATAATAGGAGATTTGATAGCTTTATGATAAAGCTAACACCAAATAATTTATATTTTTTAAAAATACATATACTATGATGTTTTAAAAGTACGAAGATTAAATTTTTTTTTTTAAACATCATTTAATATTAGAAAATCCAATCAATAAAGAAACTGCATAATACAAATAGTCACAAAACATCAAGCAAATTTAAAATTTGTAAACATTTTATATTTTGAAACAAAAATTAATCTCTAAAATATCTTATATTATAAAACGGAGGAAATATATTATAATGAAAATATGTTTGTACAAAATATATCGGGGATCTAGAGAAGATTCATCTGTTCACACACTTGTAAAAGACTAGAACTTGGGTTTCACAGTCTTTACGGTCCACAATATTTGGTTTACAAAATATATCTTGCTCTTCAAGTTACCTACAATACTAATGGTTATAAAAAAAAAATCATAAACAGGATTCATCAGCTTGGATTGTGGATTGGTCCCAAAGGACACAACCTATGTGGAGAAGACGACGAACATAACATACATATCAGACAGGATCTACATCGACAGTGGAGTGACAGGGAGGATCAATGAAACGTTAAAGACACAATTTCAGCAACAGGCTTGGAACTTAAGAAGCTTCCCTGATGGTCAAAGAAACTGTTACAACTTCAACCTCACAAGGAACCAGAAATATCTGATCAGAGGAACCTTTGTGTATGGGAATTACGACGGTCTGAATCAACTCCCAAGCTTTGATCTTCACATTGGTCCTAGCAAATGGACTTCTGTTTCAATCCGAGGAGTGGGAAATGGTTCGATCCACGAGATCATCCATGTCTTAACACAAGACCGTCTCCAAGTTTGTCTTGTCAAAACAGGAGAAACGACACCGTTTATTTCGTCCTTGGAACTTCGTCCTTTGAACAATAATACTTACGTCACTCAAAGTGGATCGTTGATGTTATTGAGAAGAGTTTACTTTTCACCCACTCCATCGTTCATCAGGTAACGGAAATTTTCCATAAAGGTTGTATATCCTTAATTCCTTTGTTTTTAGGAGGATGTCAATTCGGTTTACGGTTTCGTTTTGGTTTGGTTTTTCTGATTTTCGGTTTTATCGGTTTTATATAAACTAAAACTAAATAAAACATAGTTTTGGCTTCTGTTTGATGCAATTCTGGTTTTTTTCATTAGGTGGTTTGGATTCGGTTCGGTTTTAATTAAAAATGAATACAATGATTTAATAAATATATAATGCTAATGATTTAACTAATAATAAAACTAAAAAATATGAATTTTTTAGTTTATTAAGCAGTTTAGTTTGGTTTCGATTATAACATTTCGGTTCTGGTTCGATTCTGTGTTTATGGGTGTTTTGTTCT
The DNA here is from genome assembly GCA_900406555.1 of Pseudoturritis turrita. Lineage (NCBI taxonomy): Eukaryota > Viridiplantae > Streptophyta > Magnoliopsida > Brassicales > Brassicaceae > Pseudoturritis > Pseudoturritis turrita. Next base: position 423,357 of record OVBL01000085.1, read on the forward strand.
TTGAATAGGTATGATGAGGACATCCATGACCGAATATGGAGGCCATACATTGATGACAAAACGACTCCTATAAGCACAGACCTTCTTGTGGATACAACTAACTCCTACAATGTGCCTCAACTCGTAGCGAAAACCGCTATGATCCCTGCAAATGCCAGTCAGACTCTGACCTTAGATTGGACCCTAAATGACATCACTGCGAAGTCATATATATACATGCATTTCGCCGAAATCCAGAATCTTGAAGCTAATCAGACCAGGGAGTTCAACATTACTTACAATGGTGGCTTACTTTGGTTCAACTTCTTTAGGCCGCCAAAACTTAGCATAACAACACTATACAATCCAAGAGCTGTGAGTTCCCCTAATGGGAAATTCAATTTCACTTTCGCCATGACCGGTAACTCAACTCTTCCTCCTCTTATCAATGGCCTCGAGATTTATAAAGCCTTGGAATTTCTACAGCTTGAGACAGACCAAAATGAAGGTAAGTTAAACTTTAAAACCCATTCTTTATAACCAAGACTATAGCTCTCTCTGTTTTTTTTTTAAAGGGTTTATTGAATAATGATCAGTTTCTGCTATGATGAACATCAAGAATACATATGGATTGAGTAGAAAGATAAGCTGGCAAGGAGATGTATGTGCTCCTCGATTTTATCGGTGGGAAGGTTTAAACTGCAGTTATCCAGATTCCGAGCCACCGATGATTATATCTTTGTATGTTCTGTTTGTTCATCATCAGAAAGAAACTAGTTTTCGGGTTTTTTTTTCCTCACTAGTTCTAACTTTTTTTGGATACTTACATTATTAGGAACTTGACCGCGAGCGAATTGACTGGTACCATAACTCCTGAAATATCCAAGCTAACAAGGTTGAGAGAGCTGTAAGCATCCGAAACTGTAACACCAATAAACTATAAGTATTCGGTATGGTTTCATTCATTGCAGTGCGAAAAGGACAATAACTTTGCAATCTTTATCTCTTCGATGTACAGAGATCTATCAAACAATGATTTATCAGGAGAGATTCCAGCTTTTTTTGCTGATATGAAGTTGTTGACATTCATGTGAGCTTCTATTATTGACAATTTGACACCCTCTCTCTATATATCTTCTCTGTTCTTTTCTAAAAGATTCAATCCTTTTTCATTTGTAGAAACTTAAGCGGAAACCCGAAGCTCAATCGCACAGTTCCAGACTCTATTCAGCAAAGGATAGAGGGAAAATCTTTAACACTATTGTTGTAAGATTTTCTCAACTCTTTTCCGAGTCGTGGATAAGTGTGTCAAGTTCCTTGCAACAATGTTGATATATAGTGTGACTAATGAGATTGCAACATATTGTTTTGTTCCCCCTTGTGACTTTCCCATGTTTGTTTTGAAGAATCAATGTACATTTATATTTTCTGAGTGTGGATGATGTTTCGTGTGATAAACATTATATATTATGTATAACAATAATACTCCATTGTCAATTGAGATGTAAAGAGATACCTGGAGAGGAAGAATCCTTGCCTGTGCATCAAGCTAGTTGTTGTTCTAACCTTTATAATGCATAATTCGCATCAATCATGAGAAAATGTTAATCAATAGACAAGAGAAAAGACCATTGAAGATTATGAGTTCGTTGCTCAAAAATGAAGTGAAATTCGATATTTACGAAAAATGTAATCACGTTTTTTTTCAAATATTACCAAGAATTACGTCATTTCAATAAAAATAAACCCTATTAATTTTAGGCGGTATTTTAATAATGATCAAAATTCATTTTATTTAACTAACTGAGTGTTCGGCTAGTGATAACATTGTTTTTCCTTGCGAGGTGACTTCGTGTTCTTTAGTTCGATCTTCTGTTGGGACGGAAATGTATATTTCTTCTTGTAAGGATATATATTTAACAGGTAGTCCCGAGTCTAAGGAAATTATGGCAAAATCCGAATTTTATAGGGGCCACCACGTCCGACAAAAAAAAAATTCGTTTATTTAAACTGGTATAATTTATTTTATTTAGTAAAACTTAAGATATCAAGTATTACAATATATTGATTTTACAATGCAAAAATATACATATTATTGTCAAAAAAAAAAAGATATACATATTATTGTCTTGAAGGGCGACACTTGCATTGTACCATTGCAAAAGATATATTATTCCTCTTCTCCAATAATTGTAATGATAGGATTCACATTCCATAAGTTTTGTTAAATTATATATCTAGTATTCTACAAAGTAGATTACAATTTTACTTTTCTCAGACAGATTTATTCAACATTTTTACTACCATTCAATAGGACACTTTTTTTCTTTCTGTTTAAAATGTTATTCTTCTTATTTAAATTGTTGACAAAAATAAAATTATTAAAAATATGCATTTATTGAATTTATTTTCTTACCATTTTTATTTTCTTTTTGTTGATTACCAATTAAAAATAAATAATATCTAATACTGTTTTAACAATATAACAATCATTACCAACATTTTTTTTTATCTTACCTTAATATATATGCGTTCACTCAGAATCTAACATCTACGATATCCCGCGAGAAATATTTTTTCCCGCAAAATTTAACCGTTACAAATATTTTATCCCGAACAAATATTATATAGGGAAATTGCACTCTATAACAGTCTTTACACATATAATTAACTATCTAACATCATATAAAACATAATATAGTAACTAGCATTTAGCCCACCTAAAATTCCGATTTTACCCTTAATGAAAAACAACAAAGATTCATAAACGTAGTTAACTATGTTCGGAAATCGATATAGTTAACTATGTTCGGAAATTAATAGGTAACTATGTTTCTGATAATAGTTAACTATATATGTTATTTTTCCATTATGCAAACTATAATAGGTAACTACGTTCTGAACGTAGTTAACTATGTTTGTTTAAATAAATAACTATTACAACAATATTTTCATGTAGTAATTATGTCATAAAATTAGATAACTATACTCTGAAAATAGTTAACTATGTTTTTAAATTGGTAACTATTTTCTGAAAATAGTTAACTATGTGTTTAGATAGTTAGAAATAATATGATGTAGTTAACTATGTTCTCAGATCAATTGAATAGGTAGTTTCGATGAAAATAGTTAACTATTTAGATAGTTACAAATAATAGGATATAGTTAACTATACATGATAATTTCGTCCAGTTTTATTTCTCTCTGCTATTTACCTAATTCCGAAAATGGAACTGCTACTTTCCCAATTATCTCTTTCAAAAGTGATATTCAGCTAATTAACCCTATTATATATTCTTTTGAAATATGCACAAATCATAGTTTTATTTTCCTAGGAAAAAAAGTTATATTTTCTTTGTAAAACCTTTTGAGTTATATAATTTACCAAAGGATGTTGTCTGAATTGAAAGAACAAGGCAAAACCTAAAAAAGCACTTCCGAATTGAATTTGTAACAAACATAAAAACTAAAAATAAAAATCCAATTTTTCTCCTGCGATCTTCGCTTCTCTCTCTCTTCCTCTCTTTTACGCCATGATGTGTTGAAGATATATCTCTCTCTCTTCCTCTGTACATACTCTCTTTACTCAAGTGTTGTTGAAGATAAAAGGGGGTCAGATTTAGGGTTTTTGGGAGATTTTTGCGGCTGGACGGGCCTGCAGCGATGTCTTCCTCGTCGCAATCTTTTGCGGCTGGACGGTCTTCATCCATGGCTTCTCCGTCGCAATCGCATCGCTTTTGTGGCCCTGCAGCCACCGTAACTGGCGGCGGAAGCTTCGACACTTTGAACCGTGTAATCGCAGACCTTTGTAACCGTGGCAATCCTAAGGTAAATGAAGAACATTGCAAAGCATTCTTCAATTTTTATGCTTTAGCTCCATTGGAAAATTGAAATTAGTAGAAACCCAGAAAATCCTTTTGCTTTTTGAAGGAATATCTCTGTTCCTGTTAATGAAAAATTCGAAATTTTACTTCTAAGAGGTGCAATTTTGTGGATTATGGTGTATTGTTGGTTTTCTGACGTATTCGACTTTGTTTGGCTTTTGTATCTGATGTAAGCAAATGGCGATGGTTTTTGTGTGTGTTGTATTAGGAGGGAGCTTCTTTAGCGTTTAGGAAACATGTAGAGGAAGCAGTTCGTGATCTTAGCGGCGAAGCTTCCTCTAGGTTCATGGAGCAATTATATGACAGGATTTCTAATTTAATCGAGAGTACGGATGTGGCTGAAAACATGGGTGGACTCAGAGCCATTGATGAGTTGACGGAGATTGGATTTGGTGAAAATGCTACAAAGGTTTCTAGGTTTGCGGGTTACATGAGGACCGTGTTTGAGTTGAAGCGTGACCCTGAAATCTTGGTGCTTGCTAGTAGAGTTTTGGGGCACCTTGCTCGGGCAGGTGGAGCAATGACTTCTGATGAAGTGGAGTTTCAGGTACGATTTGTTGTTTTTATCCTCTTTCTATCATTGGTTCAGCTCATAGTTGCTCAAGTCTTGATCTTGTTTTAACAGATGAAAACAGCTTTTGACTGGCTTCGTGAAGAAAGGGTGGAATATCGTCGTTTTGCCGCCGTTTTAATTTTAAAGGTATCCAGACGTCAACTGTCCCATTCTTTAGAGCTGCAGAAAAGCATGTCTTTTTGCTTGTGGCCACTCACAATTAAATTTCTGAATCACAAATAAATTGGATTATGGATGTTGGAAAAATGTAGTGAGGATAACTTTTCAATCCAGTAAATTAATACAATATGGCTATTTTCTTGCAACATTGCAGGAGATGGCAGAAAATGCTTCCACTGTCTTTAATGTTCATGTCCCTGAATTTGTGGACGCGATCTGGGTTGCGCTAAGGGATCCCCAGTTGCAAGTGCGAGAGCGAGCTGTTGAGGCTTTGCGTGCTTGCCTTCGTGTTATTGAGAAAAGGGAGACTCGATGGCGAGTACAGTGGTTCGTATTCTTTTTTCCTTGAAACTGATCAAACATCCTAAATGTTTTCCTTAGGAACCCTAGTACCATATTTGATACGATACTTATGAAGGGGGCTTTTCTTTCTTCTGTTGCTATACTTTCATTTGCAATCCTGATATGTGGTTTCGCCATCATTTAAGTGCAATGCCATCTGGTGGTACTTCTTTGCTTTTTTATTGTGTAAATGTAACTTATATTGGTTTTTTATGTCGCGGTCCCCCGAGAAAATGGACGAGATTTGACATTATATATTCTCCCTATGGTGATATTTTGTTGAGCATATATAACATGATCAATGTATACGAAGTAGATGGAAAATGTAACGAAGCCTGTCTAGCTGGGTTGTCTTGCTTTCAAGGTGTTTAACAATCTTGAAGCTTTTGTCAAATTGAATTATGTTCCCTGACTTGTAGACTTTCTGAATTAAAGATATTGTTGCCAACGCAATGTCTCTAATTTATCGATAGAATTTTCCTTGTGTGCTATGATATTCAATCAAGTTAACTGATCTTCTCTCCATCTGGCTTTTGCAGGTACTATCGAATGTTTGAAGCTACACAGGATGGGTTGGGGAGAAATGCTCCGGTCCATAGTATCCATGGTTCCTTACTTGCTGTGGGGGAGCTGTTGAGGTGAGTGCAGAAATTAATTTGTAAAGCATCGTTTTCCATTAGTCAGACGCTCAAGTTTGATTTAGGAATATCTCCCTTAGAAGAACATTTTTTATCCCAATTATTTTATGCTTTTCTTTGTCTTTGTATTGTACTTTCCACCGTTACAGAACGTTCTACACTCTCAGTCTATACCTGAACAAATGACTCTTGAAGATGAAAATTTGCATTGTTCTTTGCTATCAGCAGATTGATTTCATGGCATCTCAGGTGTTAGAGTTTATGACCTAATGCTAGAGTTCATTTACAGGAATACAGGTGAGTTCATGATGTCTAGGTATAGAGAAGTTGCTGAAATTGTCCTCAGATACCTTGAACATCGTGATCGCCTTGTTCGCCTTAGCATCACCTCGTTGCTGCCTCGCATTGCTCATTTCCTCCGTGACCGCTTTGTTACAAACTATTTAACGGTAGGTGACTGAGAGATTCTTGAAACCAATATTTATCTGTAAACGTGACGTGAATTACTTTCTTGCAGATATGCATGAATCATATTCTTACTGTGTTAAGAATACCGGCTGAACGTGCCAGTGGGTTCATCGCCCTTGGGGAAATGGCTGGTGCTTTGGATGGTGAGCTTATCCACTATTTGCCGACAATTATGTCTCATTTGCGGGATGCGGTGGGTGAAATTAATTTTTTAGAATACATTTAATACTTCTGTGTTAAGTATTTTCTTGGGTCTTTTTTGTCAAATGAATAGACAAGAGGTTTCATTTAATTATCTTTTCCATGTAGATTGCTCCACGTAAAGGTAGACCTTTGCTTGAAGCTGTGGCTTGTGTTGGTAACATCGCAAAGGCAATGGGGTCCACAGTGGAAACTCATGTTCGAGATCTTCTAGATGTTATGTTTTCCTCTAGTCTCTCTTCTACACTCGTTGATGCTCTTGATCAGATAACCATCAGGTAAAATTGAACGATGGAAGTTTGTTATTACTTGCAATTGCATTGATGTGAATACTTTCAATGCAAAAGCATTGATGTGAATACTTTCAATGCTTGACAATTCTTTTGGGTCTCAGCATTCCTTCTTTGCTGCCAACGGTACAAGATCGGCTTCTAGATTGCATTTCATTGGTTCTTTCAAGATCTTATTATTCTCAAACAAAGCCTCCTGTTACCGTGGTCCGAGGTAGTACAGTGGGGATGGCACCACAGCCTTCTGACTCTAGTTCTTCAGCTCAAGTTCAACTAGCCCTGCAGACTCTTGCTTGCTTCAATTTCAAGGTTGGTGCTCCTTGCTGATAACATTTTCTGAAGAATCTGAGATTTTGTTTTCTGAGCTCTGATTTATGACAGGGGCATGATCTTCTTGAATTTGCTCGGGAGTCGGTTGTTGTTTATTTGGATGATGAGGATGCAGCCACAAGAAAAGATGCTGCTTTGTGTTGTTGCAGACTAATTGCAAATTCTCTATCGGGCATCGCACAATTTGGTTCTAGCAGGTCAACACGAGCTGGGGGAAGACGAAGGCGCCTTGTGGAAGAGGTTTTATATAAATTCTGAAAGCCCTTTACATTTTGTCTTATTGCTTGTCTTTAATCTTCGCTTGGCTCATTAAAATAGGTTTCTTTTTATCCTTTTCCGAGTCTGAACTCCAGTATGCTAAATCTGCTTCCTGATGGCATTTATAATTGCAATACCAGTAGCGGTTCCAATGTTTCTTCTTGCCTGAGAAATGATGTTTGGGTTTTGCAGATTGTGGAAAAGCTTCTCAGGACAGCTGTTGCGGATGCTGATGTAACTGTTCGCAAGTCTATTTTCGTTGCTTTATATGGAAACCAATGTTTCGATGATTATCTAGCTCAGGCTGATAGCCTGACTGCCATTTTTGCTTCCTTAAATGATGAGGTATGGTTATGTTTTTTTATTTGAATAAAGTAGCAGCATATATCTCAGACAGCAAGTTACAGATCTATTTTTTTGCCTCCCTTGGGTTTATATTTTTAGCAGCTATAAACTAGAGTTTCAGAAAGCAATTCTATATGATTGTATAATGTTTCAAACTCCAACATTGTCATGTTATTAGACATCCATCTACTGTGGTTTGATATATTCCTTGGACCTCCTGTGATTTACGGATGACCTGTAATTGTATTGCTTTTTGGGATTCAATTTTGTGCATCCATGTGGCACCCCTATTAACTTAGAATGCTTGGCTTATGTTGAACTCCACCTGGCTACTTTATCTGTCTTAGTCGATGGAGCCGTTTTGATATATTTGAATATCTCTGTTCAACAGGATCTTGATGTCCGAGAATATGCCATCTCAGTTGCTGGGAGGTTATCTGAAAAAAATCCAGCATACGTTCTTCCAGCACTTCGTCGCCATCTTATACAGCTGTTAACCTATCTTGAGCTGAGGTAACTACAAATTTCTGGAATTCCTACATGAAGATTTGTTTCCTATTATTAAGTATCTGTTGCATTGACTTCAATTGTAATGTCAGCAGTGCAGATAACAAATGCAGAGAAGAGAGTGCGAAGCTCCTTGGTTGTTTAGTTCGAAACTGTGAACGGCTCATTCTTCCATATGTAGCTCCTGTGCAAAAGGTTAGCTTTGTATTCTCTTCACTTCTTAGATAATATGACTATTATTGTAGTTCACGGGGTTGTAATTCATTTTTTTTCTAGGCACTTGTTGCAAGACTTAGTGAAGGAACTGGAGTGAATGCTAACAATAATATTGTTACTGGAGTTCTCGTAACTGTTGGGGATCTTGCAAGAGTGGTAAGTTGAAATAAAAATGTGGTAAGTTTGTAGTTTCTATAAGAGTGCTTTTGTTGCAGGTGGAATTTGCAGTCTGATTTTGACTCTTCCCAGCTGTGTTGGCAAAGCATATTTCAAATTTCAATGGCCTAGCCAGTATCTAATATGTACACTATTATTGTCTTTAAGTTGATAGAGTGATGGCACTTTACTTTCTTTTATAGTCCTGTTATTTATTGGGGTTTGGCTAAGACATTTGCCCGTTTTGTTTTCTGTTGCTTGCTCAGGGTGGCTTGGCAATGAGACAATATATTCCTGAGCTGATGCCTTTGATTGTTGAAGCATTAATGGATGGAGCTGCTGTAGCAAAACGTGAGGTGGCTGTTTCTACCCTTGGTCAAGTTGTTCAAAGTACAGGGTATGGGATAGACTTTTACCTTCTTTTAGGACTTAAAAACCTTCCTTTTGTTTTATTTTATAATGTTACTAGGCAATTTGACGTGCTAAAATGCTACTATCTTGATTGGTGAAAGCCTGGTTCAGCTATATGGAAATACTGGATTGCAAATGAATATTTGACATGTATATAGGGCTTCTATTTCTTTTTACTGGCTAACTAGAAGCCTGAGCTATCCTTAGGCTGTTGCTCTGTCTTAGTGTATATCATATGTCAGATTTGGCTACATGTTTATTCTTTGAACTACTGGAAGTGAGCAAATTCTAGATGAAATGAAAAATTGTTAACCCTGGCTATTTCTTCTATCCACGGCAGATCTTTGTGTGGTTTCTTGGTGGTCTTACATTAGATGGCTTACTACTCCCAGAGATAGAATATTACCCTAGTTTTTCTGTATAGATTGAAATGTCTTGTCATTCTCCCTTCGTTATGCAAAAAGGATTGGTTTAACTATTATATTATGCTGCTTAGATTTAATCAACTGTATTGTTGCTGTTGACGAGGTTGTAGACATATTTGTAGATAGTGGGATGGTCAACTTGCTTGTTGCATTGAGTAGCTTGGGACATGGTTTTCATGTACTATATATTGGGCACGTATTTAATACAAATATCAAGGGAGTTCCAAAAGATTATTTATGGCTCTCATTTCATTGTTGATGTAGGTATGTTGTGACTCCTTACAAGGAATACCCGTTGTTGCTTGGCTTACTCTTGAAATTGCTGAAGGGTGACTTAGTGTGGTCTACCAGACGAGAAGTGCTCAAGGTAGTTTCTAGAGAAATAAATTTCTAGGCTAGATTATTCTACAACATAAGTTTTTTGAGAAACGTTTGATATATCTACAGGTTCTTGGAATTATGGGTGCTCTGGATCCTCATGTGCATAAGCGCAACCAACAAAGCTTATCAGGATCACATGGTGAAGTTGCTCGCGGCACTGGTGATTCAGGTCAACCTATTCCATTGATTGATGAGCTACCTGTGGAACTCCGGCCATCATTTGCTACATCTGAGGATTATTATTCAACGGTAATTCTTAATCTGTATGAATATTTTGCAAGTGTAGTCTGAATTGTGCTCATATTACTTTCCTCGTTGATATAGGTTGCTATCAACTCGCTTATGCGAATTCTTAGAGATGCATCCCTTCTTAGTTACCACAAAAGGGTTGTTAGATCTCTGATGATCATTTTCAAGGTAACTAAAACCATTTTGACTGTTTTTGGGATAAACATGTGATGAAATTGCAATGAACACATAACAAATAGATCACATCTTGTTTTTGCGAGGTTAGTCAATGGGTTTGGGATGCGTGCCTTACTTGCCAAAGGTAGGTTATATAGAATATTGTATCTCCAGCAGCTTTTTTCAATCAATGTTATCTCTGTTTTACGTTTTGGTATCTTTTCATGGACATACTATTGAAGCTGTTTCCGTGGTTCCTTAATTTTGGATACGTACACCTATTGTGCTACTTTTGAGTACTGTTACACTGTATGGTGATTTTGACGTCAGATATTTGAGATCTCTCAACCTTGTTCTGATTGAGAGTGAATTTTAACTATTATTCTTGACGGGCTAGGGTAACTGTCATCATTTTTTTATGCACTATATCTATCCTCCGACGTTTTGCTAATTTGTTGGGTTGGGTCCACCTCTGTTTCTTAAGGTTTTACCTGAGCTTTTTCACACTGTTCGCACTTCTGATGAGAACTTGAAGGACTTTATTACATGGGGTCTTGGGACTCTTGTTTCCATCGTGCGCCAGGTATATCCACCTTAATATTTGGAGTGACCAAAATACGTCTGACTTTATGTGAACTCTTAGCTAATGTTATCTTTCTACAGCACATACGCAAGTATCTGCCAGAGTTGCTCTCACTAGTCTCTGAATTATGGTCATCCTTCACCCTGCCAGGTCCTGTACGCCCCTCTCGTGGTCTTCCGGTAAGTTGTGTGCTGCCTAGAAAGCGATATGTTTCTTATTGGCTTTAAGGACATATATCTTATGGAGATTACTTCGTCTCTCTAGGTTCTGCATCTACTGGAACATCTTTGCTTGGCACTTAATGATGAATTCAGAACTTATCTTCCAGTCATCCTTCCATGTTTCATCCAAGTTTTAGGCGACGCGGAGCGGTTTAATGATTACATCTATGTTCCTGATATTCTCCACACGCTCGAAGTGTTTGGCGGTCAGTAAAACTTGTCTTGTTTTGACATCCTCATAGTTAGTTTGTATTATTTGGGCATGCAAGTTCTAGTAATTAACATATGCAATTTTCTTAATGGACGGTAACGAGGTTCCACAGTATCATATCTTGTATCGTAAGATTATTCAAGTAGCTTTGATTATACGCATACTTTTTTTCATCAATGAGAGAAAATCCAAGTTTTTTTTTGCATATTTAGTATCTTTGAATAGGCAGGTTGTTACTCCATAATTTCTATCTTCACACTATGGCCAGACTACACTCCGATTGTTGACCCTCTAGAGTCCATATGTGCAGGTACACTTGATGAGCACATGCATTTACTCCTTCCTGCCCTTATTCGATTGTTTAAAGTAGATGCTCCCGTAGCTATAAGACGCGATGCCATCAAAACTTTGACGAGAGTAATACCGTGTGTTCAGGTTAGGAGCTGTTTTTTCTTGCTTAATTATTAGTTTTTTTCTTTCCTTATGTCACTGATCCGGGAAATATTCCATATTGAGCTTCTTGTAATACCTTTTTAATTATCACTATATTCTCAGGTTACTGGTCATATCTCCGCCCTTGTGCATCACTTGAAGCTAGTATTAGATGGGTGAGTTTCCGTCTTCGTTTCATGACAACTGAAAAGCTCAATAATTATAATTGATCTCTATGGAAATTTATCTGTGCCTTTTCTTGGTATGCTGATTTTCACTGTCTGGACTTAGAAAACAGTGTCTTTTTTACTTTTTTGTAAGGTCTTTCTACGATGCTTTTGTATACTTGGGCAATTGTGTCACTATCCGGTTTTCTCTTTAAACTATATTGTGTTCATCCAATTAAGGATAGTGAATTTGAGATGCGAAACCCATAACATCCTAGAGTTGGCAAGGCAGTATCCAAAGATGGTTTAATTATTATTTTCCTCATTAGCTTTCAGTCTGTCATTGCTTACTGTTACAAAAAAATTTCCATGAATTGTTTATATTGCTCCTAAGTTATAAATTTTTCTGGCCCCGATTATTTGTCTCTGGAACTCTGCATCATGGAATGTTAGCTACTGTTATTGATGTGACTAAATATTTTTCTGGTGGGATTTTCGTTTCAAGTTTTTCTTTTCCTTTCTCGTGGTTTCAGCTTTACACGTATAAATTTTCTTATGGGGTCTTTGCTGTAATCTCAGGAAAAATGATGAGTTGCGGAAGGATGCTGTTGATGCACTATGCTGTTTGGCTCATGCTCTTGGAGTGGACTTCACCATATTCATTGAATCAATCCACAAGCTTTTGTTGAAGCATCGCTTGCGGGTCTTGCTTTCTACTATCTTCTACATAATAATATTACTAGAAATTTATCTGTCGTGTATGTGTATTATGGCATGAATGCATATAAATGTCATCCTTGTATATATACTTGTCTGGTAAATCTCAATATACAACACCTTTTCAGCATAAAGAATTTGAGGAGATTCACGCTAGATGGCGGAGACGTGAACCGTTGATTGTAGCTACAACAGCAACTCAACAATTAAGTAGGCGACTGCCAGTCGAGGTTATCAGGGATCCCGTAATTGAGAATGAGATCGATCCATTTGAAGAAGGAAATGACAGAAATCATCAGGTACTCTTTGTTGTGTCGTTTACATACACATACTGATCCTTGATGCGTTAAAATTTGGTTATCAAGTTTCAAGAGCTCATTATTTTACTGTAACATTGTACAACTTTCTGGTTGGTAGTTTTGTAGTTGATGGCATAGTCATTTTTGGTATGAGTTCATTGTGTCTCTGCATCTTTCCCTTAATTGTTGCAAAGATCGGTAAGAATACCGTGAAGGAGACAAACCTAGGGGGTTATTGCCTAATCTGGGATCCTAAGCTGATTAAGGCTGATCTTTTAACCAGCTTGGATTTTTATTTCATTTTTCTTATCCAAGTAATGGGTGGGTATCTGCTGTCTATAGCAACGTACATTCATTGAAGCTCAGTCTTGGTCCTTCAGAACCAACCTGAGCCATTTGCTTCAATGCGTTTGTAAATATGCCCCCTCTTTTTCTACTTCTCCATGGGCATTCCTTAAGCTTATATAAACAAATAAAAACGATATATGTGCTTGATTTAACATGATCCTGTTGTAAAGTTTCTTTAGTCTTTCGTTGTTTGAAAAAGCTAAAACTGTCACTTTTGGCTTATGATGATCTGTCTAACAGGTGAATGATGGTAGACTACGGACAGCTGGAGAAGCTTCTCAACGCAGCACCAAGGAAGATTGGGAGGAATGGATGAGACATTTTAGTATTGAATTACTTAAGGAGTCTCCCTCTCCAGCACTAAGAACTTGTGCAAAACTTGCTCAGTTGCAGGTGTTTCATCTATGCGCTTTCTTTTCTTCTCTTACAAGGGTATGCATTTTAATGATTGTCTTTTGCAGCCATTTGTCGGGAGAGAATTGTTTGCCGCTGGCTTTGTTAGTTGCTGGGCACAGCTGAACGAGGCTAGCCAAAAGCAGTTAGTTAGAAGCTTGGAGATGGCTTTTTCATCACCAAATATCCCTCCTGAGATTTTGGCGACACTACTCAATTTGGTACGTTCTTTGTTAAATTACTAGAAAATAAAGACAGGAAAGTGAGCTTGTTTCTTGTAATTAAGTCACTCGCTATGACAAACAGCAAGCTTGTTTCCTGTAACTATGGTTGTGCTAGTGTTTTAGCTTAGGTGAATACATAAGTGTTCAGAATGAGTTGACTACATCTAGTAAGATTGGAAACAAAAACTGCTTAGGTCACTATTTCCTTAGTGATTGCACCTGTTAGCCTTTCTACTGGAAGGATATAAAACACGTCTTTTGTTGTCAAAGCCATCAACTGAACAATCTGTAAGCGTTCTTGGAAACATGATGCAATCTAATATTAGTATCCAAATATCCGCTTACACTGTTTTCATTTAACCTATATCACGTTTGGTTCGCTAAAGAATCATATGTGGAATCAAAATGAACCTACCTCTCTGTGTGATCCTGTTGCTTTGTCCTGTAACTTGTGCTTGGCTTTCTCAATACTATACTTAGGCAGAGTTTATGGAACATGATGAGAAGCCTCTTCCCATTGATATTCGTCTCCTGGGTGCTCTTGCTGAAAAGGTTTGCCTGATGTACTCTCTAGTCAAATTAGATATGGTACTTCTGTCAATTTCATATCAAGCATTCATCTGACTTCCTTGGTAATGGTGCGATTCCCAACTTTGTAGTGCCGTGTTTATGCCAAAGCGCTGCATTATAAAGAGATGATATTTGAAGGTGCACGGTCCAGGAGGATGGATGCCAACCCAGTTGCTGTTGTCGAGGATCTTATACACATAAATAATCAGTTACACCAGCATGAGGTACACTTTTTTTTTGCATCCTATTTCGACCACCTCACCATCTTTGTTATGTGTCAATATTGATTGGTTGGGCTTTGTTGTCATAGGCTGCTGTCGGCATACTGACCTATGCTCAACAACATCTTGATGTGCAATTAAAAGAATCATGGTAACATGACTTTCTGAATCATGATGCACTTATTTTTTTGTTCTATTTGATAGGCTTGCGGACACAAGATTGTGGTTACTAGTTTCTTTAATCCTAAAGAGTGAAAAACAGTAATAGTGTTTGTTTCTAGGTATGAGAAGCTGCAGCGATGGGACGATGCACTCAAGGCGTACACTATAAAAGCATCTCAAACATCAAATCCGCATCTTGTATTAGAAGCCACGTTAGGTCTGTGGTAACCAAGTCTAATTTTAGGAAGATTCATTGAGTTTTTTTTGTCCTCTATAATGTTTGTTTTTTCTTGGAAGTGCAATCTAAGGTTTTGTGAGTCTTTTTTGGTCGATATGTATAATCAGGCTCTGAGCAGTTAATAGTGCATAGAGAATTGTGGGTCTTAATTCATAAAATTCCTGCTCTGTGACACGAATTGGCAGAAGAAAAAAATACATGCATCTGGTTTATGTGCATAAGCTCCATGATCTATCCGCATGAAGGCAATTTATTCATCATCAAGACATTTATTCGTCATGTCTTTACTATGGAGATGAAGGATGTGTGTGTGCAGGGTGAATTTATCTTTATATGATTCACAGATAGTCGCAGTATCTTGAGTGAATTACGCGCTCCTAGATCTCATCTCCCTAAGCTTCATAAGCTGATGGTTACTCTCTCGTAGTTTTTGTGATTTTGTTCCAATGCTAACATTTCCAGTTGAACATTGATTATATACCATATTCTAATGATGCTTTTTCTTTCCCTTTAATGAAATGTTCTAAATCTGTAGCTTATTGATCATGCTGTAGGACAAATGAGATGTCTTGCTGCACTTGCAAGATGGGAAGAGCTCAACAATCTCTGCAAAGAGTACTGGAGTCCAGCTGAGCCATCTGCGCGTCTGGAAATGGCACCAATGGTTGGTAACTTCTTCTTATGCTACATTTGGTGATACATCTACATTGTTACATGAATGTCTTTTCGCATCGATACTAGGCTGCGAATGCTGCGTGGAATATGGGAGAGTGGGATCAAATGGCGGAATATGTGTCTCGGTTAGATGATGGCGATGAAACAAAGCTTCGGGGTTTAGCAAGCCCTGCTTCTAGTGGCGATGGAAGCAGTAATGGGACATTCTTCAGGGCTGTCCTGTTAGTCCGAAGGGCGAAGGTACACTTAAAATATACTTTTATACTAGCAGGCTTTCTTATAATCTATTTGCAGACACTTATTTTTGTGTATGTGTGCCTGTGGTTATTTGTCTTTTCCTTTGAAGTATGATGAGGCGCGGGAATATGTTGAAAGAGCTAGAAAATGTCTTGCCACAGAACTTGCAGCGCTGGTAGGTTTTTCATTTCTGGCAGCATTTGCATATAACTTTTGTACTGATATCTATGAATCATCTGTTAGATCAGCACATATATTTTTAACTATTCTCAGCCTTTTCCATTATGTCATTGAAACTATTTGTGTGCGTCATGGGTTGTTGGAAGTAGGAAGATATATTCTTGGCATCATAGTTGCATGTTGAGCTCTATTTGGATAACATTTTTTCCATGCTATCGCTTGGTTCCTGTCAATAAATGCATCCTGTAATCACCACAGTTGTCTTCTTAGTTGCTCTTGGAGTATTTCTCATGTAGACTGAAAAGCTTTCTGCAGGTTTTGGAGAGCTATGAGCGTGCTTACATTAATATGGTTCGTGTTCAGCAGCTGTCAGAACTAGAGGAGGTCAGTTCTCAATTATTGAAGATCTCTCCTCCTTGCCACCCTTCCTAACCACATAGGGCTGATAGGAAAATAGGAGAAAAGATTAAATATTTATTTGATCGTATTTTGTATTAACATATACATGATGGATCTTTTGTTTCTTTGTATTTGTTTTCTTCCCGTTGTGTCGATAATAGGTAATTGAATATTATACGCTGCCTGTGGGAAATACTATTGCTGAGGAACGGAGAGCCCTAATTCGTAATATGTGGACTCAGCGGATTCAGGGATCTAAGCGTAATGTGGAGGTATATTACTTCTACTGTTTCCATGTTAGTTGAGCCACTTAGCTGAAATGAAAAGCCATTAGGAATTCTAAGCATCAAATATTGCGGTATGGCGACTTTAGTAAATGAGTCTTCCTAGGGAACAGAGATTGAGTTTTTTTCTTTATATCAAGGTTTGCTTTATTTATTTTTCGTCTTTTGATTTGTAAATAAAATTAGCTTCTTTACCAGACTGTTAGCCTTTACCATCATAGGTACACCTAAACAATAAGCTAACAAGGAAAGTCATTGGCATTTTATGGAGTGAACTCAGTTGTTCCTTATAATAGTCTGATTTAACACTTTATATTCTCAATACTGTTAGGTGTGGCAAGCACTTTTGGCTGTTCGGGCACTTGTGCTACCTCCTACAGAAGATGTTGAAACTTGGCTCAAGTTTGCCTCGCTTTGTCGAAAAAGTGGGAGGATCAGCCAGGCGAAGTCTACTCTACTCAAGCTCTTGCCGGTCTTGACCTTTTGCCTTTTGGTTGTAGGATTTACTTTGCTGCTTTATTCTGATTTGTCTAACTTGGGACCTCCTTATTTTGTAGTTTGATCCAGAATTATCGCCAGAAAACATGCAATATCACGGACCTCCACAAGTGATGCTTGGATACTTAAAATACCAATGGTCACTTGGAGAGGAACGTAAGCGCAAAGAGGCATTTACCAAGCTGCAGGTATGTCATATTACAAGTAGCTACTTACTTCGTTTGGGTTTATTCTCTTTCTCACATTTTCCCATTTTCCCATTTTCTTGCTTAAATGGCCATGTTGTATCTTCGCTCAATGTAAATTTACTTGTTTCTAGATTCTGACGAGAGAACTCTCAAGTGTGCCACATTCTCAATCTGACATGCTGGCTAGTATGGTATCTAGCAAGGGCTCAAATGTTCCACTTCTTGCACGTGTAAATCTCAAACTAGGAACATGGCAGTGGGCACTGTCTCCCGGATTGAATGATGGGTCTATTCAAGGTGAATTGTAGTTACTTTTAGCTGTGTAAGTGTAGTCAAACTATGTCTTACCATAACACTTTGGTGACAATATATGCTCTTTTTTTCCAGAAATCCTTGATGCATTTAGCAAATCCACCCTTTATGCTCCTAAATGGGCTAAGGCATGGCACACATGGGCATTATTCAATACGGCCGTGATGTCTCATTACATTTCAAGAGGTCAAATTGCTTCCCAGTTCGTTGTTGCTGCAGTCACTGGATATTTTCATTCAATAGCATGTGCAGCTAATGCCAAAGGAGTTGATGATAGTTTACAGGTAAAGTGTGCATGCTTCCATGGCTTTTCTATATTTCACATACCAAACCCGTGTCTTTCTTTTCTACACCTTGTTATGTCACGTAGATTAAGTCCCTACCTTACTACTTCTCTTTACTTGTTGAAGTGAGGAGTTGTTTTGACTCAGTGGTGGTCTGTTTTCGTTTGCATAAAAAAGCAAATAAATGTCATCTCTTATTCCTTATCAAACATTATTGGTTTGTGTATGAGCTTACCTTTTGAGGTTTCTCATATTATATGATAGAAAGAAGCACAAAAGTGATTGCTTTTAGGGAGTTTGCATTGCTTCAGACTGACTTTTACTCTGGTGTTGAATCTGCTTTATTAACATACATTTGAAGGGTAGGATGTTGTGAGGCAAAAGTGAACTGTTGACTAGAGTCTATGGTTTCTTTCAAGAATGTAAACGCTGGAAAAACTGCTGGCTAATATATCCTAACAATTTCTCCATAAGGAGACATTTTAATTTTTTTTCTCTCCTTACATTAAGTACTAAGTTGCTCTTGCTGAATTATTTTCCCTTCTGTCTCATTTCCTTAGGACATACTGCGTCTTCTCACGTTGTGGTTCAACCATGGAGCTACAGCTGACGTCCAAACAGCATTGCAGAGAGGATTCAGTCATGTCAACATCAACACATGGCTTGTTGTGTTGCCTCAGATAATTGCTAGGATACATTCAAATAATCGTGCTGTCAGGGAACTAATACAGTCCCTTCTCATCCGCATAGGAGAAAACCACCCACAGGTTTGCAGTTTTCATTGATCTAAACTTTAAAAATCTTCATTAGAATTGCGAATTTATGATAGTAATTAAGAAAGCTGCAAGATTCTTTACTCTGTGCCATTTTGATCGCAATTTACCTGCTTCGATTCGGATTTTACAGACATTTGATCTCTTTCACATGTATTAAGTGTTATACTAACTCTGGAATTCATAACTTCTCCTTTACTAATTTTTCCAAATGTTTTCAGGCACTTATGTATCCCCTTCTCGTTGCATGTAAATCAATAAGCAATCTGCGAAGAGCTGCAGCTCAAGAGGTGGTTGATAAAGTTCGCCAGCACAGTGGTGCACTCGTGGATCAGGTTAACAGTCATCTTCTTGTGTTTAACTTTGTCTATATTCTTGACAATATTTTCTTTTAACTGACGTAATTAACAACCAAAAAAAACAGGCGCAACTTGTATCACATGAACTTATCAGGGTTGCCATACTTTGGCATGAGATGTGGCATGAAGCACTAGAAGAAGCTAGTCGCTTGTATTTTGGTGAACATAACATTGAAGGAATGCTGAAAGTACTTGAACCATTACATGAGATGCTCGAAGAAGGTGCAAGAAAGGACAGTACGACCATACAAGAAAGAGCATTCATTGAGGTGGGGCCGTTTTCTATCCCGGTTAAAAACTTGCGTATATATCAGTGTTTTTATCACATTTACGGGCCTTAGGTTTGTCTTCATGTTATTTGTCATTTCATCTTTCTCTAGCACAGGACTGTACAGCATTGCGGCTTCTAGTTTTTTGCTATGTAACTTGTGGTTAATTGTTCTTTTTGGGGTTTAAAAAAGTTAAACTATCCAGGTGCCCTTGATAGAATTAGATGATAACTTTGTGGAGTGTTTGTTGTTTCATATATTTCAGTAAAGGCTAATTGTGAACTTAACGCGTTTCTTCATATCAGCAACTGAAGTTGGTGTATTGTTGGTGTATTGTTGGTGCAGGCATACCGTCACGAACTACTGGAGGCATATGAATGCTGTATCAACTACAAGAGAACTGGAAAAGATGCTGAACTTACACAGGTGACCAAAATATTAAATAAAAAATTCAGTTGAGTTCTTGCTTGTCATCTTGGAAAAGGGATGGAAATTGACATGGTTTTCTTTTCAATTGTTTTATCTTCATCAGGCGTGGGATCTTTACTATCACGTTTTCAAACGGATTGACAAGCAGCTGGCCAGTCTCACGACATTGGATTTGGAGGTAATAAGATTCTCTTTTTATGTTTCTTGCTTTCCTTTTGTCCTTCAATTCTAATCTGACTGGCACTTTACACGTTGGATAGTCTGTTTCTCCTGAATTGCTGCTGTGCCGCGACTTAGAGCTAGCCGTTCCTGGAACATATCGTGCAGGTAACATATTGAACTGCTAAAGTCTGTCTGATGCTTTTAACCCAGGCTTCCTTGCTTACATCTATACTTCGGTTTTCTTTGAATTAGATGCCCCCGTTGTGACAATATCATCGTTTTCACGCCAACTTGTTGTCATAACCTCTAAACAACGACCAAGGAAATTGACTATTCATGGAAATGACGGTGAGGACTACGCCTTTTTGTTGAAGGGACATGAAGATCTAAGGCAAGATGAGCGTGTTATGCAGGTGACTCTAAAAAAAAATCAGTTGTGGAGTATTATTCTGGTTGGAGAATTTGTAACTGAAGTTTGCAAGTGACTTCATATATATACAGTTTTCAACTACAATATCACACTTATCTCTTTCCTCTACGTTGTGTTTCAGCTTTTTGGTTTGGTGAACACTTTGCTTGAGAATTCCAGAAAAACTGCAGAAAAAGATCTGTCCATCCAGCGTTATTCTGTAATACCACTATCTCCCAACAGTGGACTCATTGGATGGGTTCCGAACTGTGATACCCTTCACCATCTTATTCGAGAGTACAGAGATGCGCGAAAGGTTTGTCTTGGATCATTATGGTTTTCACTCTTGAAGCTATCTGCAGTTCACGTTGATTCTTACACATGCCTTTCTGATTTTCAGATCATTCTTAATCAAGAACATAAACATATGCTGAGTTTTGCTCCAGACTATGACAATCTACCGCTTATATCAAAGGTTGAAGTATTTGAGTATGCTCTAGAAAACACAGAGGGAAATGATCTATCCAGGGTACTCAATTTCCTAATTCTAGTAACTTTCTCTTGGGTAGAGTACCTTATCTGGAATACTAAGTTGCTTCAATTCTTCTCCTTCTTGGTAGGTTCTCTGGTTAAAAAGTCGCTCATCAGAGGTATGGCTAGAGAGAAGAACCAACTATACTAGAAGTTTAGCAGTTATGAGTATGGTATGTGGTTGATTTCATCCTTTGTTCTCCACTTGTTTAGCATCTAATTAAAAAAAATCGGTTGTTTTAACTCGTGATTAAAAATGAACTTCTTGCATTACTTTTGTGTCAGGTTGGTTATATTCTCGGATTAGGTGATCGACACCCGAGTAACCTTATGCTACATAGATACAGGTACATAAAACTAAAAACGGTTTACATTACGCAAAAGATCCAACTGTTGGTTCTATTTCTTTACCAATGGTTCAATTTTGCAGTGGAAAAATCTTGCATATTGATTTTGGAGATTGTTTCGAGGCTTCTATGAATAGAGAGAAGTTTCCTGAAAAGGTATTTACTCTAATGTTTTTCTCATTTACTTGTTTGTGACAATTTTTGGGTATTAAAAAAGCGATGTGATGAGAGAACTTTGTTGGTTAAATAATGTTAGGTTCCGTTCCGTCTGACAAGAATGCTTGTCAAAGCAATGGAAGTCAGTGGCATCGAAGGAAATTTCCGCTCAACCTGCGAAAACGTTATGCAAGTTCTCAGAACCAACAAAGATAGTGTAATGGCAATGATGGAAGCATTTGTGCATGATCCTTTAATCAATTGGCGTCTTTTCAATTTCAATGAAGTCCCTCAATTAGCACTGCTCGGTAACAACAACCCGAATGCTCCTGCTGGTGTTGAGCCTGAGGAAGAAGATGAAGATCCTGCGGATATAGATCTTCCTCAGCCTCAAAGGAGTACTCGAGAGAAGGAAATTCTTCAGGTTTATTTTGGAAATCTTTCTCTTACTATAACTCAATTTTTTTTAAAAGGCGACGTTTTGCTTTAGTTATTGATTTGATTCTTGGATGATTTCAGGCTGTGAATATGCTTGGAGATGCTAATGAAGTGTTAAACGAGCGTGCAGTGGTTGTAATGGCTCGGATGAGTAATAAGCTTACGGGCCGAGATTTCTCTTCGTCTGCAATTCCTAGCAATCTCATTGCCGATCACAATAACTTGCTCGGAGGAGATTCTCATGAAGTCGAACATGGTTTGTCTGTGAAAGTTCAGGTTCAAAAACTAATCAATCAAGCAACCTCCCATGAAAATCTCTGTCAAAACTATGTCGGGTATGTTCATCTCGACTTGATATTCTTATGTTTTTTTTTATTAGCATATGTTTTATTTGTGGTATATTTAGACATTTTAATGTTTTTTAAGCATTTAAAACTATATTTATATTGAAACAGAGAGCATAAACTCTAAAAATTTATTGTCAATTTGGAAAATTTTAACTAATGCATGCCTATATGCATTATGCAAAAATGCCAGGGCTTGGAAATGTTTGATGTAATTTGTGATTTTTTTTTTTTTGGGCAGGTGGTGCCCTTTCTGGTGAGATGGGTCATCTGTACATTTTAATGTGAATAGGCTTTGTAATATTTAACAAAGTTGCATTTATTTGGATTTAATTTGATAATAAACTAACTATTTACTTTTCTGATGTAAATAATTTATTAGTTTCCTAGTCATCATGTATTATAAGATGTAGCGTGGTTGAGGATGTCACATTCTTTACATTTATCTTTTGTTTGCATCTGAAATATACATTTCTCACTTCTGAAGGTAATTATTTTATGAAACATATTAAGTTATTGAAATATGCATGTTCTTTCTCATAAAACATGTTATAGAGAATTTGGAGTTAAAAATAGATTTCATAAAATCCACTTGACCTTTCCAAATAAAGAATCTAATAAAGGTTTTAACACCATCCCAGTTACAATACTATTCTCTTGTAATGCAAATTTTGTTACACAATCTGTGTAAGGAATTGTGATTTTAAAAACGAAATACAAAATATAAAATTCAAATTTGTGTTGTGTGTTGTTTCATTTGTTGTCTTGTTGTCGTAATAAAGTTTTTATCAAAGCTACCAAAAACAAGACAATGTGTATCATTGAGGCAACTTGTGATAGTACACATTGGTATTAACTAAAAATGAATGATTTTCTTCTTTTATTTTTTTGCTTTTTTATCTATTTTTATTTTGTACCAATTATTACTTAAAAAAGACGAAAAAAACGAGACGTGGAGTATCGCGTTACGTTACCAATCTCCTTGCGGCAATTTAGCAGCCACACAACAACCTGAGAGTGTAAGCGCATTTTAGTATAATACGCCGTGTCCGTGCTAAAATACGCTTCGAGAGTTAAAGTTGATAACTTTCACCCTTCTCTCGCCACCACTTGCTTGAATATTTGACACATTTTCCCGAGAAAATCCAAACAAATAGAATTTTGCCGTCTGAAATTCTCTACAAGCTTCCTTCTTATTTATTCTCCGTCGGCGGCGGTTGGATCATGAATCTTTCCGATAACTGAAAGAAATCGAAAAAGGAAGAGAAAATTCGAAGTGAACAAGGAAAAAAAAATGGCTTCTTCTCTGGAGATTGTTAAATTTTGTGGTTTTTCTCCTGTATCGATTTCCCGCCATAAATCTCCAGTAAAATTGGAATCTAGAAAAAGGGTTTTCAGATTAACCGATTCCAGGAGCTGTCGTCGTCTTGGTAGATGTGTTAGGGTTTATTCATCTTCTCTTAACGGCGATAATCAGTCAAAAGGTCAGCTTTTGTTCCTTTTTCTTCTCTTGCTAATCTCTCTAGAAGGACTAATTAGGGTTAATTTGATTCTGCAATAAATGAAGAATCTGGATTACCACCCATAATTGTGATTAGTTCTTCAATCCTTTTGTTTAATCACTAATAAACACTCTTTATTGATATCTACTTGTTTCTCCTTGGTGTGTTTCTACTACTAATTGTGTATGTATTGCTTGAAACTGAAGTTTGATAGAGACATAATTGAGTAAGATTTTTGATTTGTTGAGTTGAGTTTTTGTAGGTGAAGAACCTCCAGAATCTTTGTTTATGAAAGAATTGAAGAGAAGAGGTATGACTCCTACTTCATTGCTTCAAGACTATGAAGTGAATGAAGATGAGATAAAAACCGGTAAAGAAACTGGAAATAGCTCGAAAACGACTGCAACTAGTCCCGCGTTCGATCAAAGCTTGTTGAATCAGAGAGAGAGATCGTTGGCTTTAAACAGCGAAGGGCTTGAGGTCAGATTAACACTAGTGCCAACTATATTATTAGTTCCTTTTCATATTAACAGATGAAATTATGTTTCTTTGCGGTCTTTTTCTATCCGGATGGTTCTTAGCAGCTAATGTAATTATAATAAAGGTTCATATTAGGAGTTGGAGTTTGTTAATTATAGAAATGCATTGTTGTTTATTGTTTTTCAGGGATTGATTCCGCGTGCTAAGATCTTGCTGACAATTGGAGGGACTTTCTTCTTGGGTTTTTGGCCGTTGATAGTCTTAACTCTCGGCACCTTCTCTGCCCTTTACCTCGTAAGTATTTGATAAGATCAAGAAAGTGTACTATTCTTAATTATCCTTTAGTAAACGATTACAATGAAGAACCGATGATCAAAACCTAAGAAAGCCAAATGTATTTTGGAGATTCGTTCGAGAGATCTCTTAGCATTTATGCTTATCAGTATTCTCTTACATTCTTCTCGCACATTGTTCCTGAACTAGTCTCTAATGTATATGGAATGAGTTTTTAAGGTTTCTTTCTTCTATAGTTTTAGTTTCTTTCCACAAATTGATTTTGTTGTTTTTTGGTTTTCTTGGAAAATATCAGTACTTTGGAGCAGATTTCGTTCATGATGGAAGCAGAACTCCGGTTTCACCACCACCGTACATCGATCCATATGCTCTGTTGGAGGATGAGAGGATATCAGGGATCGATCCTCGTGTAAATTATTAACAAGCAACAATCTGTTACTTATGCTCTACTAAAGTTAATATATTGCACTAAAGTATATATTTACTCCATTTGTTCTTGTTGCTTCTTTATCTATTATTCCTTTACGGTTGTAAAAAAAAAATGTCGCTTCTCTATTACTGCAACTTTAATAGGTAGAAAAGTGCCAATTCCATTCTTTCTCACTTCTAAAAAAAAAAAATCAAAAACAAATTTCCAACCTTTTGTATTTCTTACTTTCATTTTCAATAATGTTTAATCCGATTTCAACTTCTATACATATTTCTAACTAAATCCCCAGCTTCAATTAACGAGGTTACTTGATAATAGAGATCAGATATTAAGAAAACGCGAATCAACACACAAACGGAGTAGATAATAGAAATCAAAGCAAAAGATAGACAAAGGAGTTTTGAGAAAAAACACAGCTAAGACACGTTACAAGATAGTTTCGAGCCAATCCACACAACACAAGATGATAAAGACCCACACAAAATCCATTTTTATCGAAGCAGTCTTTTTCTCAGTACTCCTCACCTTCGTCATCCTCATCATCACCACCTTCAGCACCAACCTCTTCATAATCCTTCTCCAAAGCTGCAAGATCCTCACGAGCTTCCGAGAATTCTCCTTCCTCCATGCCCTCACCGACATACCAGTGAACGAATGCACGTTTCGCGTACATCAGATCGAACTTGTGATCAATCCTCGAGAAGACCTCAGCGACACTTGTGGAGTTTGAGATCATACAAACAGCTCTCTGCACTTTCGCAAGATCGCCTCCCGGAACAACAGTTGGTGGCTGGTAATTGATACCGCACTTGAATCCAGTAGGACACCAGTCAACAAACTGGATCGTGCGCTTGGTTTTGATGGTGCCAACAGCTGCGTTAACGTCTTTAGGGACGACATCACCACGGTACATCAAACAGCAAGCCATGTATTTCCCGTGACGCGGGTCACACTTTGCCATCATGGAAGCTGGCTCGAAAGCGCTGTTTGTAATCTCAGCAACTGAGAGTTGCTCGTGGAAGGCTTTCTCTGCGGAGATGACAGGTGCGTACGAGGAAAGCATGAAGTGGATTCTTGGGTATGGGACCAAGTTGGTTTGGAATTCAGTGACATCCACGTTCAAAGCACCATCGAACCTTAGAGAAGCAGTCAATGAAGAGATAACCTGCAATGAAATCAAGATTAGGAACGAAAAAAGCAACAAGATTAGTGTTTAGAGGGTTGTTTGTAGGCTTTGTACCTGAGAGACAAGACGGTTGAGGTTGGTGTAAGTTGGCCTCTCAATGCTCAGGGAGCGTCTGCAGATGTCGTAGATAGCTTCGTTGTCGAGGAGGATAGAGACATCAGTGTGCTCCAAGAGAGAGTGAGTGGAGAGGACACTGTTGTAAGGCTCAACAACAGAAGTAGAGACCTGTGGAGATGGGTAAACAGTGAAACCAAGCTTGGATTTTTTCCCGTAATCAACAGAGAGTCTCTCAAGGAGGAGGGATCCAAGCCCAGATCCAGTGCCTCCACCAACAGCGTTGAAGACAAGGAAACCTTGAAGACCAGTACAGTTATCAGCGAGCTTTCTGATACGGTCCAAGCACAGATCAACAATCTCTTTCCCAATGGTGTAATGTCCACGGGCGAAGTTGTTAGCTGCGTCTTCTTTACCGCTGATGAGTTGTTCAGGGTGGAAAAGCTGACGGTAAGTACCGGTTCTGACCTCATCGATCACAGTTGGCTCAAGATCAACAAAGACAGCACGCGGGACGTGTTTCCCTGCACCGGTTTCACTGAAGAAGGTGTTGAAAGCATCATCACCTCCGCCAACAGTCTTGTCACTCGGCATCTGTCCATCAGGCTGCACAATTCCAGATCCAGAAACACCAAATCAATACAAAAGATACACAAAATGAAGAGGATCCATAAGTGTAACGACATAGAAGCACGGCCATAAAAACAGAGAATCCGATCGAGAAACTTCCTGTTCATCGAATATTTTGAATGATAAAAAACACAAAAAAGGGACCTCGCATCAACCATAGCAATTTAACAAGACATCGACATCAAACACAGATCTAAACGGGTACGATCTGGAAAATAATCTACATGAGTTTTCGTTCATCGAATATTTATGAAAAATAAGAAACGGATCTCGCATCAACCACATGAAATTCTACAAGAGATCGAAATTAAACACAGATCTAAACATATACGTATTATAGATCTGCGAATTCACCAGAGATCTGAAGAACCAGAGAAATGAAAACACCAAATATCTCAGATCTGATCAAACAAACAACGATAAATTTAGCCAACCACAGATCTATAGGGAAGAGTCGAACCTGAATGCCATGTTCAAGGCAGTAAAGCTCCCAACAAGCATTTCCGACCTGAATACCAGCTTGACCAATGTGGATCGAGATACACTCCCTCATTTTCGTTTCGCCGGAGAAATATCTAGAAACTCGATTTGCAGGGTTGAAGACGAAGAAGAAGAAGATCGGAGGGCGTTTATGAAGACGCTCTCCTAAAAGATAGATCTAGATCTGGTTTTTTCGATTTCTAGGTTTTACGAAATGGTGTTTTGATGCGTTATTTATAGGTGAAACCATACCATCTGTGGTTAAACGGCTCTTATCGGACACGTGTAACGATGTAATTGGGTCACTGTTAACCACGGTTAATCTTATCCTCGTGAGCTGCATTTTTTCTAATTTTAAATTTTTGCCCGCTTAGGTTCTGTTTGGCAATCGATTCATGACCGTTTCTTTTTCATTTTGAAAATCATAATCCCTTCAATTTCGGGAATGAGGAACTTAACCGGACCTAAACCGGATTGGACCCAAAATCTATAGTAAACCGAAGCGATAAAGAAGTAAACCAGAAGATCCAAAAATCTTCGAAAGGGGGAAAAATGAGAGCCCTCGGAGCTACACGGCCATTGTTTTCCGATTTGCCGGGTTTTGTTCGCTCATGGCTTCCACCTTCAAGCTTCAAGGCGTTTGCTTCTGCTTCTTCGTCTCCTCCTCCGTCGGATTTGGATCTCCGGAATCAATCTCGCGGTGGCCTCCCTCGATTCTTCTCCGATGATCTTCCTTCTCGCAAGGCAAACCCTCTCTCTCTCTCTCATCACATAAGTTACTTGTATTGCGTGAAATGATGAAATTGAGCTTCTCTCTGTGTAAAATCAATTTTGATTATAGGGTGGAATTGTTCGTGTTCAAGGCTCTGAGTTTTGGCATATGGCTAAAGTTCTAAGACTGAAACCAGATGACAGGTATTAATACTACATTCAGAATTTGTTATGGACATTTCACATTGTTACATTCATGAAAGACCTTTTGTAAATTGGGTTGTTGTATCTTGCCTCAAAATCTTGAATTGTTCATAGTAAAACCAAGGAGCCATTTTTTTCATGAAGATCATAGTATCAAAAGTAACTCTGAGATGATATGAGGCCAACATTTTCTTTGTTTTAAGATCACTAAACCTAATCAGTAATTACTTGCACCGTTTTTTCTATGCAAAGGGTTGAACTCTTTAATGGCAAAGGAGGTTTGGTAGAAGGTTGTATACAAAGCATAGACAAAACCGGAGTTGATTTTATCGCACAAGAAGATCAGAAGGTGATTCTTCCTCAGGGCATGCAGTGGCAGGTGTTTGCAGCTTTTGGTATGAAATGAGACTGCTCTTAATTTGACAATATTGCCGGATTTTTTTTTATTCCCTGGTTTAGCATAAGTCATGATATCTTTAAAATTATGTGTTGTGTCAGGCACTTTGAAGGGTGGTCGGGCGGATTGGCTAATTGAGAAATGTACAGTATGTATCTACTTCTACTATGTTCGGGATAAATCACATGTGGATGTTGTGCCACTGAATATGTGTATATGCTCATCTTAGGAACTCGGAGCAAGCAGTGTCACACCACTTCTAACAGAAAGATCTTCCATAATCTCTGAAAACCGGGTTGACAGATTGGAACGTGTTAGTGTTGCTGCGGCTAAGCAATGTAAGTAACAATAGTATAGGGAAACGATTGATTAGTTTATCTTGCTCTTCTTTTTCCTTGGCGTTATAGTTGTATGATCACAAGCTATTTGCCTTGTCTTTTACTGTCACAGGCCAAAGGCTACATCAAATGGTACTGAGCCCTCCAATCAAATTTGGTACCCTCTTGGATCATGTATGTTTCAACATCTCTCTAAGCACACTCTAAGATCCTCGGTTTATAGAACTCCTGACGGGTTTTTTCTAAACACGCCTGAATACCTTTTGGGGTTTTCTAGATATCCAAGTCAAAACTATGTTTGATTGCTACAGCAGAAGCTACACCTCTTCTCAATGCAGTAAACTCCTCAGCAAAAGAGTCCAGCGGACTATTAATCGTTGGACCAGAAGGCGGTAAGAAACCGTATCTTCAATACATTTCTGGTGCAATTCTCTGTCTTAAAACTTCTGCTGATTTCCTATGCTTTCGCAAATTCTGAATCATTGGTTACTGCTCGAGTAGACACAAAATGAATGCTCTTGTTTATGACTTGTCTCAATGGGTACAATCTAACGGTAAACAATGAAATTGGAGCAGACTTCACGAAACTAGAGGTCGAGATGATGTTGGAAGCAGGCGGGACAGCGGTTGGACTCGGGCCACACCGGTTGAGAGTTGAGACTGCAACCATTGCTCTTCTGGCAACTCTAGTGATGTGGTCCGACTCTCAAGAAACGGTCTAAAAGCTGGTTAGGCTTTAGCTTTTGTTGCCTTTTGGGCTTTATCACGTGTTAAGAAATTTTTGGTAGGTAAGGTCTCTGGATTTTATTGATTAGAATCAAAAAGAATTTTTGAATATTTGTAATAGACTATATTTATTTAATAATATATGTGTTGTATAGGGAAAGAAACGAGAAGGTGGAAAGAAGAAGTGTGTTTTTCTTATTCTTTATTTTCTCATATACTACCTTTACACGAGTCACATATATATAGCCAAACAAAAACTAAGTGCACCGACTTATACTAAGTCGGTTAGGATAAAGAATAATAAAATATTACATTTGGATAATCATTATCGGAAACCTTATCATGGAAAAACCCAGTGGGACAAAAACCATGAAAAGGGAAAAAGAGTACAGTCTCCTCCTGGAAAAGATATATAAAATCTTTTCTTTATAGATCTCGTAGGTGACGCATTCCGATACTCTGAACATGTTTTCTGAACGTTGTAGTCGGAAGCGCTTTTGTAAATAGATCTGCAGCGTTGTCACTTGAGCGAATATATTGAACATCAATCTCCTGGTTTCTCTCGAGTTCTTGAGTGTAGGAAAAAAATCTCGGAGGAATGTGTTTCGTCCTATCGCTCTTGATGTAACCTTCTTTAATTTGGGTAACACATGCAGCATTATCTTCAAATAATATTGTTGGCTCTTTGCTGATGGTGATTCCGCTTGCTTCTTGAATATGTTGAGTCATTGATCTGAGTCATACACATTCTCTACATGCTTCATGAAGTGCAATAATTTCTGCATGATTCGAAGAAGTAGCGACCAAAGTTTGTTTCTGGGACCGCCATGAGATCGCAGTTCCACCAATTGTAAAAACATATCCGGTTTGCGATCGAGCTTTATGCGGATCTGATAAATAGCCTGCATCTGCAAAACCAACTAGACCATCCTCGGGGTTTCTTAAATAAAATAATCCAAACTCGATTGTACCTTGAAGATAACGAAATATGTGTTTTATCCCGTTCCAATGTCTGCGCGTAGGAGATGAACTGTACCTTGCAAGTAGATTAGTAGCGAAAGCTATATCTGGTCTAGTACAATTTGCAAGATATATTAGTCCACCAATAGCACTCATATAAGGTATTTCAGAACCTAATACTTCTTCATTACTTTCACAAGGTCGAAATGGATCCTTATCAACATCAAGCGATCTATTGACCATTGGGGTACTTAAAGGAGTCGCTTTATCCATATTAAAGCGTTTTAACACCCTTTTAGTGTAATTTGATTGATGCACAAAAATTCCATCTTTGAGATGTTCTATTTGAAGCCCGAGACAAAATTTTGTCTTTCCAAGATCTTTCATTTCGAACTCTTTTTTCATTTGAGTTCTTGCATCATCAATCTCCTTTTGAGTCCCAATTATGTTCAGGTCATCTACATATACAGCAATGATCACAAATCCTGACAGGGATTTCTTAATAAACACACAAGGGCATATCGCATTGTTGATGTATCCTTTACTAAACAAATATTCACTTAAGCGATTATACCACATGCGTCCGGATTGCTTTAATCCGTAAAGTGATCTTTGTAATTTGACCGAACATATTTCCTTAGATGATACTTCATGCATTTTTGATCCTTCTGGGATCTTTAATCCTTCTGGGATTTTCATATATATATCATTATCAAGTGATCCATATAGATATGCAGTCACAACATCCATTAGGTACATCTCCAAATTTTTAGATGTCGTTAGGCTCATTAAGTACCTGAATGTGATTGCATCCATAACCGGAGAATATGTCTCTTCATAATCAATTCTCGGTCTTTGAGAAAAACCTTGTGCCACAAGTCGGGCTTTATATCTTGTGACTTCGTTTTTCTCATTTCTTTTTCGCACAAAAACCCACTTGTACCCAACCGGTACTACATCTTTAGGTGTAATAACTATAGGTCCAAAAACATCTCTTTTATTGAAGGAGATTAATTCATTTCTCATGGCCATTTGCCATTTCTCCCAATCAGGCCTTTCCTGGCACTCTGATACGGACCTTGGGTCTGGATCATCATGATCAATTTCTTTGGATACAGAGAAAGAGAATATTCCATCAGTATCATCTATTTCATTTCTCACCCATAATTGTCCATTTTGGGCGTAATTAATGGAAATCTCATATTTTCCTGTATCATGTTCATCTTCTGAACATTTCTCTTTATCTGGTTCTTCTGAAACCCTTTCATATAGGTCTTCTGGATATTTTTCTTCATGTGGTTTCTCTAGAACCTTCTCATTTTGTTCTCCCAATTTCTTTTTCTTTCGGGGATTTTTATCCTTAGAGCCCATCGGCCTCCCCCTCTTTAATTGAACCTTAGGTTCATTTGCTCTGCTCCCATCAATTTGTTCTTCTGGAACATCGATTCTTGATGGAGCATTTGCAGCGGGTATATATGATTTAGTCACCCTTTTTGTATTTGTAAATGCATCTGGTAACTGATTTGCCATCTTTTGTAGGTGTACAATTTTCTGAACTTCCATTTCGCGTTGTTTTGTTGGGGGATCAAGATGTACCAAAGATGGTGTACACCAAGTAATATCTTTTGGTATTCCCTTAACTCCTCCCCCTAACGCTGGAAATTCTTCTTCATTAAAATGACAATCGGCAAAACGTGCCGTAAACATATCACCAGTTTTCGGTTCAAGATACCGAATTATACTTGGTGATGTATACCCGATATATATCCCCAGTCTTCTTTGTGGCCCCATTTTTGTTCTTTGCGGTGGGGCTATAGGAACATAAACCGCACACCCAAAAACTCGAAGATGGGATATATTTGGTTCATGACCAGATGTTAATTGTAATGGGGAATATTTATTATATGCACTTGGTCTTATCTGGACCAATGCCGCAGCATGCAATATAGCATGTCCCCATACATTAATTGGGAGATTTGTTCTCAATATTAACGGTCTTGCAATGAGTTGCAGCCGTTTAATCAAACTCTCAGCCATGCCATTTTGTGTATGAATATGGGGAACCGGGTGCTCAACATCTATCCCCATTGACATACAATAATCATTAAAAGCTTGTGAAGTGAATTCACCAGCATTATCAAGCCTAACTTTCTTTATGGTATAATCAGGAAATTGTGCTCTCAACCTGATTATTTGGGCAATGAATTTTGCGAAAGCCGTGTTACGTGTTGTCAACAGACACACGTGTGACCATCTACTGGATGCGTCAATTAATACCATAAAATATCGAAACGGCCCGCACGGTGGATGAATGGGTCCACATATATCGCCATGTATTCTCTCTAAGAATACTAGAGATTCATTCCCAACCTTAGCTGGTGATGGCCGAGTTATAAGTTTTCCTTGAGAACATGCTTTACATGAAAACTTGCCCGACTGAAAAATCTTCTGGTTTTTCAACGGGTGGCCACTAGAATTTTGCACAATTCTTCTCATCATGACTGATCCCGGATGTCCTAGCCTTTCATGCCAGACTTTAAATGTACTAGTAAACTTCTGGTTTACTGTAACATATGATTCAGTCATATTTATTTTTGTGCAATATAATCCGGAGGACGTCATTGGTAATTCTTCCAATATATGCTTCCTCTCCGATGTAATGCAAAGATATTCAATGCCATTCTTATTCATGGTCTCTATATGATATCCATTTCTTCGGATATCCTTGAAACTTAACAAGTTTCTGTATGAATCGGGGGAATATAATGCATCATTTATCTCAAACTTTGTCCCCTTTGGCATTGAAAATCTGACTCTTCCTGAGCCCATGATAATCTTTGCATTACCAGATACAGTACTCACGCTTCCAGCGGAGTCTTTCATTTCAAGAACGGAGAAATACTTTTTATCTTTAATTATTGTGTGCGTCGTCGCACTGTCTACCAGACATATATCTCCGTCCTTGATCTCAAACTTTGACATCTTCTGGTGTCACAATATTAATAAAAGATGCATTAATATTAAAAACAAAACTTTATATAACAGAAAGTTATAATACAACAAAAACTGTTTTAAAACGATACAAAACACAAGCATATTATACAAAGCGCTTAGATGACTAATTATCATGTCACATTGATTTTAGTTTTCATTTATACCCATTGATACTTCAGGATCAACGAGGTAGTCTGCGACATCAAGATGATTATCATCATTCAGGCCATTAAAGGAAGGTCCAGCTTCATCGGAGATAAAGTTTGTTTCAACATCCTTTTCTTTTGCCTTTTGTGATTCTTGATACAGATCGGCTAAATGTTTCGGCGTACGACATGTACGTATCCAATGACCTTTCATGCCGCATCTGTAACAGGCATTCTCCGTTTTTCTTTTATTCGCGCGACCAACTTCATTTTCATGAAATCTTTTGTTGGTTTTTCCCGCGTTGAAATTATTTGCCAGGAATCCTCTTCCTTGTCCTCGTCCACCACTTCTTCCATGACCGCGACCACGGCCTCTACCGCGACCACGTCCTCGTCCTCGGAAATTAGCTGCTACCACATTCGCTTCTGGGAATGGAGCCGATCCAGTTGGACGGGTTTCATGGTTCATTATCATGAGCTCATTATTTTGCTCAGCAACAAGGAGGACTTGCATCAAATTCGAATAACGGGTGAATTCTCTCGCCCGGTATTGTTGCTGCAGGATTACATTTCCAGGATGAAATGTTTGGAGAGTTTTTTCAATCATATCATAATCACTTACACTCTCTCCACATAACATTATCCTGGAGGTTATTCCGAACAAAGCGGAATTATATTCACTAACACTTTTGTAATCCTCAAACCGCAGATTCAACCACTCATGTTTTGCCTTTGGTAAGATCACATATTTCTGGTGATCAAACCTATCTTTGAGTGATTGCCAAAGATCTGCAGGATCTTCTTTCGTGATATATTCATCTTTTAAACCATCATGGATATGGTGGCGTAGAAATATCATGGCCTTTGCCTTTTTCTCATCGGATATCGTTGCCGATTTGGTACTGGTATCATCAGATGTCTTTTCCACTTCAGCGATGGCATTAAGAAGCCCATTCGCTTTTAGGTGCATCTTTGCACTTGCTGCCCATGTCATATAATTTTTCCCAGAAATATCAAGGGCAGCAATCTCAAGCTTTGCCAGGTTAGACATGATAACTATATCACAAAATTTTAAACATCAAATTAGTGAACAGCCTTACTAATTTTAATTTTCAATTTAAAGAATCGAGATAAAATAATTAAATATAATAACAGCAAAAAATTAAAATAATTTTAGGAGGCAGAGCCTTCCATATAATGAGCAATAATAATTAAGAGAAATAAATAATAAATAAATAGGCATAGTCTTCCACATAATCCAGGAGGCAGAGCCTGCCATATGATAATGGAGACACCATATTTAATTTGATCGAGGAGGCAGCGCCTACCATAAATAACGATCAACTCGGAAAAGACATAGCCTATTATATGTCTTTTCTACTGATAATCAGGAGGCAGAGCCTACCATAAAATCAAGGAGGAGGCGAACCTACCACTTCGTAAATAACATATAAAATTAAATTTATATTATATAACATAAATTAAACCTCACCCTTTCGGTATAGAACGGTATGGGATTGATCGGAACGGATATAGAGACGCTCGTGCTGATAACGTGTAATAGACTATATTTATTTAATAATATATGTGTTGTATAGGGAAAGAAACGAGAAGGGGGAAAGAAGAAGTGTGTTTTTCTTATTCTTTATTTTCTCATATACTACCTTTACACAAGTCACATATATATAGGCAAACAAAAACTAAGTGCACCGACTTATACTAAGTCGGTTAGGATAAAGAATAATAAAATATTACATTTGGATAATCATTATCCATAACCCCCTAACGCTGAAAATTCTTCTTCATTAAAATGACAATCGGCAAAACGTGCCGTAAACATATCAAATGTAATATGACTGAATCATATGTTACAGTAAACCAGAAGTTTACTAGTACATTTAAAGTATGGCATGAAAGGCTATGACATCCGGGATCAGTCATGATGAGAAGAATTGTGCAAAATTCTAGTGGCCACCCGTTGAAAAACCAGAATCAAAAAGAATTTTTGAATATTTAAATTTTTTTTTTTCTTTACACTAATCAAACTTATTTTTATCTTACTGCTATTCTCGATTTCCTTAAAAGGGCGCTCAACCAACAAGAACAGTTCATGATATTTCAAAGAAGGCAGGGCTTTTTTCGGAATTAAGAGATCGGTAAATCAAGGACTCCATCACTAAAGACAACTTCATATAATAGATTGCACAACTCATGTTAACTTGCAAGTTGAGTTTGAGAGCATACCTGATACATATTACTGACCTAACGAATATGTCCTGATAAACACCTAAGAACAAATTGAAAAGTTACCAACTCCCTAAGAAGGATGATCAATTTGGCAGATGGGGTACCGAGTCCATCCACCGCGGAAGCACAAATTGGGATAACATGAGAATCCTAGAAGGATCGTGCATGCCTTCCATATACCCCTTAGATTCAAGTCTGTTTACGCGATAACAACCTTCACTGCTACTACAGCCCACTGATTTTTTATGAAACATAAACTTTTGCGTCTGCAAGTTACCCGATACCAAACAATTGTGTTGTCGACTCCATAGATAGACGATATCAGAATCAAACGGATTCATTGCCATGGGAATACAATCGACATCAAATCCAACAGATGCCAAGTTGGTTTCTCCCCGTGACAACTGCCAGCATTCACTACTCCCAGAGTTGTTGTTATTATTCAGACTCCAAACCTTCAATCTTCGATCTAGTAATTCAATGTAGATAACATTTCCTCCTGAAGTAGTGAAGCATCTCCTAACATGTTTGTTATACGGAAGAGGGAGAGGTATAATCCGACACTGATCATCAACTTCAGGGCCATAGAAATCATGAGCTATGAGGAGACCAGGTTCAGTAGGATCCAATCTCCTTCCCCACAGATAAAGCATCCCGTTGAGATTCACGGGATGGTAATAAGAAATAGTGCGGTTGAGAGGATGAGAGGAGAGAAGTCGCTTGGAAGTCCATAAACCTGTCTCAGACGAATACACATTCACCCTCCATTCATACATTCCCATGTTGTCTGATTCCATCCGTTGACAAGTCCTAACCACTTTGAAGCTTGAAACGAGACCAAACCAGTGGCGATACATGGTTCTGGAGGCGGAGGGATTTCAACCCATTGTTGTAAAACTGGATTACCAACAAAGGATTTATGAAATGGAGCCATCTTCTCAGGGCGGGCTGATGCGTTGATCCAAATCAATCCATTGGAAGAAGCATCTAAAGGTAGCGAGATCATGATACCTTCCAAAAGACAAGATATAAGAACCCAGAGATTTGGGAAGACCCCATGTCTCGCATCCATGGAAGCCTATAGCTTCTGCGATGGGACGAAGATAGTCGGTTGGGAACATGAGTGACCATGAGGAAGATGAGCTTTTGTGTAGAGATACGAAGAGACGGCGGAAATACGACGATTCTATTACCGATTTCCATGTTTTGCACACCGATCTGAATCTCGCGATGCTTCTCAGAGGTAATCTCGCAACTATCTCCAACAATGTCTCCTCTGGGATTGTTCTTGTTGTTGTTCTGCTACTTCTCGTCTCCATCGGCATTTTGCTAATTCACGTCAAGGATTTAGGGTTTCCTCTTCGTCCCTCTCAGTCATTTGCAGTTTCTCTTTTCGAGGTTTTAAATTTTATTTGTAGTTGTCAAGAATTAATTAACCTTACACAATGGTTTGAGTTTTTTGTAGCTCTGATTCAACGTCTCGTATCGGGCCTTAATGGAGAAATGTAATGGGCCTCTCTTTAACAAGAATTACGGCCCATTCTATATTTAGTAGGCACATTATAGAACTTGGAAGCTTCTTGACCTATCTTGTTCTCATACTTATCTGTTTTCTTTAAACAGAAAGAAACCTAAAATACGAACCATATTCAATCAACATTTCTGATTTTGAAAAAACGATTATACATAAATTGCACAGCTAATGTTAACCTGCAAGTTGAATTTGAGAGCATTTAAGTCATCACAAAAGAGGAGACCTGATACATACATACTGATAGATCGACCTAACGAATCTGTCCTGATTACGAACAAGTATAAAACAAAAGACTTAAACACCCAAGAAGAAGCTTTGCAAAACTTACCAACTCCCTAAGAAGGATAATCAATTTGGCGGACGAGGTACCGAGTCCATCCATCGTGGGAGAACAAATTGGGATACCTTGACAATTGAAGTTGCAGAATGATTACCTTCCATATACCTTTTAGAATCGGATGTGTTTATGCGACAACAACCTTCACAATTGATTTCATATTGATTTCTTCCCGTAACAATTGCCAGCATTCACTACTCTCAGAGTTGTTGTTATTCAGCCTCCAAACCTTCAATCTTCGATCTAGTAATTCAATGTAGATAACATCTCCTCCTGAAGTAGTGAAGCATCTCCTAACGTGTTTGTTATACGGAAGAGGGAGAGGTATAATTCGACACTGATCATCGGCTTCTTCAGGGCAATAGAAGTCATGAGCATTAAGGACATCAGGTTCAGTAGAATGCGAACCTATTTTCAACAGATAAATCAACCCGTTGAAATTTATGGAAGAGCAGCAATCAGGGTGGTATATAGGATACGAGGAGAGAAGTCGCTTGAAAGTCCATAAACCTGTCTCATACGAATACACGTACACTCTCCATTCATATGTAACACTGTCTCTACTTTGAAAAGTCCTAACCTCAGCTGCACCGGGATGGATACGGGAATAGAAACAGAGATGGAAACGGGGACGAGAAACGGAAATATAAAGAAGCGGGTACGACAATATAATATAAGCAAAAATACCCATACAGAAAATAAGTATCATATACGTCAAAACATAATGAAAAAAAACTAGTTTAATATCTTAACTAACGAAAAATAAGCTACTTAACTATGATTGAGAAACTCGTCTTCAAAGTCTGGTTCATCTAGAAAAAGTTTTAAAAAATCCAAAAATCTCTCATCTTCCAGTGGATAGAAGCATCTCCACCAACATCCCACATCTTAGTTTTCTCATCTTTATACCGAGAAGAATTCCTTGATAAAGGACATAGATTGTTGTGGATGAAAACCAAGTCTCGAGCGCGACTTGGTAACAACCTGTTCCGCCTAAGGGAACGAATGAATCATCGATACCGATGGTGAAGGAAGGGATTGTATGGAATAGATCAAGCAGAGAATCTTAAAACAACAAAAGAGATGTGACTTGTGAGTCTCGCGACGGTGAAGATGATGATCGTGAGACACAAATTCAAAGAGTAAGTAAAATAAAAAACCCTAGATTTCTTTGTATATGATCACATAGACGTTAGTTTGATTAGACTTTTCCTTTTCCTTTATATTTTTCTTTTGGAAACATTAAGTTAAATGCAATTTTTTTGTTTTTGTGCGTGTGCGCGCTTTTGTTCTTGAAATTATGACAGAAACCGTATGGTTTGATTGGTTTAGATGAACATGATATACATAATTAAGAAATTGATTTGAGAAAAACTTTGGACCACTTAAGAAGGAGATTATGAATATTAGCATCCATGCGAGTGCCAACTCCACCCCACACTAACATATCAGCCATGTCTCCAATCGACGACCCACTCACTTCTTTCACCTCTTGGAACCCAATCCTTCTGTAAAACCTAACCAGCTGGACACATGAAAGTTCGGTTTAGTTCACTATCAGTTGGTACATGTTAAACCGAATGGAGATCGGAATTAAATTGCGTTGGTCCGATCGTACAAAGGGAGTTCTTGTACATTATTAAGACCAGACCGAAATGTGTTTATGAACCAATTAGTTTTTGTAAAACCAAAAATCAAAAACCAAAACAAAACCGTGATCGATTTCAATATAACCAAATCAAACTGAATCGAATAAACCGAAATTTATTGATATCTTTTGTTAAATATTTTGCAATCATATTACATAAATATAATAGTAATTAATTATATTTTCATATTTTTTAAGTTACTTTTCTAACTAAAACCGAATTAAATCCAATTCTAACAAGACCTAACTATATCAAACCAATCCAAAACGAATTTCAAATGGTTTGATTTGGTTTCGGTTTTTTATAAAAATACCAAAACAAAAAACCGAAAAACATCGAAAACAAAACCAAACCGTATACCAAATTATTCACCCCTATTGAGACTGGGACCACCGAATTAAAAGGTTAACCTCTTGGATTCGGTCCGGTTCAGTAAATAACCAAACCAAATTCTCAATTTCAATTTCGATAGAGAGAGAGAGAGAGAGTTACCTTGGAATGGTAGAGATCGGAGTCGTAGATAGCGAGAAGCTGAGCAGTGCGGCAACCACAGTCATAGCCATGGCGAATCGCTACAGCTCCGACGTATAAACCAACTCCAAGAACAGATTTATCCATCGTCATCGTCTCTTTCGTCAATCTTATCGTATCCAGATGCAGAACCAAACCGCGTCCGAACCATGGCCGAACAACTCCCTCTGCTCGTCCGACTTCACCGCCTGTGTCTGCGTTCTTACCCGTCACTCTGAAAAACGGTCCTAAAGTCTGAATCTTTAAGTCAAGGTTTCGAGCTCTTGATGACGTCAAGATGTCGGACATCGACGGTAGGGATTTGGGTTCGCCGAGGGAATTGGACAGTGAGAGATTGAGTTTCGGTGGGATCCTCAGAGCCATCTTCATTTCTTCTGGGTTTCGTTCCTGAAAGGAGTGTTAAGATAAATAATCTGTAATCTGCAATGGGGATAATATAACACAGATGACACGTGGCATCCACCCAGAGAATCGAACATCACTAAAGGGAGCACCTTTAAAAAACCGAGTGAAGACTTATGACATGAACAAGGCTTACGAGTTTTGGTTGGTCTTTGTGAAGAATGTGTGTATTGGGATGTGTTTGTTACCATCCTTTTGATCTTGTTTCTGCTTCTTTGGCTTCGAATTTGCCTTTTCCTTTCCGAGAATCCTAAACGATGATGAAGTTTCAGTGAGAAGCAGAGACTTGTGAGAAGATAGAAAGGTTTAAGAGGTTGTTACTGTGAGCTGACCTTCGTTTTGAAGTAGGTGTTGTGGAAGAACTAGAGCCAGATTCTTCGTTTTGAAGTCTCTGAGCGAGATGGAAATCAGAGTGTTCTTGTCGTTCTTCAACAAAAGATGGAGGTAGCTCAATCCCACACAAGTTGCATTTGTAGCCATCAACCCAAAATAACGGCTCCTTCTGCGGAAACAATGAAAATGCTTCTGTGTTTTGTGCATTAGATTTAGCATTCGTTGAGTGACTCGTATCTGGTTTACGCTCCTTGTATTTTATGAGCAGAGCATCTCCTTCCAATACTTGTGGCCTTTCTTCTTTTTTCATACATTCTTGATTTGGAGTTACTTCGTCAGCATCTATTTGGGATTGTTCTTCATACTCGACAACATCCTTCAGTTGAGCAAACCTTGTCTCATGGGAACCAAAGGATAAACTCAAGCTCTCGTCATTACTTAAGCAATTTTTACTGGCATCTAAGTCGTTATCATCCAGATTTTGCCTCGAGAAATCCTTTTGAATGATGAACTTGGTGATAGTTTCCTGTGAGGGATCAGAATGGCGGATTTCTTCATTGAATTGAGACATGCGCAACCCTGCACATATGGATTTAAGTAGATAAGCGAGTATATTTAATAACATGTTTCTAAAGAGAGAAGGATGACGGACGCTATAGAGCCCCACCTATCAGCCTTACAGAAACAGGAAGTTCTGCCTTCAACAGTTTCGTAGCATGCTTTAGTATATCCTCGCTTGAACATGTGTACCTCTGCAGGCTCACAGCTCTGCTCCTAATCTGAGGATAGCAGATTTTCACACTTCCAGCACAAAAATGGATTTCAAAGAAGAGAAAGAAAATAAAATTTGGAAAAGCACCTCAAAAGTGGCAGTTTTCAGTTTAAGTGTCAACGTTCTTGCCGTTAGACCCTCCTTTTTCATGTCATCAGATAACATTTCTGCAATTTCAGCTGCCAAGAACAGTAGAGAGAGCGAAGCAAATCTTTTAAGTCAAATATAGATTTTCTTAATCTAAAAGTTTGAAATGCACCCTGAGGCAAATAGGTTGATGTACGAGTGCTCACTACTCCAAGGAAAAAAACTATGATCATAAACATACATATTATAAAACAATCCTTAATTGTGTCAGATTTCTATAGATTCAATGTGCCTTTGATTTTGAGTTGTAGGTCTCAGGAGAAAGAGAAAAAGAAAAACAACATGAATGCTTAAACTACTCACCCAACTTCGAATATAGCAATCTTTCATCTTCTGTCGCTGAAAATGTCCTCTCACTGCTAATACTTTTACGAGACCTTACCTGAGGGGTGTCTGTTTTCCCAAGCCCCAGTCCAACAGACAGAAAAAAGTCTACAAAAAATTGAATCTTTCATGTGAGATATGACTTAACAAGTAATGTCGACAAACAAACAAATCCTTCACTGGAAAGGAACAGTAAAAAGAAAGCAGGAGGTGCTGCTACCTGCTGAAGACTGGGAGAAGAGAGCGTAGAGAAGAGACCCCTTCTGCACCATCTCCTCACAGGTTTTAATTCCCAAAGCATCCTTCAGAATATGTTCGGTAACCTTACCAATTCCCCCAATCTGTTAACCAATTTTGACATTGCATTAATATAACGAGTAAATATAGAAACACAGCATCTTTCCTAGCCCAGATTCTCAAACCTTAATCGACTTTATTTTTCACAAAACTATGCCAACGGTTTTGACAACTCATAAAGAACCAACCTCCAGCCGTCACAAACAATGCGAGGGTTTGAAAGTTCTGTGCCAAACAGAAACTAAGTTCTGCATGGCATCTCTACTACTGCCAATGTTCTAAGTTTCTATTGAATATCTACTCTCGCCCTCGTAAATGTAACATCATCTGCACTTCTACCCAGAAAATTATGAGCTTGGGAATAATTAGAGTAATAGTCTCTCTTCATAGAC
The DNA here is from genome assembly GCA_900406555.1 of Pseudoturritis turrita. Taxonomy (NCBI): domain Eukaryota; kingdom Viridiplantae; phylum Streptophyta; class Magnoliopsida; order Brassicales; family Brassicaceae; genus Pseudoturritis; species Pseudoturritis turrita. The sequence continues at coordinate 465,883 of OVBL01000085.1, forward strand.
CTTTAAGAAAGAAAAAAAATGCTTCCAACAGAAATTGACAGCCAAAGCAACAATTCGGGATCACATACCTTTCTTATAGGAAGGGAAGATATGAATGTCATGACAGTTGATCGGTCATTTTGCAGAATAAACTGTCCATTAGGCTTGTTTATGTCTGAGCAAACCTGAAATATGGTAAGGAATAGATTAAGAAAACATTTTTTTGTAAAAGAGTAATATATACCACACTGACACACGTAACATGGAAATGAGAAGAATAAAGATTTGGTAGAAGAATAGAAGGTTATGCACATATAAAGAGAACCTTGGCTAACAAGCGGTTTGCCGCTACTCCAGCACTGCATGTCAGTCCAGTCTCGGAATAAACAGAAGATCTAAGCTCCTCTGCAATCTGCACAAAGTAAGGAAATGAACAGGGTACAGTTGCAGTGTCAGTCGAAAATTCTCTCAAAGAAGATACAACCATCACAAAAGAATGCATCTCATGAGCTCACACTTACTTCTCCACCTGAAAGACCTCGTTCTCGACAAACCTCAGTTATGTCAAGGTAGGCTTCATCCAAGCTCCCAGCGATGAAGTGAGGATCATAGTTCCTAAAAACTAAATGTAACACATGTATGCAAGTAAGAGCAGAGAAACTAGAGCAGCAAGCATAACGCTACACATGTCGAAAGAGGAACAACTAACCCTTTCTTGTTAAATCACTGTAGTGAGTATACTTGGTGAAATCTACAGGAACAAATATCAAATCTGGACACAATTTACGAGCAATGAAGCCAGGCATAGCAGCACGGACCCCAAACTTCCTTGCCTAATAGAGATAGATGGTGTAAACTTTAACAATAAGTACAAGTTGTAACCATAAGTTCACCGGATGAAAACCACAGCATACCTCATAATTAGCTGTGGAGATCATGGACAAGCCTCCAACGGCCATTGGCTTTCCCTTGAGCGAAGGATTACTCAAAGTTTCAACAGCAGCATAAAAAGCATCCATATCAACATGCAGCCAAATTCTGGATAGGTCACGCGTAGCTTCTAACTCTAAGATCCTTCTATCAACCACCTTTATATAACAAAGGTATATACTTTACGGCTACCAAAATGAAAATGAAACAGAACCAGAATTCTCTATTATATAGCCAAGAATAGAAAAAAGAGAACACTCATTCCTCGGACAAAGAAGAAGATAGTTTACATACCTTCTGATAAGTAGATAAATCAGCAGAAGAGAGCTTTGCAGACCTATCACGCATATGTTCTATCTTTTGTTTCATAAGAGCTTCTTTACGTTCCTCGTTTTGAAAATATTTTGATCCTTTACTCATTTCATAGACAATCCTCTGGACTTTCTCTTTATCAACTCCTTCCATTCCTAACGAATATACAAACAGAAACATTAACGAGTTTCAGAAACTTAAACTTCGAACATCACCCAATAAGTAAAGATGAAAAATTAAGAATATGATATTCCGCAATTTCCAAAAATTGAAATCTTCATCATCTATAAAACCAAAAACAGATGAAAAACTGTTCGAAGACCATTCAAATATATAACCCAAAATCAACGAATCGATCGATTTTCCAGAATCATCGGAGTGATTCTACTGAAGAAGAAACAAATCGCGAAGAGAATCCGGACACTGGAAAAAAAAACCATATGGGAAATAATATCTGGGAACAAACCCGCTTTGGCGTTGGTGAAGACGGTGCTGTATGATTCCCATGGACGCGACGAATTATTGGTCGATGATTCGCCATTATCCATCTTCTCCAGTCTCCTTCTTCTTCTTCGAAGCTTGTTGGAGAAGAAGAAGAGAAACAGCTTTGGTCCGCGAAATGATTTGGAAAAAGCCCGCCCGATTATTACCTGAACCGAACCGAACCGATAAATATTTATTGCGATTTTAATTTCATTTCAACTCTCTAATGGGCTAATGTAAAGCCCAATAAACGTTACATTTATGCTTGGGAGCTTTATATAAAGCTATAGACTTCCATGGATGCGAGACATGGGATCTTCCCAAATCTCTAGGTTCTTATATCTTGTCTTTTCGAAGGTATCTGAACCTCCCGATACCTCGTCCGCCAAATTGATTATCCTTCTTAGGGAGTTGGTAAGTTTTGCAAAGCTTCTTCTTCGGTGTTTAAGTCTTTTGTTTTATACTTGTTCGTAATCAGGACAGATTCGTTAGGTCAATCTATCAGTATGTATGTATCAGGTCTCCTCTTTTGTGATGACTTAAATGCTCTCAAATTCAACTTGCAGGTTAACATTAGCTGTGCAATTTATCTATAATCGTTTTTTCAAAATCAGAAATGTTGATTGAATATGGTTCGTATTTTAGGTTTCTTTCTGTTTAAAGAAAACAGATAAGTATGAGAACAAGATAGGTCAAGAAGCTTCCAAGTTCTATAAGATGGCGCACGCGGTAAGATCCTTTGCCGGTTCTGTTTATGAACGACTACAATACGATGGAAGATAGTCGAGACTCGAAGACCACGCCGGATAAGTATTTAGTGAAGTTAAAAATGATTCAGTCGTTTAACCAAAGGATTCCTATGGGGATCGGTTTTGAGGGACATTGGTCCAGTCCGGTAAAATCTTCCTTACGTGAGATCTGTACTCGAAAAATTGGCTGCCACCGGATCGCCTATCTGGCTTACCGAGATTGATGTTCAACGCGGAGGAACTCATGTAAAAAAAAAAGGCCTTTACTTGAGATGCAAGAAACCACATAAGAATGCTCACTTGAGATGCAAGAAACGATCTAATGCTTTTGTGTGTGTTTGATCTTGTGATGAAACCAGGGGCAGGGGATCTTGAGAAGATAGTAAGAGAAGCACATTCGCACCCACAAGTGAAAGGCATTGTAATCTGGCCGGCTTGGAAACCAGAAGGATGCTACAAAATGTGTCTAACGGATAGCAGTTTCAAGAACTTAGCAATTGGAGATGTCGTGGACAAGCTTATCCGCGAAACGGGGAGGTTTATAAGCACATCATTAACCGGGAAAACAGAAAATTAAGGCTCTTTAGAAACCTCTCTTTTTCATGGAGACTACGAGCTTCAAATCTCTTCTCCTCTCCACTCTCTTGACTCTGTCATTGCATCCACAAGCTTCAGCTTGGAATCTGGTACTCCATCGCTTCTCGAAATTAGGGTGTATTGAGAAAGTGAACGAAACAGATTCGAAAACCGAATAAACACAACATTTATAAATTACCGATCAATTTTCTAGTTACATAGACAACAAAAACTTATCATCATCATCATCATCATTTGTTGGCCTTGAGCCATTCAAGAATCCGTTTCTCAGACTCACTGAGCTCTGCTTCTGTCTTTCCTTTTATAGATCCTTCAACAAACTCAAAGTAGTCTTTATAATTCCTCTTGTAATAACTGTCCAATCTCTGTTCAATCAAGAAATCATGAGAAATTTTCAGACAAAAGATAAACAAAAAATGCGTTTTTGGTAAATTCGGTTTTCATTACCTCCTTGTCGTTCTTGGCTTTGTTTTCTTCAGTCTTCTTCAAATACTCTGAAACAATTCTTCCCCACAAAACGACGTAGTTTAGGCAAAAAGAAACATCGAAACGAAAGAAACACAACTAAGCATTTTTATATTACTCTGGAGAAGCTGATCGCTGGTGGTCAAAGCGGCGGCGAGGAAGGAAGAGGAAGAGAAAATGATGTTTCTGCGTCCTAAATCAGCGTTTGGAGCGGTTAAACAACCGCGTTTGGAATCGTTTCTTCGCACAGCTTGAACATTGGAGGAAGCGTATTTGTTAACTGTAACTGTTAAAGCCATGAGAATGCTTTGGCTTATGGAACTCATCTTCTCTTCTTCGCCAGAAGATAAGATTTTTTGTAAGTGTCTTATCTACATTTCAGAGAAAGCAAACATTTTTTATTTATGAAAAAGTCCCTTAACTATGTAGTGTTACAAGATAAACCCCTAATCTATTAAAAATTGATGTCAAATCCGACATGAATTGTCGAGAGAATAATATTTTTTTTTTGGTGTTATTGAATCAATGATTTAAAGTCAATTCCATCAGTTTTAAAATCTTCAAAATTTTAATTTTTGATGGAGTCTGTGTGTGGATTCTAAAATCTCTGCAGTATACCTTGGATTTTGTTTCTAATCATTTGTTCATTAAACTCCATCTACAAGTCATTTCAAATCCATTAAAAACAAATATTTCCAGAATCTTTTAATGTTGAATAACACTGAATTTTAATGATGGATTTAAAATCTTTTACTGAATAACACCAGATTTTAAAATCTTTAAGACATGATTTACAAATACCATATCCAATAACAGCAGATTTTAAAGTAGGATTTAGAATCATTGATTGAATAACAGTGGATTCTGCTTAGATTTAAACTCTATTAAAATCCATCATTGAATAACACCCCTCTAGTTTCTTGAGAGAAGCAAACATTTAGACCCCAAAGAAAAAGAAAAAACAACCCTCCTTTTATTTATAAAAATATCTTTAACTATGTAATTTTATAAGATAAACTCATAATCTATTTGATAAAAAAAAAATTCATAATCTATTAAAATAGATATGAAACTCAAACATAAATTTGTAGAGAAAACACCGATTTCATAGATATGATAAATCTGATTGCTAAGATAAATTAGTAAGAATTGTTAGCGTAAAAGAATAGTAATGGTAAAAATTGTTGGAATAGTTGCAAACGTTACAAAATAATCGGTAAAATTATATATAGAAATGTCATTTTTGATACCGCTAATTAGTATAGTATCATTAAAGTGTTATATCCGTTGTGTAAGGTTTACCAATCAAAAACCAATAAGAAAAACAAGATTTTTAGTGTCTTTTGTACTGAAAAAGTCTCTAACTATGTAATTTTTCCAGATAAACCCCTGATCTATTTAAAATATATATGAAACCCAGACTACAAAACCGGTTGAATCGACATTGATTGATCCGGACCGCTACCAAAAAAACCAAACCGATTCTGGTTCGATGAGATTTCCGACTGTGCTTACTTACATCTTCTTCATCTGACGACAGCAAAAACGACAAGCAATCCCTAGTTTCGCCTCAAAAATCCCCAAAAACCATCCTTCGTTTCAATCTTCTTCTTCTTCATCGGTTGCTGAATCGGAGATGGCAACTTCTATGGTCTCTCCTCTTACTTCACAACTCAACCATGAAGCTGTATGTTCCAAGTTTGTGCTTCCCAAATCACCGTTCATGTCCGGATCTAAGCTCTTCTCCTCGAACATGCCTTGCTCTACTGTTCCTAGACGCACAAGAAGATCACGCTGCTTAGCTTCTGCTAAAGATATGAGCTTTGACCATATCCCTAAACAATTTCGAGGAGATAATCTCAAAGACGGAGGTTTTTTTCCTTCTCTCTCATCTATATCTTTTCTCCTTCTGATAGATTTGTTCATAGGTCTCATTTCCGTTCTGTGGCTCTATTTGGTGATGAATTAGGTCACAAAGTTTATGTATTTTCCTTTGATTAGCTTACACGAAGCACCTTAGTGTTAATTTCTGGAACTGATAGGCCTCGACGACCCATTTAGCTTCAATCATACTAACTTTAGGACGATGAATTAGGAAAATCGATGTAGCAATGATTTGTTTGATTTCTACGATTCTTGGTTGGAATGAAATTTGTGCAGAAGAGAACAAATTTCGTCAAACAAGCGGTCGAAAAGTGAAGGAACATGTTGCAGTCTCTAAATACTATTTAATTTGACATACTATATTCTTCGCCTTTCGTTTTTAGTGATGCAGAACTTCAAGAGTGTACCGCAATATTTTTACGGGCTTAATCCAGCTCAAATGGATATGTTCATGACGGAGGATAGCCCTGTCCGTAGGCAAGCGGAAAAAGTTACAGAGGTTATCTTTCTCTTTTAAGCTCTCTTAATCAGTCCAATTGCAGTTTCAGAATCTGGAAACAGCTAAGAGGAGAACAAAGTTGCTTCGCAAATAGGAATCTTACTTTTGTCTTTTGGCATGCTTCTTTTGACAGGAAAGTATCTCGTCTAGAAGAAATTATTTAGACAATGGAGGAATATGGAGTATGTCTGGTATGGATGTAGCAGATCCTAGAAGATATAGCATGAGTGTACAAATGTACAGAGGTGGAGGCGGCGGAGGCGGAGGATCTGCAAGACCAAGAACTGCTCCTCCAGATTTGCCTTCTTTGCTCTTGGATGCTCGGATATGTTACCTTGGCATGCCAGTAAGCCTTTCTTTGTCGATAACTTGTTATTAAACCCGTTTGTTTGTTACTATGTTTCCTCTCTGCCCAGTCATTGATCTTGCTCTTTTGCTGCATTTTACTTGCAGATTGTACCTGCAGTTACTGAGTTACTTGTTGCTCAATTTATGTGGTTAGACTATGATAACCCAGCGAAGCCCATCTACCTATACATAAATTCACCTGGGACCCAGGTCAGTACAAGAAGTTTATTGTTGATGATAGTTTTCTGGCATTATTCGGTCAACCTGCTTTTTACCTTTAACAAGCTCCCTAATCGGTTTTTTCTTTTGCTAATGCCATGTAGAATGAGAAGATGGAGACGGTTGGGTCAGAAACAGAGGCTTATGCCATAGCTGACACCATTTCTGTAAGTGATCTCACTAAAACTATCTGTACATTTATCTATATTGTGATGATAAGGTAATCATTGATGCACCTAATGTGTTATCTTCTGGCTCACATATCCGATCACGAAGTTTCTTTTGCTGATTTTTGTCACTGATTATGTTTCGATAAACTATTGGTGTGCAACTTACCCCTGGACCAGCCTTGATTCTCATCACCTTCTTGCTTCTTTTTTTTTCTTGGTGGCATAAAAGTATTGCAAATCAGATGTTTACACTATCAATTGTGGCATGGCTTTTGGTCAAGCAGCAATGCTTCTTTCTCTCGGGAAAAAGGGTTATCGTGCCGTGCAGCCACATTCATCAAGTATGGCTTTCTTCTCTCAAATATTTGTACTTTAACCTTGCATTTTGATCATGATATACATATCAGCCCCTCTTGCCCATTTGTGGAATCTTCTAATTTTTTATGGTTAATGGTGCAGCCAAATTATATCTGCCAAAAGTAAACAGATCGAGCGGAGCTGCCATAGACATGTGGATAAAGGTACCCATTCTTGTACCATTTTATATAATTCCCCTCAAGTTTCTTCACTTGTACTGTAATGAATAATCCCTCTGGCAGGCCAAGGAACTTGATGCAAATACTGAGTACTACATCGAGCTGCTAGCTAAGGGAACAGGAAAATCCAAAGAGCAGATTAACGAGGACATCAAGCGACCTAAATATCTCCAAGCACAAGCAGCCATTGACTATGGAATTGCAGACAAGATAGCTGACTCGCAAGATAGTTCCTTCGAGAAACGGGTAACATTCAAATTATACTTGTATTCACCCAAAACCAAGTTTGCTTTGTGTTGCCTTCATTCATGCTAAAATGAACAATGCGTTTGGGTTTAGGATTATGATGGGACTCTTGCCCAATCAAGAGCCATGGGAAGACCTGGAGGAGGCAGTCCAACATCTCCAGCCGGACTAAGATGATCAATTCACAAGTAAAAGAGGACGAATCTCGATTTGCCTAGTCACTATGGAATTTGTAGCTGTTACAATCTATAAGCAAACACATGTAGTAGTAACATACATAAGTGTTGGCAAAAAGAAGAAAAACCATACAAAAGTTTTCTAGGTGGAAGCTTGTTTTGTGGTACATATATATCTTTCTAGATGCAGGTTTCTCACACTCTGAAAAAAGCGAGTTTCGGGTTTTCGGGTTTTTCAGAAAGAAGGGAAGAATCGGTTGAGGTTATAAGGCAATGCATAAAACTCTTCGGTTCGAGTATCAGTGTGGTAGACTCTGAATTTCTCCCACCAATGTCTTCCACTGTCTCTCCTAACCGAGGCGTGTCCATAGCTATGAGTACAGTCCAACAAGAACGCCGCTAGTATCCCAACCGTTGCAGCCGAAGAGAATATCACTTGCATTATCACATTGAACTTCGTCGATGGCAACACCAAAAACAAATCAGTACACAAGACAAGACATAAACTGGTTAGTAAAGTTTTTGTTTCTCTTTGACACTTACAGCAGAAGTACGAGTGTGAACAGGGCCACGACCAGAGACAAATAGATATTCGGTGAAGTATTGTGCGACAGATAGACCTATGAAGATGGAGAAGCCAAGGATGAATTTTGTCCTGAAGCTGTTTAAGTTGCAGAATTGAAGAAGGCCAAGTCCTGCAGAAGCTGTTCACAAGGTCCTCTGTTTGATCTCATTCACATTTATAGAAGCATAAAGGATCCGAAAGAGTTTAGTTCTTGAGTTATACATACCGACATAGGCGAATAGAACACAGTACAAGGCTGCAAAGATCGGTAATGGTATCGATGCAAGAACAGCCCCAAACTTCCCTGTTTTCCACCAAGTTTAGCAGTCAATTTCTTAACGAAAACAAAGACCGATTGTTTCCGAGTGATTTCAGGGGTTTGAGATTTACCGAAAATGGAGAAGAAGATCATGAAACCTGCAGATATCTGAACAACTCTTCTGCTCCCAACCTTTGTTAGCCCCAGAAGCCCTGCGTTTTCACTACAAACGAGAAGAACAAAACAAACAGAGTTTAAGATCCGGAATCCGGAAAACGAGATTTTTTTCAACTCAAGAAAACCGCAGAGCGGAAGAGAATGATTTCGTTACACCAAAGCCGTGGAACCGGTTGCTGTTCCAAACAATCCATCCAGCAAAACGCCTACCCCCTGTACCCAATTTCCACAAAGCACACACATCGGTTTCACATTCTAACATTCTTGAAATCGAATCATATATCAATCCGTTTAACCTGCCATCCGATGCCACGGCTAAGCACTGAGGGAGGGATATGAGTCGCGCTACCAAATCTTGAAGCTGCGATGAATGTACCCGTCGTCTACTCCATTGAACCAATACAAACAAAAAGTCATCTTTTAGAAAAGATAAATCCTTCCGTAAACCAAAAATGTGAACTGAGATGGTAACAAAAACCTCGACAGCCGCCACGAAAGTGGCTGCCATCATTGCGAAAGCATCGCTTCCGCGAAAGCTTGGACGTCCCCATTGCAATGGATATGGAATTTTCACCCTAAGAATGAACATATTGTCAGAAAAATCCTCCTCTGTTTTGTATTTTAGATCCAATGAAAGATGGAAGATGATCAAACCATTGAGCAGCACTAATGAGACCAGACCGGTCTGTTCGACAACTGAGCTGTGTACTGTCAGGTCTTTTGTCGTAAGCTCCAGCTGCTGTTAGAATCTCTGCGTAAGCCCACACGATCGCTACTGTGAACAGAACAGCGAATTGCTCGCATATCGATCTCTTACACTTGAACAAGTGAGGAAGATACTGGAACATTTAGCACCCAAAATCAATGTCAGAGATTCAAAATTGATGGTTTCTATATAAGAATCTCGCAAAATGAACCCGAAACCTGAGATAAAACTATGAGTATGATCAACGCTGGGAGTCCAATTTCTACACATCTCGCAAGCTGCAACAGAAAGACTTATCTTTAAGCTCCTCTCAACCGTAAACCGATTCAATGTTTTTTCGCGGTTAATATCGAATCATTTACCTGAGGAAACGCGAACGCGACAAGGCCAACGGCGGTGAGAATCACGAGAGGAGCAGCCGAAAGAGGGGTAAGAAATCTAACAAAAATCAAAACTTTAGGGTTTTTAAGTTGCTTGTTTCACAAGTAAGTAACACAATATTGTTTATCCAAACCTGACCAAGATCCTCCACAAGCCAAAGAAACCCATTATCATATGAAATACAGAAGCAATGATTAAAGCTCCTTGAATTGCTCTCATTGTCTCCTCAAATCTCTGTATATTAACAAATTAAACTTTCAAATTTTTCGAAATTTAAATAGCAAATGTTTTTATAAGAAGAAGAAAATGGGTTTGTAATTCTAACCAAGTGAGGATGGAGATAGTAAGTGAATCTGTAAGAGAAAGTGATGTAAAGAGCTGGGATGACGTAAGCATAAGAAGCTCCGATGACGACAGGAAGTCGAGTTCCGAACAAACTCTGTAATAATGTGTTTATTCCCGACACGAACAACACTGTGTTTATCACTTCTGCTTTCTCCACCTGAAAATGACATCATTTTTACTCTATTTTGACAAGAAAATAGTTATAATTAGAATGAGATTAATGTTAATGCTTACGTCACCACCACCCATGAGAGGGACTAGTATGGATGGTATGATTACTGTAGTTCCAAGCATTACAATGTAATGTTGAAACCCTTGCACTATGCCTTCCGCTGCATCATTATTCATATAAAACCATATTAGTTTCTTAATCATCAATTCATTATGTTTTTTTTTTCCTTTTCTGATAAGAATGGGTAATCCAGACCGAAACTTGACTAATATTTCAAGTGAGTGTAGCCATTGAGTAGTTGGCCCACCGAATTTTTTAATGAACCTATAACGTGACACATTATCGATTGACCAACCGAGAATGAAAGAGTTTCGGGTGGAAATCAAACCTTAAAAGTTCGAGTTTACACTTTGTTGATGACTTATATGTCATATGGATAGCAAAAACACTTTGAGCTTGACAATTTTTTGTTGAATAATCACGAAACACTAAAAACTAGTGTTTGTAGTTTTTTTAAGTATTCTAAAAACAAACTATATATAATAGAATTTTTTTTTAAAAAACATATAAATATGATGAATGACATGACTGGTAATAACTAGCAAAATCACGATTTCAAAACATGAAGAACGCAGTACTACCATTCATCACCATTGATAACACACATCTTAAACATAAACATGAAACATAATTCGATTGCATGCTAATATAACAAATAACACACGAGTAACCAAAAACTAAATGAAAAGAAAAATGCATACGCCAATTTGGAGAGCTCGAGACACAATATTCGACTCCTGGAAGCTGATCTTTAATTGGAAATGGTGCAAAATCATCGCTCTTCGTCGCCATAACTCTCTATCTCTAATTTTTCTTCGAGAATTTCTACTTCTCTTTGTGAAAGCTATAAATTTAAAGATTTTGCTTAAAATTGCTTCAAAAGTGTTAAGCGTTAGGCGGGCAACTTTGTTGACTCTTTCTTTCTTACAATTTTATTTTCTCTCGTGTTCTCGTGCACGTAATTAAGACTAATGCAAGATTTAGAAAAACGAACCGGATTAAAGCACTTGTTTAACTTAACCAGATTTTCCCACTTGTCTATTTATGTGAAGATTATGATGTCTAATTACAAAGTATAGGAAGATTCTTTTTAAGTAGCAAATTATTCTCATCTTAATGCCAAAAAGTATACAACTAACTCCATCCACCATTTAAACATTCTCTTTTTTTCCTTTTACGGTTTTACCAAGATTAAGCATAATATATAATTCATGACTAATTGGTATGACTTATTGTTGGCTTGCTTAAAAAAAAAATAGGATCAGTAAAAACAAAAACAAAAAAAAACAGAAAGATTTCACAAGGCTTAATTTCAATTATAGATATATATATGAGATTGCTATAGGGGCATAACTATGATATAATATTATTACTTTCTTGTTAATCCACAATATGATATTTTCGGAATTAATATATTTAAAAGACGAAATTTTTTATGAATCATTTGTGATTGTTACTTGAACTATTATAACTAGTATACATTTTCACATTTGCATAAATATTTTTGGGTTCATCTATTTACAAGACTTTTAGTTTTTATAGTAAAAAATATGATAACCTAAATGATGATTTAAAAGAAAAATATCAATTTGATAAATTTAGTCATTTTTTTATGGAATGTATTTGGACAAATTTTAACCAGTTTGAATCGAGACGATTCTACGGAATGACGAGAAGAAATTAACTTTATTGATCAACAAATTTTGACAAGTAATCGATATGAATTACAAAAAATAAATATCAAAATCGTGAAAAGAGAATCTCGTTAGTCGTTCATCGTTCATCGAAAGCAGTGGCTGAATTCTCGTCGCTCGTCGTTGAGGACAACGAAAGTTTAGCTTTTAGGATTTTTGAGTATGATGTGTTGTGTTGTGTCGTCCTTGTGTCAGGATTTTTTTATTTATAGATTATTCGTAAACCCTAATTCTAATTGAATTGGGTTTTGTCTGTTGTTGGTCCATCTTAGTTTATGTCAGCCATTCCTCCTATTTCAAAGGGGAATAGGAGTTTATGTCAGAATTGGGAATTGGTTGCTTGACCAAACCGTTAATAAAGGTCGTCGGTCGATTGTCAATTAATGACAGAGATTTTGTTGCTAGTCAAGACCGTTCGTCGTTGCTCACCTCCCATTATTTTTTGGACAACAGTAACATGGTCAACGCCATGAACTGTGATTTCACCTTGAATTTTGGGAACTGTTAGAAGCTTCCAATATCAAGAAAATAGCAAGACCGGCTGAAGAAGTCATTAACCGGTTTAATCTCCAATTTGTGAATTGGGTTTGGACAGTATTCAACTGGTTAATTTATTTCACCAAACAGAATGAATTGCTATTATTACTTATTTTTCTATAACTTCAAAATGTGTGAATCAATTATTAATTTATTATCCAAATATACATAAAATAAATTATATTTTCTTAAATAATTTTTATGATGTTATTTTAAAAATTTGCCACACATTCAAATTTTTGTATCTAAAGTATACAACACATGTGGAAACCCCTTAATCCACTGGTTTGAATAAGGGTTAATTAATGCTTTTACACCAGAAGGTATAAAGTTCGAGTCCAGAAAAATGCGATTTAAGCAAATTAATGAAGGCAAAAATTTACTGGACATTTCCAGTGTGGTGCAAGTAGAACCGTTCGTCGTGATCCAGCATGTTCGTCGTGGTCCCGCATGTCAAAGTTAAAATTATCCGTTGTAAAATCATCCATGTAATTGTTCTCATAATTTGTAATAGTTAATTATTCTCATAATTTGTAATAGTTAATATTCAAAACGATATACAACATGTGTGTGATGTGAGGTAAATTTGGAAAATTCTCCATATTTGCATTTTTAAAATTAATTATGTTATACAGTCTACGTGAAATAATCTCTTTTAGTGGTAGTCAACTATATAATCTCCGCATTAACACCCGTAAACGTTTTAAGTGGAAAAAAATCTCTAAATTTTATAGGTTCCAGAAATTAGTCTAGACATCAACTTAGGATAATCTCAGTTATTTAAAATAAAACTATATAATTTTTCACCCAAAAAAATAAACAATACAAAAAATAGTATGGACAAAATAAATAAAAAATATTTTTGGGAAAAAAATATAGCAACTACCACCTCCACCACAATTTGTTTGAATCATATCCAGCAAATTTTTGTATTTTATGTTCAAAAAACGTCTAACTCTACAAGTTTTAAATTATAATTTAACAAATAAACCAAATTATTCATGTAAATATGAGTAGTTTTGATAAATAGTTTTCTTAATTGACAATTGTAATTTTTTGTATTTATATAAAAAAAATACCATGACTTATATTTTTATCATAATTAAATTTGAATTTGTAAATATTTAGACGATTACCATTTACTAATTAGCTTAATTAAGATTTGCTGTAATAAAAGAAACGCGTTTAAACATAATTGGTTTAAGCGGTCTGCCGTAACAGAATTGACGGAGGTCCGTTACTCTTCAATCCTTTGTCTGTTCGTTTTATTAACCCTAACTTTTTTTTGCTGCCGAACCCTCTCGAAATCTGACCACAAATTTCTACCAAGAAAAATCGAAATTGGTATGTCAAAGATCGAATTTCTCTCGGAAATCTGATTATTCTGGTGAATCCATCTGTTTCTTTTTGTCGATTTTTTATATTCTCACCATGAGATTAGGTTTCAATCTAAAGGAGGATTTTTTCTAGGGTTTTGCTATCGACTTTTACAAAAACCAGAATTACTAGCGTTAAAGGAGTTTTCGGGGTCATCTGTTGAATTTTCCATTGAAAAATAGGAAGTTGGTATGAGTTTGCGATGTGAAGTTCTTAATTACTGCTTGGAACAGGAAATTAGGGTTTTATGTTCATTGCTATTAGAGAGTCTGTGTTTTATTAGGTGAATCTACTTTTGGAGTCTTTAACTGGTAGTTATGGTTGGGAACAGAGGAAATTGTGGGTTACAATGAAAAAATTTAAAATTTTTCATTTTTCTTTCAAGAAACCATTTTGTTTTTGTAAGCAAACTTAGAACAATGGATCCTGTTCTGATTGGTCTCGTGACATATTATTTGTTTTGTTGCAGAAGAGACTTGCGTTACAATAGTTGCATTTCGAAATCGTGATGGGTGCTCCTAAACAGAAATGGACTCAAGAAGAAGAATCAGCTTTAAAATCTGGTGTTATAAAGCATGGTCCTGGTAAATGGCGCACAATTCTCAAAGACCCTGAATTTAGTGGAGTCTTGTACCTGCGTTCCAATGTAGATCTTAAGGTCATGATTCCTTCTTATCGTTTGTGTCAGATTTATAATGCAGCTGTGTTTTGTTTGTGTCATTACCGTTTTTTTTATCTGATTTGGATTGGGTTTGTTTATTGTATTTGGGACAGGACAAATGGAGAAATATGAGTGTCATGGCGAATGGGTGGGGATCGCGTGAAAAGTCTAGGTTAGCTGTTAAAAGGACGCTCTCTCTTCCTAAACAGGAAGATAACTCACTTGCCATTACCACCTCATTGCAAAGTGATGATGAAATGGTGGATGTTAAGCATTATTCTACTACGGGCTCCTCTGCACTGCAAGTTGTTACTACTCCTGCTCCAAAGAGACCTAATGTAAGGTTAGAAATATCATCTATGTCTGTCTCTTTTATTAAAGATGATTTGTTGTATGTCTCCGGGTTTATAACATGCATTGTTGGATAGATCTAAAAATGTATGGATTGCCATCACTTTTTTTGTCTGTTAACCGATAATCCGTTAGATTTCATTTATGTGATATGGGTTTCTGTTCACGCCTTCTCTAATCTTTGTTTAAATTTTCTTCACTGGTTTAGTAGTTTTAGTTTCCCCTTTCAGTTTTTGCATGATTGTCCAGATGCTGATTACACAAGCACGCGAGCTGTTTGCTATATCTTATCCCTGTGGCTTTATAATTGTGAAATTATGACGAGGGTTTAAGTGTGCAAAGTCCTACGTATGCGTCGATGTTTATATCATTTGAATCTATTGTTATAGACACTTTATTATAACTTTTAAAATGTTGCAGGCTGGATAACCTTATAATGGAAGCAATAGCTACCTTGAAAGAGCCCGGTGGCTCGAATAAAACAGCAATTGGGGCATACATTGAGGTATTTAGTTTTAATTCTTATTTGCCTTGTTTTTCATAGGCATTATGAATTGTTAAATTGTTGTCTGCAGCTAAATCGCATCGTGCTACATTTTAATTTGATGATCTTCAGTGGGTTGATATGTTGTCGACTAGAATTTGTGAAGTCATCATTGCGGATGAAAAACCAGATATAGCCTTTGGTTACGTCAATAGAATGTATTCTTCAATATAAGCGAGGGATGGGGTCGGTTTTACTGAAAGGCAATGATTGACATCTTTATCTTCTCCTGTCCTGAATAGACGAATATGCATTGAATATTCTGACTCAAGTTAAGCCGAAATGGATAGGAATAATGCTGTAGTTAGAATATCATAAGAGTAGATTCTGTATTTATTTCATAAACATGCCAAGGAAATAACTCTTTTACAATATGGGAATTTAAGTTTTGCATGTACTGTTGCCAATTTTTAAGGTCGGGATTCTGTTATAGTTTCGCCAAAGACAATGATTAGCTCGATCATTAAATCTTAAATTTTATGATTTTTTTTTCTGTCTTGAGATTCTTTGTTAGCTCCTCGTAAAAGACTGATTCAGGGAATTGACCGTACTGTGTTTATTGTATTTGGTTGTATAGGAACAATATCACGCTCCGTTAGACTTCAAACGGTTGCTGTCTACCAAGCTAAAGTACTTGACAGCTTGTGGTAAACTAATGAAGGTAAGACTAACGTTTATGACAGCAGGTATCATGTGCATAGATTTTTTCTTTTGAATACTATTTGTGACTTTTGTCTATATTGCAATCAACTTGCTCCACGGTCGTTAGTATAACCGAGATATATGCAATCCATTCACTGCCACTTGCGAGGTTGTATTGATCCAGATTTTCTCTTTTACAGGTTAAACGCAAGTATAGAATTCCAAACTCCACTCCTTTGTCTTCCCACAGGAAAAGAAGTCTGGGGGTATTTTCAGGAAAACAGAGGACTTCTTCTTCTTTGCCTTCTCCTAAAATAGACAGAGACGAAGTGAACATTCAGACGAGGTCACAGATTGATACCGAGTTAGCCAGAATGAAGAGTATGAACGTACATGAGGCAGCAGCGGTTGCAGCACAGGCAGTTGCAGAGGCAGAAGCTGCCATGGCAGAGGCAGAGGAAGCTGCAAAGGAAGCAGAGGCAGCAGAAGCCGAAGCAGAAGCAGCTCAAGCTTTCGCTGAAGAAGCTTCAAAGACATTGAAAGGAAGAAACAACTGCAAAGTGGTAAAAAACACTCTTTTATCCACAACACATGAAATCTTTTAACGGAGAAAGTCTTTGCATATCCTAAAATGGTTGTATTGAAAAATGTGATTCAGCAGATGATCCGTGCTTGAGATGATGGGGAGAGAGAGAGAGAAGAAGAAGCTAGAGAGAGAGAGAGAGAGAAGTAGCGTTTGTGTTGTTGAGTCTCTACTTGGAACTCTGTTTTTAGTTGTAAGCAGCATTTGTATGTGTCTATTACTTGTTTCCTCCTCACTGTTCACTTTTTATATCCTTTTGTTTGGATTTGTAAACTTTCAAAATTTTCAATCAAATTTTAGGAATTTTCATGTACAATTCATGCCTGACTATCTAAACTAAATGATTATACATAAATCTAGAAAATTTGAATGATGCAGCAAATTCAAATTCATCAAAATAGAGTGCAGAGAGTAAATGGACTTTACTCAAAACCAAAGGAACACACAAATCTCAAATTCTAAAGCCATTGTATTTGTTCATACTTCACTTTACATCCAAAACAAGTTTTTTTAAAACTCAAAACATACTTTTAAGTGCTACAATCTTCTTTGGGCAACCAACGTAGTAACTTCTGCTCATTCTATTACTCCTGTGACTATACCGGAGGATTCGGGTATGCTTTGGGTTTCGGTTTCACTTCGATTTCATTAACACTTCGAACAAAGATCGCGTCTGGTTCATGCCTGTGAAATCCCAACAATCAAGAATCAGTTAAAAGATAGATCAATCCGAAGCAAACACAAAAATATCTCAAGAATGCTATCCGCAAGTCAAATATATGCCTTCTAATAGCATCTTAACTAAAACTGCTTCATTCTGGTTAAGAATCCGAAGGCACGGAAAAGATTAAAGAGTGAGATTCTTACGGTTTGTCCCCCTCTTCAAATGTGTAACTTGAAGCAACAGCCAGTAATCCACCATCTCGGCTGAAAGAGAGCGCCGCGATACTAGTTGGATACTTAGAGTACTACAGAAAAATAAAGGAGCGATTAATACTGTGTCTCACTTTACCAAAGAACAATCAAAAAAAAATTAATATCAGAAGTTCTTGTCATTGCTAAACCTGATATAGCCTCTTCTTGTTGTTACCATCCCAAACGTTGACGAAACCATCACAACCTCCAGTAGCAAAAGTGCCATAACTACAATTTTAAAAGGTTATTAGAAGTGATAGAGTTGCTCCACTGGGACAGACCACTTAAAATTAGTTAATCGATGTTCTATTCAGCACTAGAATTTCATTTACGCTATTTAAACTAACAAGTTCTGCCCCATCCTTTATTCAATTAATCATATATCTGAAAGGAAACAATCAGATTCCTTCTAAGATAAAGACTTACATCGGATGGAAGGCAATCGCATTTACAGGGTAGACAATGTCCCTTCCATCTTCTGATTTCCGGTGACATTTGAAAGCATATCTGAAAAACAGGTTGAAATATAATTTATCAGATTAAAAAAAGTAAAATTCGTCATAAGGAGGTAACAGGAATTAGGAACATGCTTTTTAGCTTGAGCAGCCTCTGATAGATCAAAAAACTCCATTGACACCCTCCCTTCAACAGAGCTAAGAGCATATCCTGCAAAGTATTATTAAAATCAAAAAGTGTGGAAGAGGAAACTGAGTATACTTGGAACATGAAGAAAGCGAAAAAACCACCGAAAGCAACATGTCAGCCATTTAACCTGTTCCATTGGGATAACAACGCACACATCTTGTCTGGTATTTAAGTGAGGACTCCCTTTTTTGCTCAGGGTGAGACATATTTCTGAGATCATAAATGTTGACATGCCTTCCTGCCGTTGCCACTACCAAACGATTTCCAACAAGAGAAAGAGAGTTAACACGCTCAGGTTGCTGATATGTTCCAACCTGTGTGCGCTCCGGCCCACTTGCACCTCTCGGGTCCCAACATTTAATCGTTTTATCCCAACTTCCAGTGATCACTTGCCCTGTAACGTAACATAACCAATAGTGAAAGCTGATATTTGAGTTCCAGATAAAGTTGCAACATGGATGAAAATCTATGCTCTTAACAAAAAGGCACTAAATAAGCCACTTTTAACATATTTCATAGCAATTAAATCAACAGATTGAGTTTATCTAGACATCAAAAGCACCAAGTATCAACAAGGTAAGTGTTCAATTAAGCAACAAGAACATGATTACCGCTTTACCAACCTGCAGCATAAGAATACTCAACACATCTCCCTGGTTTATCATGCATCCCCAAAATGTCCTCTTTCCCAGCATTGAAGTCAATTCTGAAGCATAAAACAAGAGAAACCCCCATTGTTAAATAATCACAATACGTTTTCAAAACATACTAAAACCAACCAGATGAGTTTTTCTTTCAAGGATCCTTAATTTCACAAATAAATTTGCATAGACATGACCTTTATCTTATTCTATTATCCTCAGATTCAGATTTTATACACATCTAGGCTACAAAGGTAAGTTTAAAAGTTTAAACTTCCAAGTTAGCTACATAAGCACCTAGCTAAGTGTTAAAGAGAGTCGATTATACTCTCTTACAGCATCAGTGACACTAAAATCTCACTTTCAAATTGGAAAATTCACAGATTTACCCAAAACCAAAATCAGAGAGAGAACAAAATTAACGAACCGTCGAACTTTATTATCAGCGGAAACACTGAATCCAGAAGAATCGTCATGAAAACAGCAATCCAGAACCGCCCCGCCATGCTTAAACTCTCCTCTCATCAAATCCGCGTTCGCATCGTACAATCTCACACTCTTAGATCCAAGAACAGATCAAAATCATCAGAATTAGACAGATCAAAACTTCCAAACGAGCAGTAAAAATCAATGTCCGAAAGTAGAAAGGGGGAAAACCTAACCATATCCCATGAAGACACAAGTAAATGATCGCTGCTATTGGAAAATCGAAGATTAGAAATCCCATCAGACGGCGGATTCGAAAGCTCGCGACCAACGATCGGCACCAAAGTCATCCCTGAAGAAGACGATTTTTTAGGGTTTCTGCTAGAGAGAGAGAGAGAGAGGGAAAGAGATTTGAAGAAAATAATTTGTTTGAATTTCAAATTCTCTATCCCTTACAAAAAAAATCGAATCTGTTTTATTATTTCAATTATTTTGTCGTTGATGCAAAACTGGGCCGTCAAATATCTGAATGGGCCTTTAAATTAGGCCCATGTATTAAAGTATCCTGGCGTGTAGAAGACGAAAATCAATCAGAAACCGTCTAAAAGTGTGATGATGTGTTAATACGACATAAAAGACACGTGTCCGGATATCCTAATCTTGCCACGTCACGTCTGGATAAAATCTGGTTCTTACTTTGGCTTGTCGGGTACTACATCTTAGTTACGTGACGTCATCACCCAACGAATGGTAAACAACTCGCCACCTGTCTAAGGAACACGCCACGTCACGTCACACCTACAAATAAACTCCACTCAACTAATCTTTTTTCACTCAACTAATCTTTTTCTTTTAATTGCAATAAGATTTATTTCCTTAGAATCCTTTTCCATGAAGTAATTTTGATACCTATTTTTGCAAAAAAATTGAAGTTTATCGGATAATGAGTATCTAAGTTATTTTCCAAACGGAAAATAATTTAAATGTTTGAAATTAATAAAAACTAATACGATTGTAATTAATGATTGAAAACAAATATGGTATTTATTTAAGACAAAAAATAAACCAATTTTTTATACAAAAAAAAAAAAAAAAATCAGACGTGTACGCGTTTTGTGTAATGCGTGTTCCCCACGGCTTATAATTCAGACATAAGTTTCCTTTTTTGTTTATTGCCATTAAATAGTGTTTTAACCCTTTTTTAAGTGTAGTTTCTCTCAAACTGTCACTCGTGATATGGAAAGATTTAAATTTTACTTTTTTATATGAGTGGATTACAATTAATGAATGGAAATTGAGTTAATCTAGAATATTCCGGGATTAATATAAATATTTTATTTGTTTTCTTAACTCAGTTTCCATAATTCGATTGTTATCAGGAATTAACAAGTCACCGACTCTAACCTACTATATATATATATAAGTGTGACATTAAAACACTGAAACGAAGCGACACTCGAACTTTTTGGTTTTTTCTTTTTTTACTGTTTGTTGGTTTTCTAATCACTCTGAGAAACTTTCTTAGGGTTTATGAATAAACGGCCTGAAACAGATTGGAGTATTACGGATCCGAAAAAAACTATGTATAAACTTACGGAGTCGATGTTGTTGGCCGTTATGAAAAACAGAGTTTTAGAATTTGCGAGAGAAGAGGAGTTTGCAAAACGAAAGCGTTCTCGTGACGAGATTGAAGATCTTTCTTCGAAACGCAGATGCTTAAAATTTCGGCGAAAAGAAGAAAAAGAAGACAAGGAGTGTGCAAACGACACCGTTTTCGTCGAGCCTTCTAGGTTGGAGGAAAGTAGTGAACAGTTGATACGACGGCGTTTTAGTGATGGTGAAGATGTTTCTCCCTCTTCTTCTGAGACGGTGAAACAGAGCATCTCAGGATTCCGGCGAGAAGAAGAAGAAGAAGAAGAGTGTGCAAACGACGCCGTTTTGGATGAGCAGCCTATGTTGGAATGTAATGAACAGTCAATACGACAGAGTTTTGGTGACGGTGAAGATCTTTCTCTTTCTTCTTCTGAGATAGTGACACATAGAGAAGAAGAAGACGATGACTGTGCAAACGACGTCGTTTTCTATAAGCCTTGGCGGGATAGTCTTGGTGATGAGAAAGATCCTTCGTCTTCTTCTCCATCTGAAGAAGACGTCGCTGCTCTCATTCTCCTCCAGCTTTTCCGTGAAACGCAAACGCCAAAGCCACCGCAAACGCAGAAAGAACCTCAAACGCTTACGCAAACGCTAGCTTCAACGCAGACGCCGCTAACGTTTGATTCGTACACATGTAATGTCTGTGGAAAAGGTTTTTCTTCGTATCAAGCTTTAGGTGGTCACAAAGCTAGTCATCGGGTCAAACCGCCACAACCGCTTGTTGAAAACGCAATCGCAGAAGCTGGAGACAAACCGCGGCCAAAGATGATGATGGCCCCTTCTGGAAAAATCCACGAGTGTTCTATATGTCATTGTGTGTTTCCGACGGGACAAGCCCTCGGTGGACACAAACGCCGCCATTACGAAGGCGTTCTAGGCGGTCAGAAACGCGGCCACAACGAGGTTTTCCTCGGCGGTAGCGGCGGCGAAAACGGTGGAGACAAATCGTGGAGTCCTGGTAATGGGAGTGTTGTAACAAATGTGTCGGACCCAGAGCAGAGACAGAGTTCACTAGAATGGATAGATCTTAATAAACCGCCGTTGCCGGAGTTTGATAAAAACGGCGGCGGAGATGTTGAGGAGGTTGAAAGTGCAATACTAGCGATTAAGCCTTGACAAGAAAAGGGATTTTTCCAATTACCATTAGGATGAGGAAGTTTAGGTTTTTTTCCATTTTATCAACATAAACATGCATCATCCTAGTTTGAATCCGTGTGGTGACACATTGCGATATTACGCTAACAAAATTTGTATTGGATTAGGCTTTTAATTTTTGACATTTTTTGGCTTTTTGTAACCAACATGTAACATTATTCCTTCATCCATATATCCCGGTTATTGATTGATACCTAGATTTTTTTAAAGATTTGTTGTTTGTTTTGTTTGTCCTACTTTCTTATTGGGACTTATTCATATGCTTGGGTTTGGTATAAATCCCTGGCACTACATTCTCCTATTGTTTCTTCGCTTTTGCATGATACGAAAAACGTAAAAAACCGTTCACATCAGTTAGCGCAAATGACACATGCAAGATTTTTCAACAAGAAAAGTTCAACTCCACCTTTCCCTAACAGATGAAAAAATTATGGATTTAAATGGTTGCAATTAGTGGAATTAGTAGAATAAACACAAGTGGGATATAACTGAGTGGAATAAAAATTCTACTGCAAAATAATAGATGAATGTTTTTCTCCCAGTTCATTTATTTTTTCAATTTTTGTTGATGGAATAAGTTGAATATTATTTTTACATTTTTAACCTAAATGGTGAACATTTAGAGAAATGGTTAATTCCACTATTTTTTATTCAATTTAAATGGTAACATTTTGCAAGAATGCATAATTCCATCAATTTTTATTCATGTAAATATGCAACCATTTGCATCTAAGTAAACCCATTGAAAAAACAAAAGACATAAAGAAACAATTGGAGTTTAAAATTTTAGTGCATTCACGAATTTTTTTTACCATTTCGGAAGGTTCCCAATGCTAAAGGAACGATTGGATTGAAGCAAGTGTTGACGATAAAAGCTATTCAAGAAACAGACAACACGTTGATGCATTGAAACTAGAAACGACAAGACATCTTAACATAGGGAAAAAAACGGCAACAAGTCTAAAACTAGAAAAAGACAAAATCAGTGATTCATACATTACTACATCTTTATATGTACACAAGCCAAATAACCATTAGAAAAAACTTTTGTATACAAAAACTAAGCTTACTTACTTTAGAGGAATCACCTGCAATCTTACATAAAAAAACAAACGTAGAACTACGAGAGCAAGAGAGAGAGAGATGATGATGATGATGATGATGATAAACCCGCGAATCTCACCTTGATCTTGGTTTGAAAACGATAAGGTCGGGATTCGAGGAAGGAAAAGCCCCCCGTGTTAGGAAATCTGTTCTTGGTGAGTAGTGTGTAGTCAAAAAGAACAAATCTGTTCTCTTGAGGAAGATCAGTTTTTTTCTACAGTTGTGAAGTCAAGCTGCTTGCGATTGGTATCCGACTTAGTTGTATTATGTGCGTTTTCATGCTACAATCTGTAACCTGTTTGTTTTCATTTGCCCCAAAGCCATATCAAAAAAAGAGTAGACATCACATTGCAGAGTAATCTACACCCGTAAACAAGAAGATAACGAAGAAGAGAAAGATTGTTTACCTGCATAGCTGCTACTCTTGATAAGAAACCTTGACATCTTTCGAGCAAAACCTTTTCCTTTGCAGTTATATTCACGGTCTCGACCATTACAGAATTCATTTCATCAACCTAAGCCAAGATAATAGCATTTGCCATCAACCAAAAATTCGCTTAATCCATAAAACACAAGGGTGTTGTAATAGAGTAACTCAAGACATGTTTCTAACTTTCAAAAATCGGTTTTTAAGTTAAATCACTGAGAGATGCAGAGCATTTTACCTTCAACGTAAGCGAGAATATGGAAGATGACATAGCTTGCATTACATCGACAGCTGAACTAACAGCATGCTTGAGGTCTTGGATATCAACCTAAACAATTTCGAGAAGCTTCTTAATTTTTTTCTTAGCCTAAGAGTTTAGCCAAAACAATCATATCAGGGTTAAGTATCATAGAGGTACTAACCACGGTTTTTCCAACTATTGGTAGACGAAGCGTGCTGGCTTTCAAGGCTTCGGTTGCTCCCGACAAAGAACTTAAATGATCTTTGTCCACAAGAGACCATTCTTCTAGATAACCCATCTACACAATTTAACAAACACACGAGCGAGTTATTATTACTAATACCAAAAACAACACCCATACTATTCTTTCTTTTTATATGCCTCGCTTATAGGGATGTACTAGTACTGTGGCTTTCATTTCGAAATATATAAAATCTCGTTTTTCCTTGTCGAAGATTCAGAATGTTGTAGGATGATTCTAAGCAAAGTAAGCATACCAACTTCTAGAGGTTAGATATCAAAATTCTACCTACCATACATAAATAATTAATTAGAGTCCAAATCCATTAGCTTAAGTTAACATACAATTCCAATTCGGCAATAATTGAGTTATATCCAAAAATTTCTTTTCTTGTTACAGCTAGAAGGAATTACTAAGCCAAATTCCATAGAATATCTGTCTTATTTCTCAAAAATAGAAAAACCTTAATAGGGACATTGGCCCCTTTTAATGCAAGAAATCGTTAAAACTTAAAAAGGACTTCACATTCTTACCTGTCCCCTCAGAATAGAAGCCAGTTTCAATTTCTGCCTTAGCAAAAGCAACTTGATTCGTTTTAAAGTGACACTGTGGCGCAGTTCCGAGATTGATACCCATGCATTCCACAGGTTTTTCTGGCAAAGAGAAACAAAAAGTAAATTCACATTCTCTGTTAAGCTAGAAACCACAAGAAACAAAGGCTTTCGTCTATACTTAAACCATGTTCTTGAAAGATTTCAACTAACTATACTCTCACTCTAAAAAATTGACTACTCTTTCACTGTTCTAGTTCGGTAAGATTAACGCAGACATGCTTAATCTCCATCAAGTCATGATTTATCTGGGATGATGGCACCTAGAATGAGCCTAAACGATGAGTTTCCATAAATGATGATAAATCATGCACTTATCGCATCAAGATCCTAAATATAGATGAACAAATCATACTCTTTTTTAATCTGCAGCAGTGGCTAAACGTATTTACAATCCAGAAGGGACACAAAATCATAATCGTAAAGTTATTGACCAGAAAAGGAAATGAAAAACTCATAAGCCATACCTCTGCGTTCAATCTTTGCACCATTGAAGTAGAGTCTGCCCTCGCATTGACAAACCGCCACTGCAGGTAACGGTTATATAGAAGCCTCAACAAATGTGCATCCATAACTCGATCTTCCCCGATTTTCCCTCTCCTGATATCAGCAGAGAAACTAAGAATCGAAGGCGTGTTGTTACGGTTATAAGCGTTCATTTGATCAGAAACTCCATTTCTCGCTCGAGAAGGACTCGAAAGTGCCCTAGCTGGAGATGATGTAGTTGTTGCCCAAAGCTTACTCGGTGAAGCAGAGCGAATAGCAGCACCTCTTACAGGAGAAGCCATACCACGAGGAGATGATAAAGGGACAGCATCGCTAGAAAACCGTTTCGAAAGACCAAACTTTGACGAAATACTACTGGTTTTCAAACCCGGGCTAGATGATAAAGGTGAACCTGGATCCTGCAACCGCCTTAACCGGCTATTAGTCTCTTGCCAAAACCTAGCAGAAGCCATTATATTACGAGGCAAGCTGCTCGATTTAGAGATTTCGCCGTTAACACCAGAGCCACATTCCTGGACACCATTAGTGCTACCAGAAGAAACACTATCAGTATCAGAAGCAGTGAAGTCACAGGAAACACTAGAGGTTAAACCATTTTTTGGTCTTCTCTGGCTATCATCTCCAATTTCCAAATATTCATCTCTACTTTCCAAATCTAAACTCATTCTCCCATTAGCAGAAACCCTAGGACTCTCATCAATCATCGAATTATGCAACATTGACCTACCAACAAACCCAGATCCAAGCTTTCCTCTATCACTACCACAGTCTAAGCTTCTAGAAAGCGGATTATGCACAACAGATTCGGAGTTTCCTCTCCGAGAAGCTCCAGGCCACCGTTGCTGGTCCACTGGCTTTGAGTTCTCTCTCTGATCTCGAACCGGCGTCGATCTCCGCCGCTCCGGAGTAGATTTCCGGTGAGAAACCGGCGTAGTAGTAGTCTCCTTCTTTTTGCTAATAGGTAGCGAAAAGGCTTCACCTTGAAACGAAACCGACAAACTCCTAGTGGAGGTAATAAGCATCCTCGTCGCCGCCGACATTTCTGTCCCACTGCTGCCCATAGTGACCGGAACCGCCGACGGTCGGCGACGGTCTACAGATTGTGACCGTTTGGGTAACAACGAATGCGTTTTGATAGAATTAGAAGCGGAATTCGTCGGACGAGAGAGTAAAGGCGATGGGTATCGTTTACTTGTTTTCAATATCGCAGAGGATGAAGAAGACGAAGAGGAAGATGTGGTAGTGGTAGTGGTGGTTGTAGTTGTGGTGTTGGAGGAGACAGAGTGAGAAGGAGAAGGAGATAAGTAACGTGAAGGGACCTGTTTGCCTCTGGGTCTTCTTTGTCCGCCATTGTTAGCGACGGATTGAGGTTTATCTTGTCGATCTCGAGGCGGGTTTCTTGGGTCAGTGGTGGAAATTGCTGCAGCCACCATTGTCGTGGATAAAAACTATTGCTTTTCTTCTTCTTCGTTGGTTCTCACATTGCATTCAAGAGATTTGTTTGTGTTTTTTTCCCCCAAAACTCAACCCAAATCGAAAATTTTCAGAGATTTCAATGCAAATCGAAGAATTGGAGATAAGTTAGAGAAGGATTTAGCATTTGATTTTGCTTCACAGACGAGGAGGAAGACGAAAGAGAGAGAACGATGGGAGATGGGGAAGAAATTTGCAAGTGGGGTTTGTGGATTTGGGGTTTCCTGGAAAACTTTTTTGTTTATTGTTATGTGAGAGCTCTTTAAGTCTTTTAGTATATCTTTTTTTTTTTTTTTAATATTATTTGTTTTTTGCTTTTTCAGAGGTTTACATCAACTTTAGAGGCTTCGTTTTGCCCTAAAACAATATTTTTATTTTTATTAATTATTTTGGTTTTGGAGTGTTTTATTCTTAATTTTGTTTTTTTTTTGTTATGATTTATGAAAGATCAGAAGTTAGTTTCTTTTTTGACCTTTTCTAGTTTCTACAGTAACATCAGATCTTTCTAACTAAAAGACAGATGCATGAATTAATTACCATGATTTTGCGTTTTAAAAAAATATTAGCCAGAAAAATATCCTATGTTTTTATGGAATTTATGTGCTTAGTTAGAAACTAATTGCATGAAAATTTTGTTCATAGTGTATTTATGGAATCAATAACTTTGGTAAGTTTTTGATTACATTTTAGAATTTGATAATGTTGAAGCTATTATTTATAATATTAACTCAGAAGTTTTGGTGAAGTTTCAAGCTTGTCAGAATATGTGATCTATTATGCTAACTATCATAAATTTATATGGTTCAAAACTTGAATATTTTACCTGTTCCAGCTATTGATTGAGTTATGTGGTTGATTTATATGACATAGAATTTAATTCATAAATGTTTTAAGTGGGGGATTCACATAACTAACAAAAGATCGAGAGTTTTTCTTATTTGATACATATTATTAATGGTTTGGTCGTTACGAAATTCATAACATTATTCTTGAGATTAACATGTTCAATGAAAAACCGTTTATAAAATAAAATTAGTTTATCTTTATGCTTTTTGGAAAGTTGATTGAATATTTGCATGTGCTCAAAATTGATACTTTTCTTAGAATTGTCATTTGAGGATTACTTTTGGTTCTCTTTTACTTAAGAGATTTCCTTTGGCTTTCAATGTTACCAGCGCTAAATAATTATCATATCTTAACCCACAAATAAATACTTCTAAATAAGCAAACACAAAACATATTTAAAAAATAAATGAATAATAATTTATTAATTGGTAGTTAAAATATAAAAAATAGCCACTTACATTAGGACATTCCACTAATTATTTCACCATTTCATTTGGTCACCCATAAAAGCTTTAAACGGTGAAGATATACGAATTTTTATGGGTTTCGAAAATTAGTCTGAATTTTGATTTAGAATAATTCGATTATAAAAAAAACAAAAGAATAATAGATTATTAATTTCGAAGATATATGAACCATGAAAGGTGATAATTAAATACGTAGTCGGCATTATCTAATTTTTTATATAAAGAAAATAGTATGTAATTTTTACGCATTTGAAGAGATAGTGATCTGTACATATGATTTAGATACATACCGAATTCTAAGAAACATATATCCATTATAAAAAGAAATACGTTCTTCTCGTGATTGGTTTGGTTGTATATAGTCAATATAGAGTCAACTAAGTAGAAAAAGATAGGTCAATTTAATTTAATTTATTCCTATTATATTTCAAGGAAGAGACTAATGTGTGTAAGATAAATATCACTACAAGCAAAGTAATGTATTTTGCAATTAGTATTAAGGAAATATTTATCGAAAATCAAAAGATGTAATGTCACTTTTAGCTTCCATTTATCTATTTTCTTGCTTTGGAGTGAGTATTTGTTAGTCCCTATTTAGTCATTTTTGCTTAGAGTCAAAGCTATCTTAAACAACTCCCTTAATAATAATAACATATCCAAGTTTATAATTTATCAAATTATTACTCATTAGTTACTTACATTAATCATCTGAAAGCAGGATACGGCACACTCCCAAAACTCTGGGATTGTGTTCATCTTTCATACGTCATACGTTAAACGAAGGAGATTGCATTTTATCGAAATATATAACTAAAAGTAAATTGTCCTATAAATCTTATAGTTTCATAAAATAAATATTTTGGTTAAACCACCAAATCATAATGTTGAATAAGGTGTGGGGATGACGTCCCTTGGGTTGTTATTATTAATTGGGAAAAAGGGAAAAGGCCTTTAAGACCATCTCTCTCTCACAAACAAAACACTCTCTAACCACTTTGACAACTTCATTACACTAAAAAAGCAATTGCGTGAGTGTAATGATTTTCTCTTTATTGGCATTAAGTTTTCATTGTTTGCATATAGGATCTTATATTCTTATTGGTACGGTACAAGTTTTTAGTATTACGAGATATCGGTAAAAATAACAGTACAATAAAAACCGATAATAAACTGTGGTATGAGATGGAGATACAATAAAAATGGTTGTACCATCTTTTTGTAAAATTATCTTCTTACCATTTTATTGAATGGTTATATATGAAACGGTACATATTATATCGCTGCAATAGAACGTTGTCAATCAAAACTTACGAATGCTAATTTCTTAACCTTCTTCCATATTCGTCCTTTACCACTAGACCAATTATAATATTTAGTTTTATCATTATATTAACCGAGAGAAAAAAAAAACAGTTTTTTTCTTCAACCCTATAAAAGAGTTTTGAAAATACTCTAAATCATTTTAATTTGACTTATAATCTTTAACAAAATGATAGATCACAATGCCAATTAGACGATTCGTTAGATGTCATTGTAGAGATGATAGAATTTGTTGGAAACTTGTTGAATTTTTTTTCTAATATAAATTCTAACGTTAGGTCTAATATATAACTACACGCATGTACAGTAGTAGGTTTTTTTATGAGTAAGCTTGTAAGATCCATATCCATTACTATATATTATGGTCCCTTTTATATATATATATATATATATATATCAATTATGGATTAATAATTGTTTATTAGCCAATTTTCTTAAGATCATGTGACTTGAAGCATACTTCATAGATTATTGACTAATCATATTTTTTTAATCAGGAATAATATTATATATAAATTCACTTGAGAGACCGGTAATAGTTAGCCAACTTTGAAAGTAATTAAAATATTAAAAAACCCTTTTTGACAATTAAGTACTAAAGTAATATTAATAATTTAATATTGTCACCTTTCTACTTTCCAGACTTGGAACATCCTTTCCACTTAATCCCAACACATTCTTCTTTTTTTCTTCCATCTATTTATTATATTAAAAAACTTAAATTTAAACTACATAAAATGAACTATAATCCCGCATCAAAAAACCATAATCCCGCAAAAAAAAGCCACATCTCAACACATTCTTCTTTAAAAGCTTTTTTCTTACATTATCATCACTATATATTATATTATATTCCTCATTTTATCTTTCTCTAATTATAATTTTTTGGATTATAACTATATAATAAGCTTGTATTTGTGGTTCATAAATACAATATATTTCAAATACTATCGAAGAAGTAGCTTCTTTAACAAGTGTAATTGAGAAAAACAAATTTAGTTAATCCCCAAATAGAATATTCTCTTTATTTAAGTACAAGCATAGTTCTTGAGACTCGATTATTTGAAATATGGGTTTTGCACAAAACATGATACACATGGAGAGTTGGTGTAAAATATTATAAAATTGTTTACCATAATTAAGTAATTATTTAGTATTATAATTATCTGATTATGCGTGCCCTTGAATCAAAACCAAGATGTGATTTAAGTACTTGATTTTTTGGTTGTTCCCAAGTTTCTTAGAGGTAACGTTTCACAAATCGCACTAAAAAGTATGGAAGGCAGAAAATTTAAACTAAGGAAGAAATTTGAGCACGAGCTAATTTTTTTATTACATGTATAAACGTATGTGTTACTAGTTTATACTTAGAATGGTTAAAAATTCGACAATAATATCACTTCTTCAAACCATTTATATATACTAGATTTAAGATCGCATATATGCGAGTTTATAATTTAATAATTTATAACCTGTAAAAAAATACGAAAAATAGAAAACAAAATTAAATCACCCGTGAAAATAAATAAATTAAGATTGAAAACTTTGATGTGAAACCATTGATCAAGAAGCCTAACAATTATTTTATTTTTTCCGATTATTTTATTATTTTATTTACAATTAAATTTGATCACATCTCTTCAAATAATTATTTTTTTATTTCTATTTGAATTAGATTTACATTTTACTATTTTGCTACTCATATATCTATTTTATCTTGTTGAATTGATTCTCATATTTCTATTTAATTTTTTCTTTTAATTTTTAACATTTTATAACCGTGAAAAAAGAAACCAAACACGAAAAGTAAAAAAAACAAAGATGATCCTTAAAATTAAATAAAATAAATTTTAGATTATCGATATGAAATCACTTGTTAGGGATAAAAAAATCTCATTTGAGTTGAGCGAATCATCTGATGCCACATATCACACGGCACGGTGGGACCCTTAACGTCTTTGGTGGAGTATATCCTTCAATAAAAGTCCTAGAGAAGTTTTGGTCCTGAGTCTACAATGGCCCAAACTGACAGGAAATGAGGACCAAGCCCATGTCACACCCCGGGTAGCGTATCCCGCCACCCGGAGTAACTGGGACCCAAAGCTAAGCATTCAGGAGAACCAGCGCTAAGCATCGTCATCCGGAGATGAAGCACGGAGTCCGAGCTCTCGTATCAAAAACTTGTGCTAGGTATGAAATATCTTTGTAAGAGCGCCAAGTTCAAATTCTTTCGTGTCTTAATGTTTGAATCCTTAGTCAAAGGGTAAAAACACTTTCACCTTATGCGTACTAGGGTAAAAGTAAGTGGTCCATACTTGGAGAACGATTAAAGCACAAAGGAACTGATTCCGAGGGAGCATCCCGGCGTCCTATCCGCCGTGTTAGATGCCGCCAACGGTACGAAGGGTTAGTTGCAGCGTAGCAGAGCCGTATGATCGGCCAAGTGGCACGAGAAGACAAGGAAAGTAGGTGAAAAGCACTCGAGTGCATCGTACCAAGTCAGACCCGGAAGTCCAAACCCGACCCACCTTAGGACGTGGAGCTCGGTATCCAAACCCGGGCATGTAACGATCTATAAATACTACTCTATCTCCTTCATAAAACCGATCCAGACTTTTTGGCTAAAAATACTCACACTGTGTCCATTTTTCCCGAGACTAAGACCTATTCCTCTGAGTTTTAGTCTCTTTCTGGTTGTTTAACACCACTTTCCCGGATCTTTGCCCGGATCTCTCTTATTCTCTGACCATCCTTCAGTCGGAACTACTCAAATATTATGTCCTTCTTCCTCTGTCTCACCACTAAAACTATCTCACAACCCCTCAGATACTTCGCGGACTATCTTTCGTTCGGCTCGAAGTCACTCATTTCCTTTCTTTCCGTTTTCCGACTATTCTTTCTCTTTCTCTCCACGACTCCCCGTGGTCTTTTCTCTTCTTTTCTCATTTGCCATCTTTTCTGACTTGAGCGTCGGAGAGCCGTCGGAAAACATCCCCCCCCCAATCGTGTTTTCTGAAGGCCTTCACGTATTTGTTGATTGCGCAGGAGAGGATCTCCCAGTGATTATTTAAGAGGACTAAAAATCCCTGAAACACCACTCATAGAGAAACCTAACCGTTATTTGGTTATTTTGACTCTCTTATTTTTATTATATTATTTGATTTTCAATTAAATTTGTCACATATTTACAAACAGTTAGTTTTTCCTATTTTTATTTGGATTATGTTTATTTTTTTATTATGTAGCTACTAATATATTTATTTTTTCCAAAATCTTGATGAATTGGATCTCATATTTCTATTTGAATTAAATTTACCCATCTTCTAAAATGATATTTGACTTTTTCTAAATTAACATATTATCTTTCTTCTGATGATAAACGAATTATAAGTATTTTTAGTTTCTTATTTTTTATAATTTTCACAGTATAATAAACTTTCAATATATATTTTTTCAAATATTAATTTTGTAAATTTTATCGCGTCCACGTAATAGTAAGTCTAAAATAAAAAAATTCACAATATGCTAATTATTGCATATAAATATAATGATATTAAGTTTTTAATTCGTTTTTGTAATCTAATTCAAAAATATAATGATAATAATTTTTTTTAAATAGATACAATTTTTTTTGACACATGTCAAAATTTAATTAAAAAAAAATATTTACACGTGTAAAATTATGATCAATTGATTGACACGTTTCACAATCTGATCGACTGTCTGACACGTGTCACGATCATATTAATTACGAAGTTTGATACATAAAACTTTATATAATAAAATATATTTTTGTAATTAATCCGCTATTTAATTTTCAAGCAATCGACACTTTTTGTATTCTATTAGTTAACTAAATTAAAAAAAAAAACTCACCAATTAATTATCAGTCGAAACAATTTTTCTTCTCTATTTTTATGAGTCTTTCTTTGCTTCAAACTTCCTAGAAAAAAGATTATATAGATCAATATAACCTATTTTTACTTTGTTGGAAATAATTTTTCCATACAAAAAAGTAGTTAATAAATGGGTCGTAAAAATATAATGTCTAAAAGTCCATAGAAGAAGTTCCATGAAGATCACAACTTTTCTGCTCACACTCTAACTTGCCCCATCTTGCATCCACTCTCTCGCAAGGGAACACCAATTTCCCCAAACTGCAAACAATTTTAGAATATAAGTTCTCAATTCTTTCATTTCAGATCCTCATAAGTTTCAATACACTACTCTCCTTTCAATTTACCTTCTATTTACGGTGTTGTGTACATGGCAAAGCCACTGCGAAAACTCCTCCTGAGATCCAGCTTGTGCGGGATTCGATCTATCATGAACCAAAACCAAGAAGAGAGAACGAGTGATCAAAATCGACTACAGTAAGATGCAATGAGCTACAAGATAACATTACCTTAGGATTTCTTTGAAGTGATCCGCGCAATCTCTACAAGGGTATATTCGAGAAAGTATCGCCATCTATACAGAAAAAAAATGTTCAGTATTAGCTTTCACATGAAGAACACTTGGGACTGCAGGTTCTTTCGAATAGCTAATCGTAAAGGTTAAGCCTTGATAAAATTTTAGAAGTTTCAAGCTGCAAATTCTGATACCAATTTTTAACGTGATCTAATAAACTAACGTCTATAAGTTATACAAGATGATAGACTAGGGCAAGAAAGAGCTGTACCAGTTCTTTAACATCCTTCTTTTGCTGTCTTGTCGGTTTTTCTGGATACTGATGAAAAAGAGAGAAACATCTGATTCAGAATACGTACTCGAGTTTAACCAATTCACAAATATCTACTTATAAACTGGCTGAAGTCACATCAATGTGGCAAGAACCGAAAGAGAATCAACGAGCAGTTTCAACTCTCCCTAAGCCCATAGGATTGCCAATAAACAACCAACACCCAGAAGACCCCTCTTAAGTCCGTTAATTCCTCATTTGCCAAAGGAAAATTAAATGGTTGATAAGTATGGTTAAGAGTCAATTATGCAAAGAAAGATAGCTACGAGTGTTCAACCCAAATGTAAAATACGATTAAAATCGAGAAAAATAAAGCAGACACAACCTGCGCAGCAAGAGTATGCAGAAATGTCCACGTAGCTCTCCCGAGCTCCTCTTTAGTCACAGGACCTGTCGACTTTTCCTGAAAGAATATGGAGTAATGGTTACACACATGTTCATATCAACAAAACCTATTGCAATGAAATGAAGATGGGCTCGCATAATTACTTACTAAACCCTTTTCAATAAGGGTTTAAAGGCGAAAGTTTTCGTGATGAAACCTTAAAATTTTGGATGCAGGACACAGCTTTTCCTCTCTAGTTACATCAACATATCAAGACAGTGTATACGAGTAGTGATTTACTTACAGTAGAGCACCACCAATTTGCTTCACATGCGATACCATGTGGAAAAAAGTATCTAATTTTCAACAATATGTTTAAAAAAAGTAGAAACGGTTCATTGGGGAATTTCATCGAACACTTTGGTGGTGATCATCATAAGCAAGTGAAGGAGTTTGAAAAGTGCAAAACAAACCCGGAAAACTAATTGAAAGCTGAATAGTTTTCGAGAAAAGATTTGTACCTTGAGAGGGAGTTTCTGAAGACTGGAATTGTTGTTTGCGATTGGTGGTGAAGAGTCGAAGGAGATGGGGTTTTTTTGGATTGTGGATGATGAACGAGGAATTTTTTTGATGCCGATGAAATTGGAGAGATTTGATTGGACGCAGTTTGATAGTTTCTCGAAAGTTTGGAGAAGAGGCTGCCATGGATTCTCACTCATTTTTTTTGTTTTTTTTGGTTTTCTTAGAGAAATAATCAAATTGTTTTTTTGGTTTTCTTCAGAGAAATAATCAAAGGAGAAAAAGGAAAAGGTTGTGACTTGAGAGAGAGAGATGGAAGAGATTTGGTGACCGTTTGTCTCCTTTTTGTTTAACAAAAAATACAATACAAACGTATAAATTAATATTGTATAAATTAATAATCACTATAAATTAATAAAAAAATTCGATTCTGAATTGGATCAATATAAAAAATAGCAAAATTCGATAAGATAATAAGATAATATTTTTTTTGAATCTCCAATATAAAAAATATTCCAATAATAGCTTAAATTAATAATTATAAATTTTATGCATATATATATATATCTTAGAAAATTTAGTAAAATATGATTATAGTGTTGTATGTTTATATTTAAAGTTGAAATTTTGTTGGAACTAATCTCTAATTTTCTTTACTGCATCAAAAACTTTTGATGTTGTCATCTAGATCTCCTTCTAAAAATTGTGAAGAGTTATAGACGTGGTAATTGTTTTATTACGCGTAAATATTTTGGATAGTGTTATCTCGTCTTCAACATCATCAACGTAAATTTTTCAAAACTCTAATTTTTTTAGTATATATCATTTTTACCTGGATAATCTAGTGCGCTATTAACATCCATTCTATTACGATAACCAAAATTATTAACATAATGTGGAATAAAATGAATATGTAAACAATAAAGTATACAAAATTTTAAATAAATAAAGTTTTAGAAGAATTTATTTTAAAGTTCTATATAAAAGATATTTTACAAAAATCATGAATTAAAAAAATCTCTCTATAAATAAATAAATATTAATTTATCGATTAATTAATAACTCTATAAATTAATAAATTTTCAAAGTCCCAACATTATTAATTTATAGAGGTTTTACTATATATTGATTTTAATTTTTTATATTAATTTACTTTAATTTAATTTTGTTATGATTTTAGGTTCATAGTTTAGCATTATATATCAGTCATAATAAATAAAAAATCTGGATACCGTTAGGTATCTTGGATCTATCAAACAAGTTTAAAGTTAAGGCAAAAAAGTCGGAAAATAAGAAGTTGTTGGGAATAATTTATTCCATTGGAAAAGACCTAATGGTATAAATATGAAATTCATAACTTTAGGGTTAGCGCAAAAATTGCATGCACTAGGTTAACGCAAACTACGAATAAACCGGTTAACATAAACCGCGCATAAGGCGGAGAAGCGCAAGTTGTGCATAAAGAAACATTATGATAAATCTATACAAAAGGATAAGAACGAAAAATTCCTAATTCCACGTGAATTAGGATTTACGCAACTAATTCTTATGCCGGCATAAGTTAGGATAACCAAGCGACCCATATAAAAGGAGGAGGGAGGAACTTGAGAAGATCCATCCGAAAACCTAAAGCAATAATAGATAAAGAAATTCCTGCATACTGCATCTGGAGATTGTTCTTGATCTTTGTTGCTCTTAACAATTTATCATCAATAAATATTTTATTATACATATTTGACTCTTTTTTCGTTGGCTTCTTGAACGAATACATATTTTACCCCAAATAGAAATTATGAATTGTGTGTTGTATTCATCATTCGATCCCCTTAATACATGAAGTTATATGTATATTTATACAATGTGATAGTCAATCTAGAAACCCTAATCAAAACAGTAAATTCTCCTATTTTTTAACTGAATTTCCTTTTTCAATTGTCATTTTTTCCATTTTCTTTGGAATCTTCAAATCGGCTGATTATCGTGGGCTTGGACAGACTCAATCTTATTGGACCGAACTCGCAGGGCTGCTCGTCATCATGAGCCGAGATCAAATAAAAGGGCTTCTCGAACCCTTTTGGCCCAATTCGTCTTCCTATTTGAGTCGAATTCCAGCATTTTTCGGGTCGGTTCGGATCCGAGTCGGGTGCTCAACCCGGCTCCATCAATAATTAAAAATATTTAAATGCATTTTGATTATTTATTTGTTACAAAGCTAGTTTATTAGTTTGCAGTGTTTACTCAAAATCTAATCTCTATTTTGTCCCCAAAAAAAAAAAAATCTTTTATTTTTCACACACAGAGTGTACAATTGAGCAACACATTAACGTAATACCTTCTTTAATTTCGTCCCTAACCAAAGAAAATTTATTTATTTCATATTATACAACTGTTTACGAATTGAAAATTTACACAATCCTTGTGATCCAAATTGGAAGGCAATATGAACAATGGAAATTGACTTTTCCTTACCAATGTTCTAGTTTTTGTCCATTTTATTATAAAAAATCAATCTATTATATGTTCTGTTCCATTGAGTTTAATGCCATTAGTTGTTTCCTCGAGTCTTTTCTTCTTCCTCGGCCTTAATCCACGCAGCCTGCAAATGATAGAACAAAAAAAAAAAAAAAAAAAACCAGCTCAAATGATTGCTATGCTAATGGTAAAAGAAAGATTTGTTAGTTTCAAAAAAATATAAAACTAACCTTTTCTCTTTCAAGTTTTGACAGACTGGGTCGAATAGAGTTTCCGAGGTCTAAACCACCCCAAGCTTCTTGCATTTCTCTATCCTTTGCTTGTCTTCTTGTTAACAATGGTGTTTCTGTCTCTATCTTCTCGGTTTCAGGTTTCCTTTTATGCTTATTATTAACTGTTTGGTAGTCACCAAGACCCAAACCACCCCAAGCTTCTAACATTTCTTTGTCCCTTGCTTGTCGTCTATTTAGAATCGGTCTTGTCTCTTCTCCTAAACGCTCGGTAACTTCTGTTTTCTTGCTTTCAGGTCTCTTCTTCTGGTTATTGTTCTTCGACTCCCCAAGACCTAAACCACCCCAAGTTTCTTGTATTATTTCTTTATCCCTCGCTTGTCGTCTGGTGAGAATCGGTTTTGTCTCTTCTCCAAGTGTTTGGTTCAAGCTACCTTCATTATTGTTCTTTGTATTGTTCTTCTCTTTCTCTAGCTTTGGAACATGTTTCACCAGAATTTTGTCCAAGCTCTCATAATCCGACTCGCTTTTCGCTGCTTGTTTTCTCTGTTGGATCCTCCGGTTTCCATAAACTGATTCTGATGCAGTTTTTTCTCTTTCTAACCTGTGAATCGGCTTGACCAAGATCTTGTCTAGGCTTTCTTCTTGATGACCCTCAGCTTTCTTGTTCAAGTCCATGTTTTCTTTTCCAAGTTCTTCTGTCAACAAACAAGATCTTGCTTTGAGATCTTCTTTGCTTCTCTTTTTTGCTTCTTGGACTTCTTTCTCTAGCTTGGAGACGTGTTTCACCATACAACTATCCAGGCTGGGAACTTCAGGCACACTACTAGCTGCTTCAGTATCTTGTTTTCCCGGTTTCTTCACGTTCTCGTACATTTTCCCGCAGTTCCTTATAGTTTCTTTAACTTCCTTCTCCAATCTTGAAACATGCTTTTTCACTAGCAAACTTTCCAAGTCCGGGATGGGATCCAATGGCGTTTTGTTTCTGCTTGAGTTCTTCTTTTGGTATGTTCCAGAATTCAATCCCGCGTTCTTCTTGGCTTCTTCGATCTCCTTCTCCAGCTTTGAAGAATGTTTCACAAGGATGCTTCCCAAATCTGGAGCAGTATCACTTGCAACAGATTGATGAACCTTTCTGTCTTTGTCAGATACGTCCTTTGAGGTCCTTTTGGCTTCATAGACTTCTCTTTCTAGTCTGGTCATGTGCTTGACTAGAAACTTGTCCAAACTCGGAATCTGTGACTCGTTTCCACACGTTGTTTTTCCTTCATTGAAGGACCCCCCGAATTTAGAATCTCCTCTCGTTCTTGTATCCATTGAAGAAGAATTCCCATGGTCTGAAACAGAAACAGTTGGTTCGATGTTTGTGGTCTGAAGCCTCTGGTTACCACCTTCAGCCAAGGCCTCACTTAAACCACAAGTTGCAACTATAGAGGCAAGACTTGAAAGTTGATCTTCTTGTAAACCCTGAAGCCTCTCAAGCATCATATCTATTAGCTTCTCCCTGCTAAACTTCCCAAAGGACTGCCTCCTCTTGACTTTTAGCTGTCTCATCTTGAGATATGAAGTCTCAGCCACTTCTTCATCAACCTTGTCTAGATTGCCGATTTCAGAATCAGACTCTGTGTCACATTCTGATGACATCTCAGTGATTTCATGCTTATCACGCAGGTCAGGAGGATTCTCACTGATTTTCCTCAGAAGATCTTTAATCTCAGCTTTACTGAGAGAGGGACAATTTGCAAGCCTAGAAAATGCAGTTTTAACAGCAGCTGCTACTTCTTTATCCACATCAAATGCAGTTTCAAAAGATGCTGTAACGGTATGAGTAGGAGAACCCCCTCCGTGTGTTTCTGACGTTTGAATTCGATATTGCTTCCTCGAGCTATTTGGTTTATCGTGCATTATCACTCCCATCGCAGATGCCGCTTCAAAAGCTTCCACCGCAGCCTTTTCTGCATTCTCCATCAAAGTTTCTGCTTCTAAACTCGGGATCCTATCAACGGGAAAACAAAAACCTATAGTTAAGAAAGCTAGAGAGAAGTACCACAGAACATATTCCTGAATACTAAAACCTCTTTAATTACCTCGCGGCTCGAAGTATTCTACACCAGGATGCTTCAACCAAAGCAGCCTTGCGAAGCTCCATGGCCTTGCCTGCAGCTTCTCTCACAGCCATTTG
The DNA here is from genome assembly GCA_900406555.1 of Pseudoturritis turrita. Classification (NCBI taxonomy): domain Eukaryota; kingdom Viridiplantae; phylum Streptophyta; class Magnoliopsida; order Brassicales; family Brassicaceae; genus Pseudoturritis; species Pseudoturritis turrita. Next base: position 505,671 of record OVBL01000085.1, read on the forward strand.
TTCTCTTACGATTTTGCAGTAGTGTGGATTCGAGTCTCCAAGAGTCTCATCAAGAGTTTGTTTCATTCCACCAACCTCCTACACAATACCATACAAACCACAACTTCAATATTCCAAAACTTACATAGCGTTGTTACCAATCAAACTAGAACGAAACTTTTTACCTGTAGCTTCTTTATCTTCCTATTCAAGTATGAATCTCCTTTTCTGCGCGGAAACCAGCCAAGAGGTGAGGAGGTTTTACGTTGAGCAGACCTCTTTGATTGCGATTTTCTAAGAGCCGATGTCTCTCTTGGTGATGATTTATTCTGCATTTCTCAAGATGTAAATCAAAGTCCCTTTCAAAAACCAGCTGCTATAAATCGACTGATATAACCCTAAATCCGTTGACTACATTCAATTTCCACAACGATTAGCCTAAATTATCAAACCCTAATTTTATATCCAAACAGGAAAGAAACTTCAATCCAATGTAAACTCGAAACATCAGAACGGTAAAACAAAATGGGATTAACCGGAAATGAAATTAAGATCTATCGAATCGAAACCGAAAATTACCTGCCCAGATTTCGAAGCTGAAGACGAAAACTCAAGAGGATCGGTAACTCCGACGCGACTAGTCTTGTCAGAGACTGAAAGACATCCCAAATCCAAGCAACCGAGATCCATGGCGGCTTTGATCATTATCCTCAAATTCTTTGTATCAAAATTAGCGAAGAAGATTAAGAGAAAGCGAAAAATCTGTGGAGAAAACTTGATTCGAGAGAGAGAGAGAGAAGACGAGAGAGGAGAAGAAAGATATTTCTTGGTGACGATTTTTTTTTTTTTTTGAGTTTTGGGAGGAAATATACAAATTGGAAAGTAGCCGTTACGAAAGGGATTTTGACTCTTTTTTTTTTATAGTCACCTCTCACTTTTTTTTCTCAACGGCTCGTTTTGGGGCCGTTCGATGGGATTATCTCATGTGTGCGGGTGCACAACAGTAACGATAGTCTGAACGCTCTTGGATTGACACGTGGCCACAGAAGGATATCCCCCTCCTATGTGGACTCCCTTTTCTTCGTAGATTTTTGGTCCAACTTCATAGTCATAGACTTTTCAAGTCCTACAACCAATTTGTATGACAAAAAAAAATAATTGAAATGAAATGTTATTGTTAGAATTTTGACTTTTTTATTTCTATCTTTTTTTCCACGATTATTTTTTTTTCCACGATAACTATCGTATAATTATATTTATTGTCCAAACTAAGATTTCTTTATATATTTTTTCGAAAATAAAGTTTGAAACCTATATCTCCCCGATTTCAAAATTAAAAACCTCAGAATTCACAAATGTTGATTTTAATCAGTTTCAGTGATTCAAAATCTAAACCGATATCAAACCATCAAACCCGAATCAAACTAAAACCCGACCTACTTTTACTAGGGTTCTACGATTCTTGTCAATTGGGGGATTAGGAAATTGTTTGTGATTTTGTTGATAATATTGATTAAAGATCTTAAATTTCTCCTTTCCATCGTCATTGTAGCTTCTTCTCCTCAATTCATTATCGTCATCATCGTACAAAAACCCACAAAAAAAGAGAGAGCAAAATTGTCTTTTTTTTTAACCTTGTCGGTAAGGGTAGGACGGATCCGGATATCCTGGAATTTTAGGGTATCCGGATCCGGATCCGTGACAAAACTATCCGGATCCGGATCCGTGGCTTTCGGATATCCGGACTTCGAGTATCCGGCCAAAACTCAGGATATCCGCGGATATCCGGATCCGGATCCGAAAATAATAATTAAATAATTAAAATAACCAAAATAAAATATTAAAAATTAATTTAAAAAAAAATAAATATAAAAATTAGAATAATATTTTTCAAAAATATGATATTTTAGAAAAAAAACTAAAATCAATATATATATATATATTTTTTTATATAAAAATAACTTAATATATGTAAAAAAATATGTTTTTAATAAATTTAATGAATCCGGATCCGGATCCAGATATCCGGACCTTGAAATTTTACTATCCGGATTCGGATCTTCTTTTCACGGATCCGAGATTTTACTATCCGGATCCGGATCCGAACGCTCCGGATATCCTAATTTACGGAGCGGATAGGAACGGATCCCGGATCGGATCTCGGATCCCGGATAATAATTCCACCCCTACTTGTCGGAGTCCAAAATTATTTTTAGCCATCGTCGTCGAAGCTTCTGCTGTACCCGGAGAATGCCAACTTTCATCATTATCTCTTTCTTTCTTTCTCATATTTCAACTTTCACACTCTGTCTTTCTTTGCTAAAGGAAAAACTTTTAATTAGAAGTTTTGGATCAGCCCAGAACACATTACCCACAGACTAATCTTTGCTTCCATGTACAACATAATAAAAGTTTTGGTTGTCTGCCTCGGGTAGTTAATAAAAAGCTGAATCTCTCATTATATGCTCTTCTGCCGATTGTTCCTCATATAATTCCTACAGTCCACTTCGGTGAAGCCAACCTTGCTTATGCCACCATACTCTTTGATCAGGGCGGACATTATCATGCGGAGACCCATTCCTGCAGCTTGCAATGTGTTTATCAAGGTCTTGGCTGGACTAGAGATTTGTTGTGCGAACGCAGAAAGTGAACTTGGCTGGGATTTTCGATTTGGGACTTCTTCAAATTGGGGATTGGTTTTGGTGTTGAAATCGGGTGGTCATTGGGTCATCATCGGGGTTTTAGTCCGGTTTAGTATCATTTTTAGTTGCTTAAGATGTAATTTCAAAATAATAAACCAACTAAAACCGAGTTATGTGGGTTCTGAGGTTTCGAACTTTGTTTTTGGGGTGATATATGTTTTTAACTTGAAAATCGGGGAGATATAGGTTTCAAACTTTATTTTCGGGGAGATATATAAAGAGGTCTTAGTTTGGACACCAAATATAGTTATATGATAGTTCTCGTAGGGAAATAATTCGTCGATCCTAGATTTTGGGTCCAACTTCGTAGACTTTTCAAATCCTACAACCAATTTGTATGACAAAAAACCAATTATTTTAAAATGAAATGTTATTGTTAGAATTTTGATTATTATTTTTTTTTCTATAACTTGTTTATGTTTAATTTTGAGTTTTGGGAAAAATATACTAAAGTTGTTGTGGAAGCACTTTAGAGGGTCTTTAGCTAAAGCATAACCACCATTTAGAGGGTCTCTTGAGAGTCAGACCACATCAAGTTGCCAAAAGAGCAATAGTTGCAGTTTGAACTCGCAACCGATGTGACCCCTGCTTCCAACATCATCTCCACCTATTTTTTGTGAAATCTGTTCCAATTCCATTGTTTACCATTAGATTGTACTCATTAAGACAAGTCATAAACAAGGGCATTCATTTGTGTCTACTCGAGTATTGTAACCAATGATTTCAACAATATTAAAGCATAGCAAATTATCCAAAGAAAATATTTTCTTACCGTCTTCTGGTCCAAGGATTAGTAGTAGTCTGAGGAGTGAGGAGTTTACTATTGCATTGAGAAGAGGTGTAGTTTCTGCTGTAACAACTAAACATAACTTTTGAGTCTTTGACTTGGAAATCTAAAAAAACCACAAAAGTTATTAAAGCAAGTTTAGAAAATAACAAAAAGTGTTTTCTAGGGATTGTACTATTACAGTGCTTGTCTTTGTTGTGGATGGTAAGGGCTGCTTCGAGGTCAATCAGAAAGATTTGGTCCTTTTTTATATGTTTATAAGATTTTAGTGTTGTTTAAGCCTTGCTCTCTACGGTTTGGATTAGGGTCGTTTTCTCCGCTTTACTTATGGTTATCACTTGATTCGGACTGTTCATTACCTGTCTACTCTCTGGTTGGTATTTTGGGCTATCTTTCTCTTCTACTTGGCTTCTTCTAAGGCAAAGACGTAGTGGAGATTTTCGTGTTTACTTGTTGACTTCTCTTTGGTGAAGAAGATGTTTCTAGGGGCAGGTTTTTCCCTCCCAACAGCTCAATTTCTTTCCTCTCCGGTTTTTCTAATAATTCTTCTATCGGCGATGTATATCAGCAGCTTCCCGTGTTCGTGTTGAATACCAGTATGAAGAAACCTCGAGGTGGTATGGTTTCTAGTCGCTTCTTGTTGGTGGTCATCTTCGTCTTTTTTCTACAATGTGTTGTAGTCTTCCGAGTTGTGCTTAGTCTAAGCCACGAGCCTTGGTGATGGTGGTTTCTGGATGTCTCCAGCTTCGGGTTTCCTTGATGTAAAGCCTCCGAGTCAGAGAAAGTGTCCTGGTAGTTCAGTGTAAGCTTGCAGAGTTGGTCTGAATAGTTTTGGATTTCTTTGAATCGGTGTGTAGTAAGTATAATATGGTAATAAGCTGTCTTTTGGTTGTAAAGTTTCTCTCGTTTGGGCATTTGGCTCCCCTGTTGAGGGATTATGGTTCCGATGTTCTTACATGTTTGACTGCCGGCTAGTGTCTCTTTCCATGTACTTTAACTCGTGCTTAATATTATATCCAGATGAAAAAAAAAATGTTGAACATAATGTTCCCGGTAAATGTAGAATGGGCCTTAATTCTTGATTGAGAGAGGCCCATTACATTTCTCCATTAAGGCCTGATACGAGCCGTTGAATCAGAGCTACAAAAAACTCTTAACCATTGTGTAAGGTTAACCTCGAAAAGAGAAACTGCAAATGACGAAGTGGAAACCCTAAATTCTTGACGTGAATTAGCAAAATGTCGATGGAGACGAGAAGTAGCAGAACAACAACAACAATAATCCCATAGTCGATATTGGTGGAGATCATTGCGAGATTACCGTTGAGAAGCATCGCGAGATTCAGATCGGTGTGCAAAATATGGAAATCGGTAATAGAATCGTCGTATTTCTGCCATCTCTTCGTCCCTCTACACAAAAGCTCATCTTCCTCATGGTCACTCATGTTCCCAACCGACTATCTTTGTCCCATCGCAGAAGCTATAGGCTTCCATGGATGCGAGATATGGTGTCTTCCCAAATCTCTAGGTTCTTATATCTTGTCTTTTGGAAGGTATCATGATCTCTCTACCTTTAGATGCTTCTATATAGCTTCTTCCAATGGATTGATTTGGATCAACGCATCAGCCCGCACTAAGAACATGGCTCCAATTCATAAATCCTTTGTTGGTAATCCAGTTTTACAACAATGGGTTGAAATCCCTCCGCCTCCAGAACCATGTATCGCCACTGGTTTGGTAACGCGTGTGGACGAGGACGGTCTCGTTTCAAGCTTCAAAGTGGTTAGGACTTGTCAAGGGATTGCACCTAGAGACAATATGGGAATGTATGAATGGAGAGTGAATTTTATTCGTCTGAGACAGGGACATGGACTTCCAAGCGACTTCTCTCCTCTCATCCTCTCCACCGCACTATTTTTTATTACCATCCCGTGAATCTCAATGGGATGATTTATTTGTGGGAAAGAGGTTTGGATCCTACTCAACCTGGAGTCCTCATAGCTCATGACTTCTACGGCCCTGAAGCTGATAATCAATGTCGGGTTATACCTCTCCCTCTCCCGTATAATAAACATGTTAGGAGATGCTTGACTACTTCACGAGGACATGTTATCTACATTGAATTACTACTGGGAAGATTAAAGGTTTGGAGGCTGAATAATAACAACAACTCTGGGAGTAGTGAATGCTGGCAGTTGTCACGGGGAGAAACCAACTTGGCATCTGTTGGATTTGATGGCGATTGTATTCCCATGGAAATGAATCCGTTTGGTTCTGATTTCGTCTATCTTTGGAGTTTACAACACAATTATTTAGTATCGGGTAACTTGCAGACACAAGAGTTTATTATTGATCATCAAGAATCATAGAATTGGAGTAGTAGTGAAGGTTGTTATCGCATAAACACGCATGATTCTAAGGGGTATATGGAGGGTATGTACGATCCTTCTAGGGTTCTCATGTTATCCCAATTTGTTCTCCCACGGGGGATGGACTCGGTACCTCGTCCGCCAAATTGATCATCCTTCTTATGGAGTTGGTAACTTTTGCAAAGCTTGTTCTTCGGTGTTTATGTGTCTTGTTTTATCTCTGTTTATAGCCAGGACAGTTTCGTTAATTCTCTATCAGTATGTATCTCTTTGTGATGACTTAGTGGTTAACAACTTAACATTTTCGTAATATTCAAAAAGCCATTTTGTTTTTTTATCAATAAAATTCAGAGACCTTATCTAACCAAACTCTCAACAATGTGAAAGCTTAGCAAATCAGCACAAGTTTTGAGAAGAGGAGTAGCTTCGGCTGTTTGGGTTGAAAATCTAGAAAACCCCAAAAGGTGTTAAGGGAAGTTTAGAAGAAAAAAAAGAAAACTCGGATTTCTATAAACCAAGGATCTTAGTGAGTGCTTAGAGAGATGTTGAACATACATGATCCAAAAAGTACCATCTGAAGTAAGTCTTTGGCCTGTGACAGTAAAAGATAAGGAAAATAGTTTGTGATCATACAACTATAATGCCAAGGAAAAAAGAGAGCGAGATTAAGTAATAATTGTTTCTTCATAGTATTGTTACTAACGCGTTCCAATATATTTTCAGAGATTATGGATGATCTTTCTGTTAAAATCAGTGTGACACTACTCGGAACGAATTCTTAAGATGAGCATATACACATATTCAAAGGTGATTCAGACCATTGTAAATAAATAAAGGTCATCTTGGTACATGCAGGTCCGGCTCTGGTCCATGGAGAAAAGGGCGAAGATCCAAGGTCCATCTGAAATTTTATTTTTTTCCCTATAAAAAAGAGCTCAGTTTTTTGGAAAAAAAAAATTATTTACTAAAAATGTCCAAAAAATTGTTTTGACAAAAATCCAAATTTTTTTTTAAGACGGGCCTGAATACATGTATTGGAAGCGGTTATAATACGTTACACAAATGAAACCATTGTAAATAAGGTCATCTTGGTGTATGGATCCAGAAATTTATTTAACATGGGATATATAAATGTTTTTTACTATTACTAAGTAAGACTAAAAGCATTTAAATGGATTTTCCCGTAATTACTTATGAAAAAACAAACAAAAAAATAGAGTGGGGACACATGCCACATACTACCTTACACAAATGAAAGCAATGTAAGTAGATTGTTTCATTGTTCAATTCAAATATACAATTTTTGATAGTCTAAATTTTCTGGCAAAAGCAAAAGGGAGCTTGATTAAAAACATTATTCACCTATCCACTGTAAATATGTTAACCTAACGAAAAATGTCAAAAATATATACACTTTATCCCCACTATGCTATTTATTGGACTTCATTTTTTTTATAGGCCCAAACTTAATCGGGCTTTTAATAACAAAACGATGTCGTTTCGAAGATGTCTTGCACCCTCAGAGACTCGAGACATTCCGACAACAACGAGTGGGGTGACGTCATTACTGATCAAGTTTTTTCACTGCAATTTCCTTTTACTTTTCCTCGCAACTTCTCTCTCTCTCTCTCTCCTTATCTCATCGTTTTATCTGCAAATCTTTCTGATTTTAACGAATCAGGTGATCGGTGCATGACGAGCGCATCGGAACTATTCTCTACTCGAAGATCCCGTCCGGGTAGATCCGACCCGGATTTAGAATCCGACTCTTCTCTTCATCGTCACCACTCTCACCATCACCATCATCATAATCATCGCCGTCACGGAATACATAATCATAATCACCGTCATGATTCCGACGGCTGTGATCCTCTCCGACGAGCACCGCCGCGTCTCCGACGCTTCTGTCACCTTCCGGTTAGCTTTTTTGTCCCCAAATTTGTAGTTTCAGTAGTTACTAAAATCTTTTGTCTAATTTGTTAAATTTGAAAAATTTAGCCCTTTTGTTCTTGTTCTTTGTTCCCCAGGAACGTAGACCTGTTCAGGGTTTGAATACGAACAGTGCTGATTTGGAAATTGAAAGTAACAGTTTTGGAAACCTAAACGGATCCGACAGGCTTCCTGGATCTGTTCTGCTTGCAAGAGAAAGACTTTTCGAAAGATTGAGAGGTGTTTCTTTGTCTAGTAACAGGTTTGTTCCTTAAATTCTACAGCTTTTTTTTAGAACTTTGATGTACATGCAGTGTGTAGTGTTGATTTTGCTCTTTGATTCTTGTTGGGATTGATAAAGACTTTTGCTTTGCTTTTGATTTCATTCATGTGTAGAAATTAGGTTTGGTGTTCATTGTTGATTAGAGCTTGAAAAGTTTCAAACTTTTTGTCTTTTTGATTCAGTCGAGCCAACAGAGTTTCATTGGGAGATGATCATCAGATGGAGTCCTCATTGAATTCTGCATTTGGGGTTTCGTTCTACGCGGATCCAAATTTTCAACCAGAAGTGTCATATGATCGCAACAAGAAACCACAAGGTCTTACACAAGGTGCTATTAACTGTTTACACCGGCAAAATTTTAGCTCGGCCGAGGTTAAAACTGAGATGAGAGATTGTAGCATATGTTTAGAGAGTTTCACAAAAGGCGACGTGCTTATATCCTTACCTTGTACCCATAGTTTCCATTCTTCTTGCTTAAACCCTTGGCTTAGAGCTTGCGGAGATTGCCCTTATTGCCGCAGAGCCATAGCTAACGGAATAGAAACTTGTAAATAGAAACATTTGCCTAACCAATAGCCACGCACATCTCGCCTTCTTCTTCTTCTTCTTCCTCTTGACAATCTTTAAATCGGTCTTCGAGTTTTGTCGCGCATCGAGTGTTTTTTTTTCTGTAACGTGTTTGTATTTGTAACGGTTTTGTGTGTACCATCGGGTAGTTTGTATTGTATGTTTCTTCTCGATATAAACTCTCTTTTAATGTTTTGTTGGCTATCAAAGAGTCGAAGACTTTCTCCAAATCTTGATCCGGCAAATTGGGTTATGTTTTGTGGTTAAAAGCTCAACAACTTTACATTATCATCTTCAGAAATTTTCATTGTCTCAATCAGGAAATGTTTTAAGCTTTGTTTCCTCGGTTCTAAAACGATGTCGTTATCATGCATAAAGATGCAATCAATATATAAACTTTAAAGGAAAGTTAATGAAAAAAAGAAGGAAGACAGTTGTACCAAAAAAGCCATTCTTTTTGTGCTACAAAAGTTGAAAAATGGACCCCTTTCTTCATAATCATCATCATCTTCAATTCCTTTCATAAAATCCCATTTATGTTTTCATAAATATCACTTTTCTCTATTGGTACCTAACATACCTCATTCTCTAACCACTAAATTAACAACACACATTAACAATATCTCGACTTTTTTTTTTCCTTTTCTATCACATCGGTTTCATGTCTTCAACAACATTAGTAGATCTATATGATTCAAACTCAACCAACTCGGATCGGTTTTGAAGCCAAATGTAAGTAAACTTCCCATAGAAATCGAATTCAACATGTAAGCAGCAAATTCTACTTTTCTTGCCGCAATTTTTTTGCAAAATCAAGACCAATCAATTCCATCACCTTACTCAAAAATATTGAAGGTGACAAAGAAAAGAAACAAACGACATCGAAAGAAAACAATCGTGTAATCAAACTCCTAATATGTGAGCTGCTAAACAAAAGGGGTTAGTTAGTTTGATTTCAAGGCTTGAGTCTTGTTACCAGCATTACTATGAACAGATTGCATCTTCACTACCAACCTCAGACATCGATATGCCAAACTGGTTTATCGTTGAACCGTCCTTTCTCCAAGGCTGCAACTTTAGCTCTATGAGCTGTTGCAGCCAACGCAATCGAGCTCTTCCCTTTATCCTCTTGCTCCGGGAACTCGCAGGCTTCGGTTAAAGAACCAGACCTAAGATCAGCGGGTGGGATAAAGCAGTCTAGAGACAGACCGGGAACATTGAAAGCGACTTCTTCAATGTTCCATCTTTCCTCCATCTTGGTCCTAGTGTGGCTCATCGCGACTTCCCCAAATCTGAAAAGGGTAACAACAGAGCGTCCAGAGTGAGCAATCATGATTCCTTCGACTTGTCTGTAATCGTCTAGAGACGAATTGATCGTGGTTTCCCAGTAAACAGTATCACCACCACCGTTGGATTGAATACGGGTCAATTGCGAATCCTCGATTTGAACTAAAAGTCCTGTTCTTTGGCTGAAGTAACCGAAAAGGATGTGTCTAACAATCTCTGCTGGTCCTTCACTCCTCGCCTTTAACGTTTCAGGGTCAGTGCATAGCTTCAAAATGAAACAATCTTCACCATTCACCTTCTTCTCTCCAACGCACTTTGCTCCAGCAAACATAGTAGCAGTACTTCTCGGATCAAGTCCCTAATTGATCATTCAAACATCAAAATCAACAATGTATTGATCACCAAAAACAATGTGAGTTTTACGGTTCTAGGATTAACCTGAAGCGCACGGCGAAGAGGCCTAACCGGTCCTTTAGCAGTGTGAGAACCAAGCCAAGGAGTGTGCCTCCACACAAGCTTGCCATTGCATCCAGCACGAACCTTACTAACACCAACAGAGAGCTCAACATACCACATGTCTGGATTCATCTGCCAGAGAACAAAACCTCCAGTTTCCGACTTTGTCTGGTTTCGATTTCGAACTGTTCTTGTCGGAGTTTCAAGCTCTGAAGTTATCATCTTTAGCTTACCCATAGCATAAGCGTTTTTAATGGAGTTTTGTAGCTTCTGACCACCTGAAGCCGCCGTGTACTGCTGCAGAATATACTGTGCAGATGATGTTTCCTGCAAGAAACATATCACCGGAGAAACAAACAATCAGTGTACGGTCCACAATAATAGAAACCAAAAAAAAAAAAAAAATCGATTTTTTTAGTAACTAATTTAATCAAAAATTTGAGTATCAATCAATCAAATCCCTACCAGATAATGACAATACTCCACCAACCAATCCCAAAATCAGCCAAACAAAACAAAAATAAGAAATTTGAATAAAATAGGTATCACAAAGATTCCAATTTTTTTTTAAATTAGCAAAGAAGAAATCGAATCGAAAATGTCGACCAGTGAGATCTGGAGTCAAAAGATTTAAGAATTTCTGGGATTAAAAATCAGTGAGAAAGTTTCTAACAAAAACCCTAGAAATTTTGGAATCGAAGGAGACTAACGATAGAGGTATCTTTGATGGTGAGGTGAAGGAGATGATCGGAGGAAGAGACGTGAATGGGTGCGAGAGGAGCTCCCATGACACCGAGAAGAAGTCTCAAATCGGACCTCCGATAAGCCGCCGTAGAAGCCACGGACGGAGCACGTGACAATTGACCCATGACCCAATGACCTAAACCCGACCCGAGTCGTTTCGAATCCCCTGAAGTTTCACCTTTACCTCCATCATCGTCTGGATCAGGACCTTCCATTACAGGTCTCAAACTCCCGGATCTTCCAATAAACGGCTCCGGTTGCGCCAAGTAATATCCTCCGCCTCCGCCGCCGCCGCTACCGCCGGAGCCGCCGGAAGCGGCGATGAGTTTCTTTCTTCCCCAGAGAAGAGCTTTTATGTGTGTATTTGAGCGGGTAGGACTCGAGGAACGAGAACGTGGTCTGGAATGAGAAGGCGAAAGACCTCTCTTAACTTCATCTCTGACTGCTGAGAAAAATCCTTGTTTTTTGTCCATTTCTTCTTCTTCTTCTTCCTCGTAACGGAAACAAACTGAAACAAAAGAAAAAATGTCGAAAACCCTAAAAAAAAACACAGACGCCGGAGAGAGAGTGGGGAAGGAGAAGTTGGCAGCGGGGAGAGAGAGAGATTGACGATGATATTTGAAGGACTTGAGTGAGTGAAGCGAAAGTAGAGAGAGAAATGAAAATTTTGGGAGAAGGGAATTACTATTTTGCCCTCGAGTTGCTCAACGAATTACTGCTATTTCGGGGGAAAGAAAATTGCGTGACGTTAAAAAATATATATAACTATTGATATAAATATTTATATTTTAACCATTAATCCACTGAACTGTTAATTTAAATGCAGATTTTAAATTATTAGAGATCTTAAATTATATTATGTATATTTAAATATATATATATATATAAATAGAATTCAAATCATATTTTTAATAACAAAAAATTTATATTTTTATCCGTTATAAATATTTATTAATTATGTGATAAAATTGTGAAAATAATTTAAATATTGTAAAGTTAAAATAACAAAAGTAAATTTTATATTAATAATCTCATAAAAATCTATAAATAATGTTAGCAAACATCACATAAATACATGATTGGTCATTGTTTACCATCGATTTCATCGTTTTCTTTTTCATAGAGATCTAGTAAATCTTATTTATGTTACATATTTTTTTTTTTAATAGTAAATATAATATTATTATTTTTGAATATTTATAAATTGTTATTTTATACAATTTAAAATTTTCAAATATTGGAAAGTACTAATACTATGATAATAGGTTGAAAATTTTTATTTTCTTTATGATATTCTATAATTCTATTAATAATTGTTGGGTTTTTTTTTTTTTGCATGCTTATGCATATTTTAAAATTTTAAATTAAATATACATATATTTTCTATTTGTTTTCATTAACTTTGATTAGATATAGTTAAACTTTCATTTTTCAACTTTCTAATTAAACATATTTGTGGATGAGATATTTCTATTTTACTGATAAATATTTGTGCATGTGATCATATTTTCATTTTTCTAATACGGACATTTATAATTTGAAATTGTAATAGAAATTTTTTGGGAAAACAATGTTTAGAAAATTAATTTTTTATTATTATTATTTATATGATATGTTAAATATTAATTTTTAAATTTTAACAAATATGTCTTGTATGTATCTAATGACTTGACACTTTTTTTTTTTTTTTTTTTTCATGACACTTATTTTTTTTGTTCAATTGTCTTGTGTTTTTTTTAATTTCATTACACTTTTTTTTTTCTCACGACACTTATTTTCCTTTTTAATCAATGATGTATTATTTTTTTTTAATTTCTTGCCACGATATTTTTTTTTTTTTTTCAATGGTTGATTGAATTTTTTCACAAATTAATAATTTTTTTTATTAGTATAACAATGATTATTTAATTTTTAGGTAATAATAAAATATTATCTAAATTAAAATTAACTTTATATATTAGTATATTGACACGTGTCACAATCTCAATTAAAATTAACACATGTTACGATCTAGTGAGTTATTTTGCCTACTTGTCATACTCACGTTGAGCGCATCCTACTTTATATAATAAGATATTCAGCATCCATGTATTCTTTGACATTTCCTCGAATCGAAGAAATTCATTAATGAATAATAGTATTTTGCATATATATTAAAAATTATTTTTCCGTAAAAAAACTTCTTTTTTAATATTTAATTTTCTAAATTATAATATTATTCATTATATATTTAAAAAACTATTCAATTAATAATAAAATAAATTACAGGAGGATTTATCTATATATTTGTTTCTTTCATGATCTATACCCTCCATAACATATCAGATCACTTACCTTCTCTTTTGTAGTGATTGGTTATACTCCAAATGGCGGCATGTAAAATGTATGTTTAATCGGCTAGTCGCTTTTCGAAATAGGTCTATTATCCATTATTATATAAAAGTAGAACTAAGATGTATCGTTGCTGATGTGGCGATTACCAATGGTCAGTACAAAACCACCAAACATAAACAATAATTTCATAAAGATTATAGTTTTTGAATTAAAAATTCAGATTAATCTTCAAACTATATAGCAAACCAGATATTTTGTCGCTTAAAAATATTTTTAGTGAACAAAAAAAAAAATCACGAGATCCTTATAAATGGTGGAACTCGTTATTCATTTTGATTTCTAAGTTCGCGATTTTAATCAATTTAGGTGATTAGGATCAAATCGTGACAACGAGAAAAAAAGAATATGTTCGTCTTCACCGTTTAATTCTGCATGTGGAAAACGTGGTTGGAAGAAAAGTCAAGCAAAGAGAGTTAAAATTAACTTAGCATAAAGTTAAGGATTGCGATTTGCGAGTCGCACCGTTAAGGATGGTAGACATTAAGACATTCTTTGATTTAATGGCTTGTCTTCCAACGGTTTCTGTTAATTCTGAAGAAAATAAATTAGTCCCTAGTTGTTTTAGAGGAAGTTAGTTCAAATATATTTCCTATTTTGGTTTAGATATTTTTGGTTAGGTAGTTTTTTGTTAGCAAAGAAATGCAAAAGATACAACAACTTTAAATCAATATAAGCAATGTGACTATATCCGTCCGCGACTTCTCAAAACTAAGAGCTCAACTAATTTAAACACAGCAGATGCAGGTGTGATTATGAAAATTTATGGAAGTAGGCGATAGCGGTTTCTAGTGTTATTGAATAATTTATATGATTGGTAAAACGGGTGTAAACGGGTGTGATTACCGGATGTTTATGACTGGTTTACAGTGGTGTGATAGCGGATTTACATAAAATACACATAATATATCATTTATATAAAGATCAAAAATATATTAGTCAAAAAAATTAAAATTATATATGTAAATAAATCATAGAATAATTTAATATTTTTTTAAGAGGTTTGGAACATTTTTGGATATACAATAATTTTTTATATATAATTACAAGTTTATTTAGTTTCACTAAAATATATATCAAGTATATATAATTTTATATGATAATATTCGATATAAAAAAAAAAAAAAATTGTTTTTTATTTTTGTAAATTTTAGATTAGTATTTAAGATAATTTTTTTTAAAATATATAGTTTTTCAACCACCCACAACCGTCTGCAACCACAAACGTTCATAGAAAGGAGTTTTTGATTTAGAGTGGTACGGAGCAGTATAGAACAATTTCCGTAATTGTTGTCAAACGCTACGAACCGCAACCGACCAAAATGATAGTGGAAAAACCAATCAATCTCTAAATATAAGGACCAGCTTCGACTACTCCCGAATGAAAATATCTTTTGGCATGAGTTTTTCCTAAGATCACCACGGTTAAGCACATAGGCCATAATCTTGAAATTCAAGTGGCACAAACAAGACAATTAAGGTTTTGATCGGTTACACTTAAGTAGGATAGTACAATTTATGCTAACTCTTGTGTAATCAATCAATAAACTAGCATTACAATATAAAATATCACTATTTTTTTATTGTACTATTATCTTTAATCACTATTTACATTAAAATCAGAACGGTGCATTGTGTTAATTTACGATGGAAATCGAACTCATGTACAAAACGGTGCAATCTCTTTTCCCTTGTCCTATATTCACACTTAGTTAAAAAAAATAAACTTCTTAAACACAATTAGAGTCAAATTAAAAACTTTCCGATCTATTTTTAATTAATTATTATGAGTTTCTTAAAACCATCAACTCATCTTGTAAATTTGCACTATACCATCCAATTACAAAAACTTATCAAACAGGCAAAAGGTTAGATTCACGTTCTAAGGATTCTTATTCTTTTAAGTCCTAGAGATTTTTTATTCTTATATGAGTTTTGTGTCTCACTCTTTACGAGGCTAACAAAGTTGTCTAAAATGGCGTTAAAAAGAGTTGGAAATTTGTATCTTTATAAAACTAAGGTTTTCATATTTTTATCAAATATCTTCCAATTTTTTTCAAAAATCATTTTCTTTTATATATGATTTTTTTTTTTTATAAAAGGCTTTTAACAAATTAAAATGTAAGAAAAACTATTACATGGATATGACTTTGAGTTTGAGGTCATATAGTTTATGAAACATTTTTTTGTGCTAGGACGAATTCGAGAGAAAGAAAAAAGGCAACGATTGGACGTAAGAATGTAAAGATATTTGTTTCCTTTAAAGATTACACGTAAGAATGTCGCTTCCGTCCCAAGGATGAAACACAATCTTGGATAAGTTCTAGCCCCCAAGATTTAAGTGTTTAAACAATCAATATACAAGTAAGAGAGTTACAATAAAATCGAAGTGTTAAACTATATATAAGTTACTATAAAAGGAGAAGGTAGGTGAATAACTAAATGTGGGCAATATGATAATTAGTCATAGTTGAAAGCTTTGAAGGGTGAGAGAAAACTTAAAACTTAAACAAAGCATCATGACGTGAATATGTTTGAGGTTATCGCTTCTAACGGTCAAAAGACCAGAGAACTAAAAAAATGACCATTTTTTTAATTAATCAAAAAAATAAAACAGACTCGTTAACTGTTTCCATTGTTGTTATTAATTTATTATAGTGGTTACTGCTAAGTTATGATTTAAAAAATATTAATACTTTTTGGTCCATGAAAATTACTGCAATAAAATGCATATGAATACTATGTGTTCTCCGAATATTAATTAGTGGGGACATTTTTAGTGTCCAGGTGTAACTCTTTAACGTTTTTTTTTTTGATAAAAAACTCTTCGACGTTGTTATTCGATTTTACTCGAATTGATCGTCTTCGACTATAAAATCTTGAAAAATCTTGACAAACAAATCTTATTTCAAAGTCGATTTTCACTAATTCACACAAAAAAGAGAAAAATATATGTTACTAGTGCTTTTTTCCTTGTTGACTTAAATAATTAACATAACTAATTTTACGATTCCAGGTAAAACAAGAGGTCAATGAAACCCATACTAAAAAATATATTGGGTTGAATATTTGATTTATTTTTTTGGATAATTGCCAAACTATGTTTGTGACCAATTTTGTAGATTAAGTAAGGGTTATTGCTTTTTTAGTAAGGATTTTAGCTTTACGTATTTCCAATTTCCAGTGCACTTGAAACTCAATTACATGTTGATGCTATTAATCAATAAAATTTAAATATAGTTGAAATATGTTTATTAAAAGTCTTAAACATATATTAAATTTAATACTAATTGATTTTTTTTTTTAAATACAAACTTGTGGTTTTAAATTATTTTTGAAAAGTTTCGAGTTAAAAAGATATACGAAAAGCCACTTAAAGTAATTACGAAATCTATAATTTTATTACACCATCTTTGTAAGTAAAACAAATTCGGTATTGAATGGGCCGAATCTGAAATAAATAGGCCATTATAAGTTATTCGTTAAGAGACCCAAACTTACGTCGTTTCTTTCTTGAAGGGTTTAGATGTTCATAGATTGATACGAATCCAAAATCCAACACTGATTTGGTCTTGCCTCCAGCAGCTAAGTCAATTATGATTTTTAGAGAACTGAGATTTCTTTTGTGTTTTTGTTTCATTTTCAATGTCTAGTGATTTTTAGACTTATGATTGGACATAAATTATACCATAAAATACTTATGATTGGGGGGGGCATAAGTTACCGTAAGACAAATGTGTGTAAATAAATACCATAAAAACAAGTTTTAATTTCAAAGATCATACAAATTTGAAAATATTTAAAAAAATACCGTAAATTTTAAAACAGGTAGATAATACCATCATTTAAGAGATGATCAAGAAGAAACCACGGACGATTTTTGTAGATGATAAAACTCGATTCAAAGTTTTGAACTATAAGACAATTCCTCTATTTACTCAAACAAACAATTGGGCGACTAGATTGATAGAGGAAGAAGTTGGTGAAATAAGCTTTCTTTCTAAAACCTTCGAGTTCGCCCTAAATAAGCCAGCCATCGATAACTTCTCGCTTTCGTCTCTCCGGTGACCGGCGCTCCAGCCGGTGCCGGAGAGGCACCACCTCTTTTCGCCTTCTCTTCCTTTTACTTCTTTCATCTACCCTTGTCGGCCATGGTCACCTTTCTGACGTTTGATGCTTCGTGGTGGGGAGGCGTTCTTTCAGCGCTGCTTTTTTCGACGCGGTGGTTCGCTCTGGCCAATGTATGTGGCAATTCGACTTCCTAATCGGGATCTAACCGGATCTCGTCTCAATCTCAATCTCGTCAGGTTTGTCGGGTTGGGGTAGATCTGCTCTGGTTTTGCCGAAGCTCGTTCTACTCGACGGCGGTCCTTAAAGACTTCTCGGGCCTTGGATTCGCTTGTGGTGTGAGATCTGAGTCCGCGATTTGCAATCCGATAGTGCGGCAGTTTGGCTATTTAGAGGATTTACTGGGCTTGGGAGCCGCAACGGTTCAAGGCTTTTCCGGTGACATCTACAGCAGACCTTTCCGGTGAAGGAGTGTGACATCTCTACAACTAATCCAGTAACATTTACTGCTTGTGTTTGTTGGTTTCAGGCCCGATTGGGCAGAGATGGTGGTTTCGTGTGATGCTCTTCGTCCGCTTCTCGGCGGTGGTGCTCCAGGATTCGAGGACTGGCTCTGGCGACAGCAACGAGTAGTGGGTGTGGCTCGCTTGAAACTCCACGGTTGTGGCAGCTGACCTTGGCGTTTGTGTTCTCCCCGTCGAAGGTTGTGTCTTGGTCGGCGGTCTAGAAAGATAGTTATGCTCCGTGTGGGCTCTTTCGGCGACGGCCGACTGGCTTCAACGAAGATGGGAAATTCAGAGCTCCTCTCTTCTTAGTTTACACACCTATCCTTAATTATCTGCTTTGGCCTCCGTGTGGCCCCATCATCATCCTTTGATGTATGTTAGTTTATTCCGGCTTCGTTCGACAATTCTTGGATATGATCATAATTTATGTAAGGTAGGTCTCCGCTTAACATATTGGTGATGATTTTGTGTGGAATAGAGGCGGCGAGACTCTTTTTCAGCAACTTATGTGCTTCTGTGGGAGATGGTTCTTGTGGTTTAGAAAACTCGAGAATGGCGGTCAGAGGCGGCTTCTCTGACAGTTCGAAGAGGCTCCCGTGCCGCTAGCTGCGTGGTGGTTTCGTTATTGTGTTGGTCTTCGGAGAAGCTGTAAACATCTTTTTTACGAGGTTTTGAGGTCTGGCCTCGGATCGAGATTACTCGTGGCAATAACGATGAAGGCTCGAGTTCCTTGGAACTGTGACAATAGCACAATTGTCCAAGCTTAGTTGCTCGGAATCGGTGTTTCCTCATCAGGGATCTGCTGTGTTATACTTAGGTGTTCGTCTAGCCTGTCGTTTATTTATGTATTATTCTTTGATTTTGTTGTAACTTAGCCATTGCTTGTAGTTTTCGTTTTTTCTGTTTTCTAAATTATCTCTGTATCACTGTCAAATTTTTTAAAAATTGTATGAATCTTAACATTTAAAAAAAAAAAAAAACAATTGGACTACGTATTATTGTTTTTTGTATTTGTTTTAAAAGTTAATTGAAGATTTTTGGATTGAAATTTATACATCTCTTGGTCGAAAATATTTTGTCTCTTTTCTAGACAAAAATGAACCTCAATATTCAACGACACCGTTTCTTAGAGGCTCGAGACACTCACCATTAGCTATAGATGCACTAAGTCCAAAGCTCACTAGATTTCATAGCTACTGTTCTCTTTTTTTTTTTTTTTTTTTTTTTGTGAAGTGAAAACTCTTACTACAAATAAGAGAATTTGACTCGTAAATACATCATTTTGCTCTATTTTTATGTTTTAGGATGACATTACGACAGTTACGTTGTTAAATTCTCATGAGATTATGGGACATTATTAATAATCAAACTTCCAGAAAGAGAAACAGGAAAGCAGCAGTTACTAAACATCATTTCGAGTAAAACGAAACCAACAGTTTTCTCGGGCCAAGTTGCCTTTGACCCAAATCTACTCAAATTTTATAAATTCCCTTTTTACCCCCTATACTAACAAAATAACAAAACCAATAATAATTATTAGGGATTTTGTCTAAAATACCATTTTTTTCCAAAAAATGTTTGAAATCTACCATAAATTAAAAAACATTCGAAATCTACCACAAGTGATATTGTTCATGGAATGAAAAAGAGATTTATATCTTAGTTATGATTTTATGGTATATATTTTCGTCCACAATGTTGTCAACTTTGTCCACGACCACCATCTCCGTCTTTGTCTACCGCCATCTCCGTCCACAACCACCGTCTCCGTCTCTGTCCAACATCCACCACCGTCTCCGTCTCTGCCTTTGTCCACAAATACCATCTATGTCTTTGTCCATCACCATCTCCGTCTTTATCCACTACCATCTCCGTCCCTATCTTTGCCCACAGCCACCATTTCCGTCTCTGTCCACCATCCACCGCTTGTCCACAACCGTCGTCTCCGATTTTATCCACCACCGTCTCCGTAGTATCTGTTCACACATCGTCCACCGTTTCCGTCCATAACTACCGTTTCCGTCTCCAACTACCGTTTCCGTCTCTTTCTCTGTCCACCATCCACCATGCTTCCGTCCACAAGTTTTTGTCCACCATCCACCACCATCTCCGTTTTTATCTACCACCATCTACCACCTTTTTTTCATCAACATATATGAGAGAGAGAAAGAGAGGAGGGTGTGTGTAGAGGATAAAATGGTCGTTATAAAACCTTGTGGTAGATTTCGAATGTATAGAAAAAATGGTAGTTTTTGAAGATTTGAAACAAAAATATTTTTGTAATTTTTTCTAATTATTATGCTTCTTTTTCTAATTATCATGCTTCGTAACTGAATTGTTGCTAGAAAAAAATTGAAAAAAAAATGGAAGAACTTGTCAAATAGCCAAAAAAATGAAAAACCTAATAACTAACCAAAAAATTTTAAAACTAATGGCTAGGATTGTGCCACATAAAAAATTTGTGGTTAGTTTGCAAAATATATATTTTTTTTGTTCACTCAACCAAATAACCCAAAAAAAATTATAATTAAATACCAACATTAAGATTTAGGATAAATTATAATATCGTAGTGTATCAAGCGAATGTAATAATTTTTAGTTTACAAATTATAATTATACTATTTATCTATGAGTTTGATTAATAATTCGTACCGCTACTATATCTAAAGACTAAAAAGTACTTTTTTGTTGTTGTTATCAATCATTAGAATAAAAAAATATTGATATTGAGAGCGGTACCACTATTCTTACATATTCTAACTATTTCGCTATGGTTTCCGTTAATTTTTTTTTTTACCGTTTTGTGACATTAATATTTTAATACCGTTAAAAAAACTTACCCCGGAATAACTAAAACCTATATATCTGATTTTTATTTTATATTATACGATTTATAAATAAATACATCAATTTGATACTACTATTTGTCTTTTGGTTTCTCACATTTTCTCTCGTTTCCTAATTTTACGATGAGAGACACGACGGAGGAAGAAGATGGAGTCACGAGCTTCTCTGATGTTCTTTTGCTGTCTGAAGATGTCCTTAGTTCCGGCAACGTCGGAGAAGACGGTTTTAGTTTCGGATTAACCGGAAAAGAATGTCCTCAAATGCTCTGTTTCGACGGAGGAAACCAAAACGACGACGAATTGCTCTTCACAGAACCCTCTTTGCTGTGTAGAGACTCTCTCGTTTCTCCTCTCTCTTCAGGCAATAACCCTTGTACGGTCGATGATAAATCTTCTAGATCCATTGTAAGCTTTATTATAAAGCCTTTATATATATACAAACATTTATATAATTTATTTAATTGTAGTTTTAAGGGTCAATTAACGATTTGTTCCCCTAATAAAAGCCAAATAAAGGTTATATTTTTTTTTGAATCTTGCATGCAAATAATCTGATCAATAATCTTCTTTTTCATATTTTATTGGGTTTTGTTATGATTTGTTTCTTTTCGTAGAAGAAGAGAACCGGGTCGGGTGATGGGCACGACCGGGTCTGCGATCCAAAACCCGGTAAGAGAAGCAAACGAGATCAGAAGAAGTCATCGGTTGGAAAAGCTAAGGTTTGGCTTAAAAGTTATAAATATATATAGGTATAATAGTGTGTATACTTATGCGTAATCATGTAACAAATTAGCTATTTTGTGTGAATAATATTTAATTAACAATGTTAATTATTAATAGGTTAGGAAAGAAAAGGTAGGTGAAAGAATCACAGCGTTGCAGCAGTTGGTTTCTCCATATGGCAAGGTGATTTACTACTAACCAAAGTGAATTTCATTCTTTTTCTCATATATCTTATACACATCATATTTTTTTGGTTCGGAAGTAAAATGAAATTATTTTTAGCAATTTACTTGAATTATATTTTTATTTAATTATTTTACAGCACTTGTGAAAGTAGATGTAAACTTAAAGGTAATTAAAAGCTAAAAACGTCATTTTAATATTTTTAAAATCTATCTAAACTTGAAACTTTTACTATAATACTTCATTTATATAAGTTTGTGTTATAACAAATGTGAGAAAATTAAATAGAAAATGCAAAGAAAGACATACAAAGTTACATATGTCAAAATACATTAGCTCATGAGCTGATTCATCTCGGATTTTCGAGCTATGCTTTTTATGTTAATTTAATAAACTAGTTAAGTGATCGAGTTTAATTGAATCGGCGAGTTATGCGAGCCAACTCTAATGAATCGTGAGCTAGCTCCGGATTTTTTTTGAAAGATTTAAAATATTATGTTTATATTTTTTAGACACGTATTTAATATATCAACCAAAATATATATAAGGGATAAGCCTTTAAAATAAAACTTATTAATAACACGTAAGGATGTCAAAATGAGGTAAATTGCTCTTTATAACAGTTTAATTATCTTTAATTTTTGAGTTTTTATTATTATATTTATTTAATATTAACTCGCGAACTAACTCATTTAGCTCATGATCAAGATGATTTGAGTTTGAACTTATATTCATAAGCTCATATAATAAATGAGGTGAGCCGAACTGAGCCATGAAAAACTATAGCTCATGATGAGTTAAACCGAGTTGAGTGAGCTATCTCATTTTGATACCTTTTACATGGTTTACCAACGGTGTGTTGATTACATCCACATATAAATTAGACCGGTTTATGAATGCTTAATATTTAAGAATACAATAAGAGAGAATGGAGAATAGAAATATAAACATAATTCCCTAATTCAGTTTATGACTAGGCCCGTAAACCTAGTCCCAAATAGAAATTAATCGTGCTTTATATAGAAATTACGACCTATATATATAGAAATTAATGGTGATCATATCCAAGGGATATCAATAGTTAAAAAAAATATACGCGTATTTGTAATCGAAATTAGTTAAATATTATCTACATTTTAGTTATTACAAAAACCGTAATTTCAAACTTTTTGAACAGACAGATACAGCATCAGTGTTGCATGAAACAATGGGTTACATAAAGTTCTTACAAGACCAAGTTAAAGTCCTTTCCACACCTTACTTGAAAGATCATCACCCTCGTGTAAGTCTTACTTTTTTTAATCATCAATAATAGTATTTGTTTTTGCATGCATATGATTCGAAACGACTGTTTAAAAAATTTCAAAAGACGAACTATTTTGATGATGAGAATAGTTGATGTGTCCTCAGGACGACGAAGACACCGGAGACGTCAAAGAGTTGAAAAACAGTGGTTTATGTCTTGTTCCATTAGCCTGGACCGTACACGTGGCGAACACCAACGGTGCTGATTTGTGGTCACCTGCTAATATCTTGTCACCGACAGTCAACCAGTAAACCGTGGAAGCCAAATAATATCACGATCATAGCCTTCAAAAGTGAAAAAGTTATATAAAAAAAAAAATTTACGTGTTCACGTGGGTGAATATATAGGATGACCAAATGGATCATGGTCTAGTAGGGTATTTGATGTTTTGATGTGTCTCTCAAAAGGAGGTTGGCTTTGGAGTTTGGATTCCTAATTCGATTTCTATTTAAAAGAGGTTTCACGAAATTCCGATGGAGAAATATATAAGCTTCGTTCATAATTACTCGATGTTAATCACAATTTATCATAACAAAAAATATTAAAGATCGAGAAGTAAAAGATAAAAAAAATTAAAGAAACTTTTTCAAACGAACAAAAATCTTCTAAATTTGACGAAAATGCATGCACCTTCGAAAGAGAAGACGTCATGTCATCTTCACTAACTCAGATAAAAACGATAGATGGTTTATTGTGGCGTAATATGCTATTCGTGCTATTTAGATATTTTTTAAAAACAATTGTTTCATTTTATTTGATTTTTTGAATATGTAAAAATTAAACTAGAAATTAAATTCGTTTGATATATTGTGACTATTTGTATTTTGCAATATTTGTTATGATTGGTTGAATTATTTTTTAATTAGCTACTAAATAATGTTTTATGTAGAAAAATAAGAAATATGTAATTTTTTAATATTCGTATTTTTAACTCAAAACATTATACATATTTGAACAGAGGAAATAACATGTTATTTTGGAAAAAATATCTAATTTAGTTGTGTAAACAAATAAAAAATGATTATAGCTTTTTTCCAACTAAATGATGGATAATATTAGTACATAGAGAGAACGAAAATTGTGTGTTTTTTCATTTTCTTTTGTAAAAAACTCCATCTTATTATTACATTTTAGATGTTTTTCTTGGCAATTAACTCCAAGATCATAGCAAGAGACTTCCAAGAACTTCAGCAGAAGAACATAATAAAAAGGTCTTAGCTTTGTTGTTGAATTGCTGAAACAACTTCATCGATACACTTAAAGTTTCTCCTTTCCTTGAGAAGCTTCTTCGCAAACTCGAGCGCATTTCTCTCACAAATCGATCTTCGCTTATCTTCTTCAATCGATTCAAAGTCCTCAACATGTGCCACACCCACAATTCTCCTGTCATATCAAACCAAAACTGTTAACAAGATTTCCGAGTTTATATGATCGATAGAGAAATCTGTGGTTTACATTCTCTCACCTAATCATCTTTGCAGCGCCGAATCCGAGTGAGTCATGCAACAAATTCCTCATGTAGTTTTCTTGAACAAGCTGCAAAACCTCGGCATTGTTATAGATATCCGCAAGGTATGCTTCTCCGGGTCCATCTTTGTTTTGATCCCATAGCGCAATGAACCTTTTGTTAAACAGATTCCAAGTTTGCTCAATGGTTCTCAAGATCCACTGCTTGTATTCCTGCATTGTAGAGTTGGCTTAATTTAAACCGATGTACTTGCAACCGTGTAGATGATGAGAAGAAAGAAAAAACCGCAAATGAGAATTCTGAATATATTGCTTACTTTTCGATCATTTCCCGGAGCAGCATGTCCATCTTGTGCAAAGAAAGCCAGAATCAAATTACCAAGAAAAGCTCCAATGTCGAAACCCATCGGTCCATAGAACGAAAACTCAGGATCTATAACTTGTGTTGAATCTTGGGTAACCATGACAGAACCAGTGTGAAGATCACCATGTATCAGAGCTTGAGCTCTTTCACAGAACCTAGCAACAGAACACACAATGGTGGTTTAGACATAGTAGCAAGTTGTAATAGAAATCCCCGGGAAATGGGCAAACACATACATAGATTTTAGCTCCGCGATTTCGAGCTTCAAGGCACTGTCTTCGCGCACAGCCTTAGCATCATCATCAAGATAAGGCGAAGTCCAACGATTAAATGTGGAAACTCTATATGGGTCCGAAAACACAACTTGCTCCGTTAACCGGCATAACTCCACATTACCACAAAATTCGGTTACTACACATACAACAAAACCAGGTTATTTGAGAATCAATCTCAAGTCCTAGCTCAGCATTACAGGCAACACAAAGAAACCAATATTGTAAAACATTACAGAACCTGCTCTTTTGTGCTCTGTGGTATCGTGATAGAGGAGCGAAGTGAAGAAGAGAGTTTTCGCCATGTAATCCGACATGTGTTCTGCAAGTAATGGATACTCGATTCCAGCAACGAGTCCTTTGCGGAGAATGATATGAGGAGGCTCAAGGTATCTCATCCCAATCAAAGCCATTGTTCGGTCAAAATGGTAGACTTCAGGAACATGATCCGGCGATAAACTTCCGTGCTTTCTCAAAGTTGTTGCTTCAAAATAAGCTCTTTCTTTCGTCATTGGCCAAGATTCCCCAATACAGCGAATATATGGAAGTGCCTATATACATACATAATCAACAATCTGATTTCTTGAAAAATCAAAGCTTGTTCATTTCACATGGAAGTTAAAGAACAATATTCTCTAGATCAAATCAATGGCAGAGAAAGGCACAACCCTGACAATCTCTTCCAAACTTAGGTTAAAGATACCAATTTTTGCAGACAACACATTAGATATGATTGTTGATTGCGTTGACAAGGCTTTGAGCTCAAACACCCATTATCAAAAAGCTTGAAAGAGATTCGATTTAACAACAGATAAACCCTAATTCCTAATTTAGACCAGCCATAGATACGAAAGTCTTATGCTTTAGATGAGAATAGAAGCTTCAGTTGATTTTCGAACCTGTTTGATGACAAGTGAACCAGTAGATCCGACAACGATGAAAACGAAATTGAGATTACCATCTCCGACTTCTTTGATAACTAAATCCTCGTACTTGTCTCCGATCCTTGACGAGAGAGAAGGTGTTGCCTTTATGTAGTCTACAAGAGACTTCTCGTTTAATGGCTTAAACTCATCAAACGACATTTTTGCTCTCTTCTGCTTCAGTTTCAAGCAGCGTAAAGAGAGAGAATTTGCGTTAAAGATTCGATTTTTTTCTTCAATCAACGAAACGGCAATATTCACGCCTTTTATTATTTCGTTAATAATCGTTAGTGTTGCCGAACCGAATCACTCTGTTTCGGTTAGATTTAACCGAAAAACCAAACCGAATTACCTAATTCTGATTAAGCTTTGATCAAGTTTTATTGGGTGAAAACTTTATCCCATTTTAAGATGTTTGAATTAATTATAATTTTGATTAAGCTTTGATCAAGTTTTATTGGGTGAAAACTTTATCCCATTTTAAGATGTTTGAATTAATTATAATTTTGATTAAACTTTGATCAAGTTTTATTGGGTTTAGGGTTTAGAAAAGTGACAGCTTTTTGTGTACGGATTGAAATAAGAGTTTACACTAAATATGAAGTTTGAATATCTAACATTGTATAAGATAGAAATAGAATCGTTCGTTATCATCTCGTATTTTAAGAGTAAAATTATTTATATTAAATTTAGAATCGTTCGTTATGATTTTGTATTTTAAAAGTAAAATTGTTTATATTGAATTTAGTACAGTTAGAAAATGTATATCATGGATATGTGTGATGCAAACATAATTATATGTTGTGAAATCATATGTTGAACCGCTCCATATATTTTCAAGTATTACAAAAAAGTTAGATTCGTTGGTTGTGATAATTTGTAACGGGATAAAAGAAAAATTTTAAAGTTTTTTTTCTCACAATGATGTAATAGACAGAAAACAAAGTTAATTTAGGAAAAATAAGAAAAGGGTAGTTTTATACTAAATTTTTATATTAAAATTAATCATATAAGACAATACATTAAAACGTTAAAAAGGAGAGTAATAAAATAAAAAATGAGTCTAGAATTATAAGATAAATAATTTTTTTGTAAATCCTTTTTTGGACATTTGAAAAGATTAAATTTTAATTTTGACAAATATATAAAAATATGATGAAAACAAATCTATTGGTTCGTTTTTACATAATTTTTAATATATAAAAAGATAAGTTATGATATATATTAGTGGATATTTATTCTTACTTTGATTAAATAAATTTAAATATTAAGAGATAAAAATTAGTAAAAAAATGACATGTAAAATTTTTAGTTGGATAAATTTAATCAATTTTCTCTTTCATAACATTTCCTTTAGTATATGTAAAAAATATAAATTTATATAAACCAAATGCACAATGATTCATCAGTATTTGTATACAACATCATGATGCAAAATATTGTAATGGCATTGTTGTTTGGAATTGGATATGTATTGATCATCTTGGAGGAGTTTTTATCTATCAATAGAAGCGGAATAGGACTTTTGATGGCAGTGAGTTTGTGGGTTGTGCGAAGCTTCGAGGTAAGAAATTTCATAATAAAAAATGACTATTTTCCGTTTGTTTTCGCCTTTAAATGTTGATGAAATGATGAAGAATAGCTTTAATGTTATGTGGTTAATAACTTGTTTATAGGCTCCTTCTCTTGAAATTGTTGTTTTAGAGTTTCAACATGCAACAACTGAAGTTAGTCAAATAGTGTTCTACTTGCTCGGCGCAATGACCATTGTTGAGATACTTGATGCTCACCAAGGATTTGAACTGGTTACAGATTGTATAACAACAACCCGAAAACCGAAATTACTCTTATGGATGGTAATATTGCGACTCCATTTCTGATTTTTGAAGTTGTTTGCTTCCAATCTTTTTCTTCAAAAGACACGAGTTTTCTCCTTTGTTCTTGTCCTGACATTGTCTTTATTACGGTTTTATGTTTTCTTTTGCAGATCGGTTTTGTGACTTTTTTCCTTAGTTCGGTTCTTGACAACCTAACAACTACCATTGTTATGGTTTCTTTATTAAGGAAACTGGTTCCTCCATCAGAATACCGCAAGTACTGAAACTTAACACTTGTATCTTCTTTAGTTAGTTTCTTGCTTTAAGGATTAAGCTGTTCACAACGAGAAAATAGTTTTATCTCTATAGTAAATCTCAAGGAAACACCAATTCATGACAATGGCATGGCAGAGATTCTCTGTTTTTGTGTAGTGGTGTATTATCTTTTATGCTTAAGTTATTTTTCTTTTACATGGACCTGCGCATTGTCGTATTGACATCGGTTTTTCTTGTTCAATATAACATATGGCAAGGCTTTTAGGAGCAATTGTGGTTATAGCAGCAAATGCAGGAGGAACTTGGACTCCAATTGGTGATGTTACTACAACTATGTTATGGATTCATGGCCAAATTACATCATTTCATACTATGAAGGTTCTCTTCTTCATAAGTTTTAGATTAGACTTGTTTGATGAAAAACTTGCATATGATGATGGAGTTTTTGCCTTTTTCTTTTTAGTATCTTCTTTTACCTTCCGCGGTTTCTCTCCTTGTTCCATTGGTTCTCATGACATTTACCAGGTTACATAAACTCTTTCTTACATTCTCAAAGGTTTCAACTTTTTTTTAGTAGTTCCACTCGAGAGGTTGACGCGACTTTTGTTTTCTTTTTCTTCTTGCTCAGTGAGATAAATGGAATGAGATATGATACTCTTCCTAGTGCATTACTACAATCTAATCAAATGGCTCCAAGAGCAAAGCTTGTAGTTGGAATTGGCTTTGGAGCTTTGGCTTTTGTCCCATTGTTTAAGTCGTTAACTGGGTTGCCTCCTTACATGGGTATCTTGTTTGGTCTTGGAGTTCTTTGGATTTTGACAGATGCAATTCATTATGGTGATTTAGAGACACAATATCTAAAAGTTCCACATGCTTTGTCTCGGATCGACACACAAGGAGCTCTGTTTTTCCTTGGGATTTTGTTATCAATCAGCAGGTAAACGCTGGGAAAAAAACACGGTAACCTTTTTTCGATGTGTGAGAAAGATTGATAATGTTGTGTTTTTTTCCAGTCTTGAAGCGGCTGGGATTCTCAAAGAGATTGCAAAATATATTGATGCTTATATGCCCAATGTTGAACTCATTGCAAGTGTTATTGGTGTTGTATCATCCATCATAGATAATGTCCCATTGGTTGCAGCAACTATAGCGATGTATGATCTCTCAACACACCCTCAAGATTCCGAGTTTTGGCAGCTCATTGCCTTTTGCACTGGAACCGGTGGTTCCATGCTTATCATTGGATCTGTTTCTGGAGTAGCCTTCATGAGTATGGAGAAAGTCGATTTCTTTTGGTACTTTCGTAAGGTGAGACTGAGATACCTCTTTGGCTCACTTCAACATAACAAGATAAAAAAATCGGTAACAAAAGTTGGGATTTTTCTTCTTCTTTTTTGTGCAGGTGAGTGGTTTTGCTTTTGCTGGTTATGCTGCTGGTATTGCAACTTATCTAGCGGTTCACAATCTCCTTCTTGAGCTTCCAACAAATGTACATCATAGTCCTTTGCTCTCTGATTCATAGGCTACAAAATATCAAGAGTTTCAATGTCTATGAATTGGAAATAGAACATTCTTTATAAGACATCATGAAGATGGTCTCATTGGTCCTTAGAAGAGATAAGATTTTGAGTCAAAAGGTATTCCATTCATCATAGAATCATATTCATCAAAAAAGAAAATTGAGACTTAAAAACAAACAAGATTTTTTAACTAAAAATTCATGGCAAACGGAAAGATGAAAAGAACCATAAAATTATAGATATGAAAACATGTGTTACCATGTTGTTACTTGTTAGATTGAGTTATAAATCTAAGTCATAATTAATTCACCAAATGTTATCAATTAAAATTTATCGAAAATCTTAAATTTAAGTTTGGGTTTTGTGTTTTGTTTGTATTTATTTCCTAAGGATGAATTTCCTTTTTTTTGTCAAAAGAATATTATTTTCATTATCTTATTTTTATTTGATATATAGAGTTAATATCATTAGTTAGAATAAAATCAAAAAATAAGATGAGTCACAAATTTTAATATCGTTTTGAACATTCTTTATTTTTAGACCCCCCTTGTACATTGTGACTAATTACAATTATAAAGGAGAATCTTTCAATTGAAAATAATGGAAGCTTACCTGAAAAATCTGTGAATCCTCAAGTAAGGTAGGTTCATGTACAAATCTCATCTAAAGCTATTTGACTATTTAAAATCAAGAAACCATAAATTTAATTCCTTTTGTCAGAAAATCTCTTTATTTCCACAAATCACAAAACTTTAGTTAAAGTGGTTACAAGTGTGAGGTTTCTAACGCAAAGTCTCAATGCCTCCCCAAGTCACAACAATGATACAATGAAGGGGAATATCACAGTGAACAGTACAAACTATTTGATATTTTGATGGCTTAGAGCTTAGAACAATAGTCAAAAGCTTTTGATCCGATATTTGCATTATGGCGAAATAATTATGTGATTATGGAAATTACTACCAATCACATTTCTATAAAATGGCAATTAATTTATATTCAATTATTCAGTAAATTTAGTGACAACATAATAAATTGTATTATAATGATTGTGTCACATCAGTATAGTGCAATATTACCAATAAAAACCAAATGTATAGTTAGATTGTATAACTATCCACGTAAATGTATAATGTCAAATTGTCAATTCTCTCTAAGAGCCAAACTCAATACTTTAATTAGTTTACGTGAATGTGATATCTCTCACTGTTGAAACTTAAGCTGGCGGCAAATCAACAGTCCCAAAATTATACATCCACTATCTGATATTTTTCTCACCTCCTCACACTTCCTCATCTTTCTTATACACTATAAATACACGTAAACATACTAAACTTTATCATCATCATATTAATTACATATCGAGATTAATAAATTAGTGTTACTACAACAAAAATCATTTCATCATGATGATGGCTAAGAACCGGACCGAGTTCTACTTAGTGTTTCTCGTTGTTTTGATGATGGTGGGATCGGTGTTACTAGCCATTGAAGGACGACCTGTCAAGGATGGTTCAGGAGCATTGACGCAATCAAGAGATTCATCTGTGCTCAATGGAAGCGCAATGTCTTCGTTTAAACCAGTGGAGTCCCCACTACAAGATTTGTCGTGGCTAACCACGGTAAAACAGTCTGGGCCAAGCCCAGGGGTTGGGCATCATCGGGCCAAAGGCTACAAGAAGTTTGGACAAGTCAAAGATTCTGGTCCTAGTCCTGGTGTTGGACACTAAATTAACAAAACCCATGAATATAAATTATGCTTAATGCAGATGTAATAATTTTACTATGTTTTAATAGCTTCTAAGATGTAATCCTCTTGTACTATTTATGTCAATCTCCTTTACTTCACATTGTCTCTACATAATAATAGTTTAATTAAATCTCTAACTATATCTTCTACAACTTTCAAAACGACAGAGATTCCACACAACTAGATGCCTTTCGATTGGACTAATTAGAGAAGCTTGATTGGAGTAATAATATATAGAGCATATAAATCTAGGAATTAAACAAGCCGTGAACCTCGTTACATATCATATGGTTCAATGAATTAATTTCAGAACACTCGATGTTCTCAACGTAGTGCGGTCTGTGTCAAAGGATCTTTGTGTACCTAGACCAATACTGTTGGATATTGCTCGTTATGCGGTTGCTAGCACGGCAACGATCAATCAGCTTCACGCTTTATTATTTGTTTTATGATTGTTAATGATCAAATCTTGTTCGTTTCGTAGTTGTTGGTTCAACAACATGTTTTAGCGATTATTGGACATGGGTTTTATCCACTAGTGAAATGAGCCTGCCCAGAAAGTTTCAATTCGGCTCACTCTTCGAATGCCCAACCAAAAGATATTGTGGACCTAATCATAGGGTTAATCTAAGTCAGTTACTATAGTTAGAATCAAACTATAGTAATTGACTGACATTTACCTATAAATAGGGGCCAAAACCTTATAGTTGAAAAATTAATCTCGCTTGAGCAGAGCACAAGGGACCCAAAACGCACAGTTTTTGGATTCTAACTCCGAAAGTGAAAGTTCCAACCAATCACCATCACCGGAAAAGACAAAAATCAACTAACCCGATAATCATCGTCTTCCGGCACTCAATTGGTTCTCGCGACTGAAGCCAAACTCCATAAACAATTTCCAGCAGCTATCCACGGCTTTCCTCAATCGTTATTCGATATACATGCCGGAAGGAGCATCGCTGCCGATCTCTGGACCCTAACGCAATGACTAAATGAACCCCTGAGAAAATATATGGATCGGTTCAAGGCCATACTTTCTAAAGTCGTCATTATAGACGGCTCTTCCCTTGCCGCACTAAAAAATGGGCTCTGGCATGATTCAAAATTCAGGAACGACCTCTTAATCAATGAAACCGCGACCCTAGAAGATGTGATGCACCGCGCCATGTGATACATCGTACTCGAAGAAGACCGAGCAGTCAACCTTAAGAAGCATTCTCCGGCCAAGCCACCAACTCCTAAAGAGAAACCCAAAGACGATTACTGAGAACCCCGACAATATTTCGATAAGGATTACAAGGATCACGATAGAAATTCCTCGATTTTCTTCGTCGGGAACACGCACAACCCTCCCCAGAAGCCCTGGAACAACAAATACATTCGGGGCGAAGATTCTAAAGACACAAAGGATATAAGGTCTTTTTGCGAATACTACCAACGACATGGACATTCCACCTCCCAATGCAGACAACTGAAAGATCACCTCCTACCAAATACCAGAGCGGAGAGGTCAAAATAGAGGGACCAAGCTAGCGCGAGGACGACAAATACCAGGCCGAAAACAAAAGCGAACACAGGATGGGACATGGGGAAAAAGATACCGATCCTCCTAAGCAATCACAGAATGAACGACCGAGCTCTAATAACCTCCAGCATCAAAATGACGTATCAACATGATCATGGGCGGGTTCCAGGGTGGAATTGACTCCATCCGGTCGATAAAGCAATACGAGAAACAAGTCACAGCCGGCCGACGCTGCTTAGAGAGAGTGGAGATCGACATGCCGATCATCTTAGGAGAAATGGATACGAAAAATGTGGCCATGCCACATAATGAGCCTCTAATAATCGAGCTCAAAATCGAAGATTGCGACGTAACCCGCATTTTGGTCGACACATGTAGCTCGGGCGATCTAATCTTCAGAGAAACATTAAAAAATATGGAGATCGGGGACGACAAAGTCAAACCGAGCACGAAACCTCTAACCCGTTTTGACGGTGAAACAACAATGACAATTGGAACAATCAAATTAGCCGTGCACACAGGCGGCATATCCAAGCTCGTAAAGTTTATTGTGGTGGACAAGTTGGATGTATACAACATCATCGTGGGAACCCCATGGCTCTTCTCGCTCAGGGGGGTATCCTCGACGTACCATCAGTGCCTCAAATTCCCAATGGCAACAGGAGTTTTTACGATTCGTGGGAATCAAAGGATAGCTAGGACGTGCTTCATCACCGAATGAAGGCTAAGGCGAATGAACTTACACATTATAAGCCAATAAGAGCCATCGGCTGCCGAACCTAAACAAGAACTCATCACCAAGGTAAGCATCAATACTGCCCGACTAGAAAGACGCATCGGGGTAGACTCCGAGTTAAATGAGGCAGTCAAAGCATAGCTGGTTCTATTTTTACACGAGAACATATCTATATTCGCATGGTCGCTAAAAGACATGAAGGGCATCAATCCAAACATTACTAGCCACGAGCTGAACGTAGATCTAACGTACAAATCGATTAAACAGAAACAAAGAAAGCTCGGCCCTGACCGGACCCAGGCTGTAATCGAGGAGGTCGAAAAGCTGCTGGAGGCTGGCTCAATTTCCGAAGTGAAATATCCCGAGTGGCTAGCTAACCCGGTGGTCGAAAAAAAAAGAATGATAAATGGAGAGTATGCGTTGACTTCACCAACCTCAATAAAGCATTCCCCAAGGATAGCTTCCCTCTACCGCACATAGATTGTTTAGTCGAGGCAACAGCCGGAAACGAGCTCCTCTCCTTCATGGACGCTTTGTCGGGTTATAACCAGATCATGATGCATTCCGACGATCGGGAGAAGACAGCCTTCATCACGGATCGATGGACTTACAGCTATAAGGTCATGCCTTTTAGCCTCAATAACGCAGGGGCAACATACCAATGTCTGGTAATTAGAATGTTTGCCGAGCAGCTCGGAGATACTATGAAAGTCTACATCGACGATATGCTCGTCAAATCTTTAAAAGCCGAGGACCACATTAGTCACCTAAGAAGCTGCTTCGAGATTCTAAACCAATACGGAATGAAATTAAATCCAACCAAGTGTACATTCGGAGTCACATTGGAGGAATTTCTGGGGTACATTGTTACCTAACGCGGCATTCAAGCAAACTCGAAACAAATAACAGCTATCCCCGAGCTCCTCTCACCAAAGAATACAAGGGAAATAAGAAGACTTATAGGGAGGATAGCCGCACTTAATCGATTAATCTCCCGATTAACAGACAAATATCTGCCATTCTACCAACTCCTCCGAGCGAACAAAAATTTTGAATGGGATGATAAATGCGAGGATGCATTTAACAATTTAAAGGGGTATCTGACAACGCCGCCAATCTTGGCAAAACCAGAGGAAAGGGAGACCCTTTATTTATACGTCTCGGTGTCTCGTGCGGCAATCAGCAGCGTATTGGTACAGAAAGACCGCGGCGAACAAAAACCAATTTTTACATCAGCAAGTCCCTAGATGGCGCGGAATCTCGATACTCGAAAAACTCGCTCCGGTTGTCATGGTCACATCACGCAAGTTAAGACCGTACTTCCAGTCCCACACAATAGCCGTCATGTCGACACAGCCGCTCTGAACAATACTCCACAGTCCGAGCCAGTCTGGTTGTTTGGTAAAATGGGCGATCGAGCTCAGCAAATACGAGATTGAATTTAAATACCGAACGAGCGCTAAGTCTCAAGTCTTGGCCGATTTCATAGTCGAGCTACTGCCCGAACTAATAACAACCGACCCCAATATACAAGAGTGGATGCTCCATGTCGACAGTTCGTCATCCCGCCACGGATCCGGTGTTGGAATCCGATTAGAGTCCCCAACCGGGGAAATCTTGGAACAATCATTCTGCTTGCAGTTAAAGGCCTCGAACAACGAAGCAAAGTATAAAGTCCTGATCGCCGGCCTCAGATTAGCAAAGGAGATCGGCGCTAAAAAGATACACGCATATTGCAACTCTCAGCTCGTGACA
Source organism: Pseudoturritis turrita (assembly GCA_900406555.1). Classification (NCBI taxonomy): domain Eukaryota; kingdom Viridiplantae; phylum Streptophyta; class Magnoliopsida; order Brassicales; family Brassicaceae; genus Pseudoturritis; species Pseudoturritis turrita. Next base: position 541,201 of record OVBL01000085.1, read on the forward strand.
AACCAGTTTAACGGGGAGTACGACGCAAAGGACGAAAGGATGGAAGCCTACCTCCAACTCTTTCAAAACTTTATTATGAACTTTGAAAAGTTTAAGATCACCAAAATTCCTCGCGAAGACAATACAGCAGCTAACGCCCTGGCCTCGCTAGCCTTGACTTCAGATTTTCGCCTCCGATGTATTATACCCGTTGAGACCATCGCTAGCCCAAGCATGGAGCTACCCCGAGGAATTTGCCACATCACGGAATTCAAAAACAAAGACCCCGACGATCGAGACAGAAACCTGGCTGCCAACCCCGAGAAGGATTCCAATCCCACAGAATCAGACCGGTGCAATGAAATCCGGCTATACATTGCCGACAGAGAAGCACCAGCAGACAAATGGGCAGCTCGGCGTTTAAAAATTCGAAGTGCACATTACGTCCTCATCAAGGACGGGTTGTTTAGATGAAGCGGTATCGGGATACTTTTCCAATGCCTAGCCGAGAATGAAATCGAATGTGTGATGGCCGAAACTCATGAGGGCACTAGGGAAAATCATTCTGGAGGTCGGGCCCTGGCCATGAAGATAAAAAAAACTCGGTTTCTACTGGAAAACCATGATGAAAGATTGCCCTCAGCACGCCAGAAACTGCGAGATGTGCTAAAGGGACGACCCGATGATCAATTCCCCGACCGAATCCCTGTCGACTACCACTGCACCATATCCTTTCATGCGATGGGTAATGGACATCATCGACCCATTCTCGAAGTCACGACAGCGGCGTTTCGTCATAGTCGTAACTGGCTACTTCACCAAATGGATCAAAACAGAGTCTTCCGCAAGGATACATGCAAACGACGTGCAAAACTTCATCTGAAAATTCATCATTTCTCGCCACGAGCTGCCTTACGAAATCATCACCGACAACGGATCGCAGTTCATTTCAAACACATTCGAAGACTTTTGCGCAAAGTGAAAAATTCGGCTCAACAAGTCTACCTCGAGATACCCACATGGCAATGGTCAGGCCGAGGCATCAAACCAAATCATCGACAGCTTAAAGAAACGACTCAAAGATAAGAATTATCTCTGGGCCGACGAGCTGGACGGCGTGCTATAGTCGTTTCGAACTACTCCAAGATAGTCTACAGGCCGAACCCCATTCTCTCTGGCTTACGGCCTCGAAGCAATGGCACCAGCAGAGGTCAGCGTCAATAGCCTCCGTCGGACAATGATGACACAAGACACCGACCTAAATAACCGAATGCTGCTCGATAATATCGGCTACGTCGAGGAAGAACGCGATCAATCCCTTCTCCGCATTCAGAATTATCAACAAAGGACAGCTCGATACTACAACAAGCGAGTCCGTAATCGGCGATTCGAGGTCAGCGGCCTTGTACTTCAAAAAGTCTACGAGAATACCGCATAATATAAGGCCAGTAAGTTAGGGGTAAATTGGGAAGGACAGTACCAGATAACCGAGGTAGTTAGGCCCTGAGTCTACCGACTGATGACAATGGTAGGAGAAGTGATTCTCCGATCATGGAACGCAATGAGCCTCAAGAAGTATTACTACTAGGCAGATCAAGGGACATCCGACTTCTACACTCACATGCCCCCGAGATAAAAAAATATATATATATATACCGCTCCACGATCTTTACCTATCTTTTCCCTTACCGATGTAAGAGAACTACGAATGGCTTGATCCCTATTTAACGGGTACGTAGACAACCCGTAAGAAGGCACAACTATAATAATAATTATAAAAATCTTTTCGTTTTTAATAAAAATTGAAAAATACCCCTCGCTAAGAAAAATAAGTCTTTAGTAGATAAAAACTAAAGGCCACACACGGCCCGAAGATTAAAAAAAAAGTGGGCGGGGAGAAAGAAACAACATTAAAAAGCCTCAAACGGCCTATGATGGAGCAGAGTCCCTGGGGACTCCAAAAAGAGGAGCTAGGGGAAGACCCATAGCAGCATCCACACTAGGAGTAGAGGAATCGGCCTGGATTGTAGAGGGAGCTGAAAGAAGAACAGAGGCTCTCAGCCCTTCAGGCACTAAACGAGGAGTTTGAAGATGCGCAACATTGGTTGGAGCCATCTCCCCATCTACCGAGATGCTCATCGCGTTCGGATGGATCCGCTCCTCAGGGGAGTCACGCAGAAGTCTGCATCGGTAATCTTGACGATGTCAATCGCATCGTGCTCAGCCGTGTACTTGGCCAAATCCTGCTCAAGTTCCTCAAACTTCGAGTCGGGGACGGGAATATTCTCCTCGTCTCTTGCCGTCCTAAGACACTCCAAGGTCCCCGAGACTTGACTAATTAGCATGGCACCTTGGTGCCCTTCGCCGCTTCCTCCTGATGATGATGGATCTTGCTAAGACGAACGGCATACATACCCCTCACCTTGTCCTCGGCACCCTTCCGGGCCTTTCTGACCTCGTAATCCCTCAAGTCCCTAAGTCTCTTCATCTGCCTCTCCATTTTTGAGCTCAATGAATCCCTCTGACCGGTTGCCATGGCCAACTGCTCCTCGGTATGAGCGAGCTCCTTTGCGAGACGCCCCTTTTCTTCTCTGTTGGCCGTGGCACCATCTGCCATTGATTTCACTAGGGACGACTGTTGTGACACCTTCTTCTTTAACTCGGGGATTTTCTGGCACATGTCGAAAGCCTTGTTCAGCTTGCGATCGTATAGCTCCACGAGATAGTTGGTGTTGGAGATAAGCTACAAAGAAAAACAATAAATGACGACCGAGCGAATAACCAAGATATATACAAAAATGGAGCCGACGCATACCTTCACAGTATTGTGAGCCCATTCGAGATATGAGTCATTCTCCATGAGCTCCCCCACCGGTGGAAGCCGATGCTTTACACCGCCTTGGATATTAGAGAGGTATCCGGCATATTCCGTAGGCGATTCAAGAATGTGCTTCCTATTCCCCTTGAAGAAATAGGAGAAGTCGTATTTCCCAGCCGGACCCTCTGTCCGTTCTCGCTCTTGATCGTGGGTTACACCAGCAACTCCCGGGGACTCACCCGCGAGCACCATATCCCTCTCCTCGACACGAGGCCTCTTCTGCACAGTGGTTTCCCCAACCGCGTTCTCCCTCTACCTCTTATTGGAGGCATCCGCTTCCGCACCATTTTTCCGTACAAAAGGACCTTGAACGTCTGCACCAGCCAATTCGGTGGCAGGAGCCGAATCCACCGGTCTCTTCCCCGACCGCTTGTTGGATATGGGAGCCGCCCCAAAATTGGTCTCCCTCTGAGCATTAATGACCCCAGCTTGATTACGGGGGATATCACACAAAGGAAGGTCGGTGCGAGCTGCAGTAGCAGCCCCGACCCTGGGATTCACGGAGGCCTCTTTGTTCTTATTTTTCTCCGAAGCATAGCTGGGGTTATTGAGGGTCACCTTAACCATCTTCTTCGACTTTCTCTGTTTCTTTTCTTGGAATTGTCTTAGAGGTTCAAGGGATAGGTCGTACCGATCTAAAAGCAAGGAAGAATATCAGAAGAAAACAAGAAAAACCCAAGTCAAAATTACGAACAAAACTCACCAGAATTGATCCGAGCAAGACTCCTCTGAATTCATTGCTCAAGAAGTTCGGGCCACAACTGAAGATCTAGGTTCCTCAAAGCGTCGATCAAATCCGAGAAACCAGGTGGCGGAGGCTTGAACAACCGATGAGGAGCTACGACAAAAAAAAAAGAAATTAGACGCCAGTTCGAAAAATTCGACGATAACACAAAAAGACTAAAACGCTACCGGTAATAACGTTCCATTCGGCTCGTATTTCCCAATCCGGATTTCGGACCGAAACCTCATCAATTTTAACATAGAAGTAACGGGTCTCCCAGTGATCAATCTTGCTCGGTAAACCAGTCAACAGACCAAAATTTGATCTCATACTGACATAGAACCGACCCAAAACTTTGTTCTTCCTTGTCAACCGAGTCATCTCCTTGAAGGAGTTACAATCGACGAACCTACCCAGCTCAGCAGCAACAGTCAGGACAGCGGCCACGTTCCGGATCGCTGTGATAGTCAACTGGGACACCGCAATCTTGCGACAAGCACAATATTCAATCAAAAGCCTCAGAAGTGGAAACCATAACCCGCACGACGTAAAAAAAAAGACTCATACAAACACATGTACCCGGCGGAGGGGTCCCTGGACGCTCGTGCTCCATGGGCGTCAGGAACGTCAACCCGGATGAAAAACCCCATTCTAGTCGCATTTCGTTGATTGATTCAGATGTAGCCAAGGACGGAAAATTGTGTCATATACCTAATAATTATACAGACGTAAACTATTTTGCTTGAGAGAGGTCTCGAACTTAAAAACGATTTTCTGAAATTTATACTTTATTCAACTAAGTGATTATCCTCTCTAGGTTTATCAAAGGTTACGATATGTATATTAAATTTTACGATATACATTAATATACATATCGATCTGCAGCATCTTCGTTTGTTTTATCAAATATCGCAATGGCTTTAATACTTGTATCCCATTATATGTGGTTATAATTAGCTGGAAGTGTAACTAGATTTGGACCATTTCGCAATTGAATATAACCTTTTAAAATAGGGTTTTAGACTTTTGGGTTAAATCAAAATTTGTCCCCTCTCACATAGGTACGCCAAAAGCTCTCTCATGTGTGTTTTTAAATCAAATTAATATCATCAAAAAGCTTTTGACCTTCGTGAAAAAAAAGAAGAAGACAACTAACGTTTCTCGCGATGCATGGTTAATTTAATGTTAGTAGCCTTTGTTTGAATTTTATTTATTTAATTGGATTATAATTACAAGATAAACATGCATGTCTTGTTTCATCTTTTATCTAATTACAAATTTTGAAGAAAAAAATTCAAATGTTAGAAAACAAAATTAAGAAACCCTGGCACTCATCCGACAGTGGCAAATGTTAGGAATTTTGGGAATAATTCATATTTTATTTGGGAATATTTATTTTTGTGTTTTGTAAGAAAATATATTACACTACAAAAACAAAAGAAGGATGAGCTGTGAAGCACGTGTGAAGGAGAGAGAAACACGTGCAACAAAGACAGTGCAGGGTTGACCGGAGACCGTAGGGTCGCGAGAAGTGGGAGACGCACTGTCTCCTACACAACGTCTTTTACGACACCGTTTTTGCCTTTATGTAAAAAAAAAAACAAAAAAAATATTTCTTTTGATTTTAGATTATTTATTTGAAAGTGAGTGAATAACTCCAATGGCTAGACTTCATTACGTACATGAATGCAAAATATTAAAATTTAATTGAATTATAGCTAAAATCCAAAACAATTCGTATCATATTGTATGATTTAGATTTTAGAGTAATTTTTTTTAGAAAATATTAATAATGGGCAAACCTCTTTTGTAATTGATGAGAACCCTAGATAGGACCAAGCTGGACCCAATTTTAAACATTCATGTCCTCACTGTTCATTAAGATTCTTTGACCTTTTGACTCATCCAATTTTTGGTTGCAAGTCTTCATTTTATAATTGGCCAAATCGTTTTGTAATGTTTGGATTTAATTGGCGGAATTTAATTCTGCTTGCTTGGCATCATTTTGTAAATCAAATATCTCTAACGATGACAACACATCTCATAAATAAAAAAATAAACTTTGAAAATAGCTTCAAACACCAAATCATTGATGGTCTAAACTAATGACGTTGGGAGAGATAATTTACGTACCTGGTCCAGAAAAACTATATACATAGATGCTATAAGAAAATAGGGATCTAAGATTTTATTCATATTAATGAAAAAAATCTACTTTATGCGTAAGAGATTATTTGACTTTCCATAATTTTTTTAAACCTCTCTCATTTTTGTACGGAAGATATGGACAAAGGCAAGAGACAATATTCACATTGAAGTGGTGATGATATACCGTAAAAGAATTTAGAGACAAAGTGAAATTTTTTTTTTCTTGAGTTTGATTTTCACTAAAAAACATTCATTTTCACTTAATTAATCGAAATGGTATCACGTTTTAGATCTATTAAAAATCCGGTGAATTAATTACTCGACGAATATATTCTTTTTGAAAAATTAGTCGAATCTCGGCACGGAACCTCTTGGTTTAAAAAAAGGAACAATATTCACAAACTTATTTAGTTGTTCCCATGAGGCCAAAGCCAATGACTGAGGCAGTTTCTGTACTTCTCTTCTTCACTCAATTTTAATTTAAGTAAATCAATATTCAAAACAACACAACAAAAATAAGAAGAACAAAACACAAAAGAGAGAGAAAAAGAAAACAGACAATAATACGGTCCGAGTCCATGGATCTTATCCCTCTTTCTCGAATTTATTTGATTTCGATATTATTGTCTTAGAATATTTGTCTTCATTCGATAATTTATATATCTCGAATAATTCTGTAAATTCTTGTACTTCCCGACATTATATTTGTGCAGAAACAAATTAAAACTCGAACAAAAGTTACAGTCTGGATTCTTGTTTTCGTTTTAATTATTTATATCATCCATATTATTATTATACGAACCAATCACAAATGTTCGTATGTCTGTAGACACTATACTTATACATGCTTCTTATTAGTCTAGAATGTTGTTATTATGCTCTGTTGTTAATTTAAGAATGATGTAGTGGCTGGTTTTATTTAAATTGAGTACAAATCTTATTAGATGTCAATATTGTCAAAGTCTACACTAAAGTAAATTTCGTAGTTATAATCCTAATTAACACCTAAACATTGACCTAATTGAGGATTGACTATTTGATAAGAAAAAAAAAGGTTGCTAAACAAATTAATAAAAGAGTAATTTCTGCGTAAATTTATAAAACAGTCAAAAAGTTATTCCATAAAAGACAAAACAGTCAAACTATTTATTTGGTCTTGTTATGATCTATTTTTGGTTATATGATTATAGGCTTGATGTAACAGAAGTAAATAGGAGCTGTCTTGTGGGTCCCAATTTTGTTCCCAGTCTTTCGCATTTTAGTTTGACCAAATTTATTGATTTTATAAATAAAAAATACAACACACGATTATTTTCAAATAGATATGGTAGATAATAATAAATTTGGTGGTTGTGGTTACTGAATACAACTGGTGTGATATATATAATTTTTTCCGGCACAAGTGGTGATATGATTATTGATTGTGAATATAGAGAGATATATTATAATTTTTCAATGACAAATAGTTTATATAAATATATGAAAACATGTACTTATTACAGATCTCATTGTTTCTGATATTTGTTTATCGAAATCGAAATCGAAATCATATATACTTGAATACCATATGCCTTAAGCTTCACTTCTAAGATTACATCTAAAATTAGATATCTTCTTCCAACAAAAAGTGTGATTTTTGACCAAAAAAAGAGGTGTGATTTTTCTCAAATCATATTGGAACGTAAGGTATGAATGATGCAAACGGAATAAGTGCTATTAGTATTAATAAGAACGAATAAGAAAAAATAGAACATGTGATATTAAAAATGAGTATTCCAAATTACTAATTTAACTAAATAAATAATTTACGTTTAAATGCGATATTATCAATAATCGCTAGACATCAAAAAAGACTATGAACGAAAAATTTAAAATTAATACAATTTATTTAAAAAATACGTTTATGATCTTATATATTTAATTTAATTTTATTTATTTTCTCGAATGTCTTTCATTGATTTAGCGATCTTAATTAATATATAATACATCAAAGATATAAATCATCAATCTTCATAAAACAAATCTGTGTTGATGACGGGTGGTTGATGATCCATGTTTTAAGGCATAAATTTGCAAATATTACAGATTCGATTCCGTTTTAAAGAAAGTTGATGTGTGTTTTACTTGGACTACTGGGCATAAATACTTTAACTCATGTTAATGAGTCTGTTCACCTCTAAATTAGTCATATTTGCAACTCGGACACCAAAGATAATTAAAAAAAAAGAAATTTATTAAAAAAAAAATTAATTTTGATTAAACGGAGGAAATATGTTTTAGAAAAAAAAAAATATAATTGTATCACAAAGAAAACTTTTTATACTATGGCATTTTTCTAAAACAACCAAGTTTTATTATAAATTTCGCCATATGAACACTTAAGTAACAAAGTTATAAAAGCCACACGTGTGACACATACCCTGCACAGATAAGGTCCTTCGCCTTCCTCCTCTCCTCATTTCCCAAAATCCTCAAAGCTCAGAAAAAACAAAAACTTGCAAATTCCTCCAAAAATGCCGGGGAATTTAGAACCATTGGATCTCGGAATCCAAATACCTTACCATTTCAGATGTCCAATCTCACTCGAACTAATGTCCGATCCAGTAACCATCTCCACCGGTCAGACTTACGACAGGAACAGCATCGAGTCATGGATCGCCATGGGAAACACAACTTGTCCGGTCACAAGACTCGCTCTCTCCGACTTCACTCTTATCCCTAACCACACTCTCCGCCGTCTAATCCAAGAATGGTGCGTCGCTAATCGCTCTAATGGCGTCGAACGGATCCCTACACCGAAACAACCGGCGGATCCGATCTCCGTTCGATCTCTTCTCAGTCAAGCCTCCGCAATTTCGGGAAATCACGTCTCTGTTCGCTCACGCGCCGCCGCGATCCGTCGTCTGAGAGGTTTAGCTAGAGATAGCGAGAAAAATCGCGTTTTGATCGCCGGTCATAACGCGAGAGAGATTCTCGTGAGGATTTTGTTCGCCGACATTGACGCCGGAAGAGATACATCCCCATCTTCGTCGTCGTCGGAGTTAGTTTCCGAATCGCTTGCTCTGTTGGTTATTTTTCATATGACGGAGACGGAGTGTGAGTCTATAGCTTCGGATCCGGGTCGGGTCGGGTTTATGAGCCGGTTATTGTTTGATTCGTCGATTGAAATCCGGGTAAACGCCGCCGCGTTGATAGAGATGGTTTTGACCGGAGCTAACTCGATGGATCTGAAATTGATAATCTCAGGATCCGATTCGATTTTCGAAGGTGTTCTCGATCTTCTCAAAAACCCGATCTCGTCGCGGCGAGCTTTGAAAATCGGAATCAAATCGATTTTCGCGCTCTGTTTAGTGAAACAGACGAGACACCTCGCGGTTTCCGCCGGAGCTCCGGGAGTTTTGATCGACCGTTTGGCGGCGGATTTCGACAGGTGCGATACGGAGAGAGGTTTAGCGACGGTGGAGCTACTTTGCCGGTTACCGGAAGGTTGTGCGGCGTTCGGGGAACATGCTTTGACGGTGCCGTTATTGGTGAAGACGATTTTGAGAGTTTCGGATAGAGCGACGGAGTACGCGGCGGGAGCTTTGTTGGCTCTTTGTACGGCGGAGGAACGGTGTAGACATGAGGCTGCGGCGGCGGGATTGGTGACGCAGTTGTTGCTTTTGGTGCAGAGTGATTGTACGGAGAGAGCGAAGAGGAAAGCTCAGATGCTTTTGAAGCTTCTCAGAGATTCGTGGCCGGAAAATACGCTTGTTAACTCCGACGAGTTTGGTCGGAGTGAAGTGGTGCCGTTTTGATTTTTATTATTATTTTATTCTTTGTTAGAAGTTTTATAAGTAGTCTTAATTCTGTAATTAATTTTTGAAAAAACAAAAAAATATCAATAGTCTTTTTTCTTTGTTAATTATTTTGTCAAAGCTTTTTTAGTTGGAAAAGTTGTTAAATCATCCTTGTCAGGCCACCAAAAAATATTCAAAAAATAATCGATTTCGTAGTATCATACAAAATCCCATCAATCGAATCATTTTTCAAAAAAATACAAGACATTTAAGTCGATCTCTTACAAGAATGATTTGGAAGATCGAAAAACAAAAAAAAAGTCATCATTTTCTATTCTAATGGTAATTCTAAGTAATCAATTTGTTTTTGTTCATATGTTTAATTCTAAGTAATCGGTTAATTTTAAGTAATTGATATGTTTATTACTCTGAAGGTAAGATGTAATCTTCTTTATAATCATAGTTTGTTTCTAAGTTGATTTCTAAATCTACATATATTTTAGTGGTGATGCACACTTAAGTTATGTATGCAAGTGGATGTGGTTTTGTAGGCAACTTTCGTTTTGGTTTTGGTCCATTAGTAATTTGGGCTCACATTTTGTAAGAACAACACCATATTTCAAACTCTTCAGTAGCAAAATTTGTAATATCATTCTACATGTCACATGGATAATCAACAACTCGCCTCGTAAAGACTTTGCTTCGATTTACAATCTGATAAGAGAACCCACTGCCTCTTGTACAATGGCACAAATTAGTATGGATCAAACAAGGAATTCTTTTTTTTTTTTGGGCAAACCAACTTGATTCATTCGATTAAAAGGAGTCCTTACACAAAGGGAAGACTAAGAAACATTAAAGCTTCTTTCGCTAAAGAGTTCGCGGGCACATTAGCCAAACGAGGAACATAAAAAAACGGATAGAGAAAAAAAAGGATCGCAACAGACAAAAAGAATGCTTTTCAGCTCAATGATCACACCTCTACTATTTGAGGAGAGTGATTAGAGATAGAGAATCAGAGAACAAACATAGTTCTCGAATCTCTGATATTGAAGCTGCAACAATGGCGGCTTTAAGAGTAATGCCTTCAGCAACCAGTGCCGAGGGGGAAAATCGGTACGAAGTGGAGCCTTAATGCAGAGTGATATTACTCTGGTTCGTAAATATCCACCCAACTCCACAATCCAGAGATGCCGCATTCCAAGCTGCATCCGTGAAGCAATTGGTGGCCAAAACGACACGAAATCTGCATAATGCAGTAAATGAACGAAACCTGCATACTGCAGTAAGTGAAAAGAACCTGCATACTACAGTAAGAACTCGTACAAAGGCGATAATATTGTCACCGGATGGCACAATAGGAGCATCGCACAAAGGCGATAATTTTGCCAACGGATGGCACAATAGAAATAACATGCATATTGCAGTAAAGAAAAGCATTCTGCATATTGCAGTAAGGGATCACACAAAGGCGACAAAGATACCAGCAAAAGGCACAATAGGATAACCAACAGCAACCGAAACAATCGGGACTAAGCCAATAAATCTCGAATCCAACATAACCAACTCAAAGCAGAGAAGGAATGGAGATTGACCTGTGACGGCAAGATTTCTAGGGTTCGAGGTAACGTCGGGAAGGTTGGCCGAACCAGCCAAGCGATTGAGAAATCGGACATATGGGAGGATGGAGGAGGGGGAGACGAGTTGATAGGACCAGCAGCCGCCGCTGGTACGACTTTCTGGGGAAAACCGCCAGAGGTTGGTGGGTGTGGGTCTCGCGGCAACAAGAAAACAAACGATGAGATTTGACAATGGATGAGATATGGGTCGACAGAGACTCACGCCGATGGTCTGTAGTAGAAGAGGAGACGTGAAATTCGAAGGGTTTGGCGGCTCCGGAGCGGTCGACAGGTGATATTTCGGCGACACCGGATCCGACCAAAGGGAGAACGCGGTTCTTGGTTATGGCGACTCCGACGGGAGGAGGCCATTGAGAAGGGTTTCGTCTTTGCCGAAGACATGAGCCAGCAACTACAAACGATATCGCCGGAGTTTTATTCACAGAAAGAGAGGTTTTTTGGGAAGATTTTCGCCGGAGAAAGCTAGACGACAAAGAGAAAATCAAGCGGTGGCTTCAAAGAAGGGGAGCTTTGCGCAGAGGAGAGGGAGCGATGACGGTGGAGGGGGAGGGAGGGAGGAGATCCATCCGGTGATTTTGTGCCTCAACAGCAGGCCTTGGTCTTCGTGCCTGGGAGGAGGCAAATTAGGGCGAACTGTTGTGACACTACTTTATGCAGGACATATGTCATACACGCTACCATTTTTTTTTTTTTTGGAGCATGCAAATTAGGCCTACGACTTTGACCCGAACCAAAGTTTTCAAACCGAACCAAGGTTTTGGTTTGGTTACTTAGGGTAAACCGATCGACACCGTTACAAAATAGATTCGAATTTCGGTTCGGTTCTTTGGTTTTTATTTATTTATTCTAATTTTTTCTAACCAATATATACTGAATTTCACTGAATTTCACGAAAATATATTTAACATTTCGAAACGAAGAACTGAACTAACCAAATTAACAGGATTTATCCGAATTTACCCGATTTTAACCGAATTTGAACAACAAACCCAAAAATTTCAGTTCAATTCGATAAATTTTTTAAATCCAAACTATCTGCTACCCTAATCGAACGTTAGTTTAATTCGGTTATTTTCCGCATGCAGTTGCATGCGAGTCATATAAGAGAGATTTTTCATTAAATTCCTTCTTCGAAGAATCGTTCTGATATGAAATCTTCTAATTGACGACTTTCTTTATTTCTCTTAACATGTCTTGACAAGTTGTGTTATATGAGGTGGAGAGAAATAACGTGCGTCGAAGGCTCGAAGCAATTGTCAGAAATTGTGCTTCTTACCTAAGATCACATCATTCAAATATGGCGAGTGATCTCCTTCAACTTTGGTTCTCCTTCGACTAACCGCATTCGTAGATAGCTTCAATGACGATTAGATTCACCACTCTTGTAGGCCAATTGGATTTATTCGTTTCTTAATTACTAGAGTGGATTTTTTTGTAAAACTTGGGTGGGCTACTCTTGCTCTTTCACTTTTATTTAATAAACAAAAATTTCATGTTAATCTATCTCATCTTATCCTTGATATATAGAATTCAAAATCATGTTCATATTCATGTATTAGTGTGAAAATTTTAGGATAAGTGGGATGACAATTTTGTTCACTCCCAAAAATGAGAATTCGTATCATGTTTAAACTTTGATATGTTAAGTAAATATAAAAGTATTTAGGCTTAAACAAAAAAAAGCATTTTAACCTTTAAAAAGTGCCCTTAAATATCTCATTGGACAATATTTGCCAATACATTGATAAAGAAAATAAAATACAAATTACAAAAAGTCATTAATTGGACAACAATTTCGAAGAAATTAACTATAATATCTTCTCTTATTTGTTTTTTGTTTTTTGTTTTTTTGATAAAAGGGTTTTAAAGTGCAAAGTCCAAACTAAACTCTCTGCATACACATCGAAAAAGATGGGACTTTTGCGAAAAACAAACCCTGAAAATACTTAAAAATTTACGATCAAATCACCTGAAAATAAACTCAAACTGAAGCAGCCATTTATAATCAAGGAGATGAAAAATATAAGACCAGTTCTTGAGCAACTTGCTTGAAAATTTCCCCTACTCCAAACCCATCTCCCAATAGTTGATTCTCATAACTCGGATTTACCTGTAACATTAAACAAAAACTCATCATAAATACCACTACATGAATCATATGATAAAAAATGGTTATATATATAATATACCTGTGCTTGAATCATGTAGGTGCTCCGGAAAATATTAGAGGAGACATTAGCAAACAAAACTTCAATGTTATACTTCTCAAACAAGTAACAAACAGTTGTGAAAACCCCTGATTTGTCTTTAGGGCAACACAAATTGAAGGAAGCTTCATTCCCACAGATATTCAGCACGACGTTGCGTGAGGACCAAGTATCGAACGCCACGATCGGGTCATTACAAGGGAAAGGCAGATTTGGGCTGGAAGAAGATATCTGATCGGCTAAGAAAGCTTCCCGGGAGTGAGAATCTGCTGCGGCGGTGCCCACGGGAAGGATTTGGGGATGGTTTGATATTGGTGTGAGGAGAGTTGTAGGAGAAGAAGATGAAGATGGATCATAAGTGAAAGTTGTAGTAGTAGTAGTAGGAGTTGTGTTTGAAGCAGAAGAATAATGAAGTTTCTCGAGCTTTTTCATTTGGAGTTTTTGTAAAGTTTGTTCAAGAGATTTGATTGAGCTCACTGCTTCATCTACTATTGTTGATTTGTCTGCCTGTGGATCATAATTTAAATGTTAGACATATATGTAGATTATTTAATTGTCATTTATTGTATATGTAATTTTATGGTACTAGGATATATTAATATATATGATTATGCATAACACCAACAAGAAAAAGCAAATGGTAAGAAAAAGAAGCAGGAAAAAATGGCACAAAGACAAATAAGAAAAGAGGAATCGCAAGCTTGACGGCTTTGCCATGTTACACCAAATTTTAGTGAGAATTATTAGATATACTTGTTTTATATAAAAGCGAAAAATATGAAACTAAACTTTTTTTTTGATAAAGGGGACTTGATTTATGAAACTAAACTTGAGAATGAAGATGCATAAACACTTGAATAAATTGAAATCTAAAATATAACAATTGGAAAGAGAATGAAACACAAGAGAAATCTTATGTTCCCTTAATACATTAACAAGAAAACAAAAATCGATGTTAACTAATACCGTGGATTTTTTCCGATTGGTAATAAACAGAATGACGGTATAGAAAAAAAAAAACTAATTCTTCAGAATTAAATAAAATTGAGGTTTTTTATTTTATTTTAGTTCACACAAAAACTTTCCTTTTTGCAGTTGGATAAGATTAAAACATAATTTTTTATTTTATCAAATGTTATTTTCCGCATGAAATTATGTTTTGAGTTATATAACGCATGGCCGGATTCTTATACGATTGGTAATTCATATGCAGAACGCGTAATAAAACACAATTTCGTTGTTCCGCATGCGAATTACCAATCAAAGAAATTGTAATTAATATAAAGAAAAATTCGTTGAATTAAGTCATATGTATATTCATATTATTAAATCGTGTACCTTAGGAGGAAGTTGGGGAAGCAAAGCATGAAGTTTAGCGAACATGTCTCTCATCTTTTTCCTTCGTTCTCTCTCAGTCCATATATGTATTTCATGATCTGACGATTCTTCTACATGACTTTTACCATTTTTTTTAGCCCTCTTTTTTCCTTTCGCAATCTTCTTAGCCGTCGAAATCGGAATTTCGAACGGTTGAGAAGGTTGCGATGGAGGCGGTTGCTTCTCGATTCTTCTGCAACCGCCTCCGGAATCATCAGAATTGGATATGCCCCATATAAATCCATCTTGCCCCAACTCTTGAGCATTAGTCATATTGAATTGAATGCTCATTTTACCCTTTTTGCTTTGTTGTATTTATTGTGGTTTTATGAATGTAAAAAGAGAGAGAGAGAAAGAGAGGCGTTTAAAGATGGTGAAAGAAAGAGAAATAGGAGAAGAGATATATATAGAGAGTTAAGTGAACTTCATAGGAAAAACCCAAAATACAATCATAAGGCAAGGCCGTTACTAAGACATCAAAATCAAAAAGTATATATGTTCAAAACCCCTTTTCTTTTTGCCTTTTTATGAAGTTCTTAAGGGAAAAAATCTAACTAACAAAATTTGTTTCAAAGTATATCGGTTATCCGTAAAATAGTAGTCATAAATTCATACGCGTTTTTTCTATCTCTAGGTAAGTAATTCACTAAATGAGTTGCTTTCGTGACAAAAAAAGGTAAACAATTCATTATACTGTATTTACAACTAGTCTAAGTCAAAATAAAATTGTACGAATACATAATTACTATATGTATAAGTAAATTGGCGAAGTTTTTGTTGCGGGTTATTTAGAAAATAAAAACATAAATATAACTATATAGTTAATAAGGATATGAACTTACTGATATACTCTCTCTCTCAAACTACATGAATTCTGATTAAAAAATATTAATCGTTTTTATATATTCCCATTTAGTTTCGTGATTAAAAAAAAGATTGTAAGTTGGTTAATGATTTTATTTATTTATTTTGATGTTACAATTTTAAGACCATTTTCAATTTTGAAAATTCGTACACCTGAAATCATTTTATTTTAAAAACAAGTTGAATCTTTTGAAATAATTTGATAAAAAAAAAAAATAATAATCAAAATTAAGACATGTTTCAATCACCAAGTTTTAAGAGCTACAAAAGAATTAAGACATATTTCAAACATATTAACATCGTCAAAATCATGTTGAACTGGTCAATATAATTCATTTAGTTTTAAGATATATTAGTGAGTAACTTCATGTTGTAGTTTTCTACATTTGATGTATATTAATCAGTTGTGTAGTAACTTCATGTTGTTTTTAACATATCTGTAATTTTAATATTTGTGTGTTGAATAACAAATATTCCGCTAATTAAGGCCATACCATTTTTCTACTAGCGGTCTATAGGCACTACTCTTTTCTAAAAAAGTGTACCTTTATATATTTTGTTTTTACTTACATGGTACTAAAACTTACTATACACGTTTCATATCAAAGTATGGGTTAAAAATAATCTTATCTGTGAAATTCATGAGAGCTAAAAAAAATCAAGTGTATCTTGGTGACATTAATAATCAAACCAATTTTAACAAAATTTCTTTGCATGCACCACTTTGCCACCACATCCTTATTTGTTTTTAGCGTATTAATTCTCAACGTTCGAAAAATTTATAGAACGGTTTAATTAATCAAATTAACAACTGTATATGAATTGTATTTTGTAAAAAGTTTAAAGCAAAGATATTGTATATATTAATATATATGCATACTTATTTGTTTTAAGTTAATTATTTAACTTTTTACTACCTCATTCCAAATTTCTTATATATGTCTCAGTATTACTTTCTAGTTTAATTAATTTAAAATGCATGCAAGTTTAAAATTTAATACTTAATGATATGATTATTTTTATTCAATAACTGCATTATGTGGATATTTAAAGGGATAATTTTAAAAATGACATTTTTGAGGTGTCCATTTTCAAAAATGCCACACCATTTTCAAAAATATCACTCATTAAGTGTAAATTGACTAAATTACTATTATTTACCTAAAAAGTTTTGACCCCTAACAAATCATAAACCCTAAAAACTAAACCTTAAATCTAAAATAGTTAACCCAAAACTAAATATTATTTTGGGTAAATGATATAATTTTAATGATATTTTTAAAAATATTTTAGAAGGATGGCATTTTTGAAAATGGGTATTTTTCAAAAAATTCTCATATTTAAATTCGAGTTGTAACATAGTGATACACTAACACAGACCATTACGCTATAATTCACTGTCACTATGTATTATATTATATTAAATTTATTTTTGTATATAAGTATATTTTTGATTTTCTAATTTGATCATTGATATTTAATTATTCATAACATACCATTAATTAATTAATTAATTTTCATTTTTTATCAAATAGTTCCATAACTTTTCTCTTAAGAAAATAATTTTATCTATTTTGCTTATTTAATTGTAGTTATTATTTTATCATTGTTTTAATTACTGCCAAACAAAAAAATTAGTTACATGTTACAATCTAATAAATGATAATTATATCATATTTCTAAGAAATTCATCTGAATTAAGTATTTAAATTTGTAGTCTTCTGAGAATTTTAAAGTTATTTGACACATGTCATACTATCATAAACAAATCCCATTTTTAATAATAAAATACAGAGGAACATACGTTACATTCAATACTAATTTTAAAAACTTTTCCTTTCCGCGTTGTATCTAACATTGCAAGTTGTAACATTTTAATTTGTGGTGAATGACAACTAATGATTTTTTTATTTTAGATTTACATAGAAAGAAAATATAAAAAGAGAAAAATTCCAAATTTCCAAATTTAACCTCTATAACAAAAAAAAACTTCTTGGAAATTGTATTTTTAAACTAACATTTTATTAGTAAAATATTTACATTTATATCATTAAAACTAATAAAATACCATGTCATTTTTCATTTATCAGTTTTATACATCCGCACACAGAAAAACGGTCTAGTACATGAATACCTAGTTACGTTGTACACAAATTTGAAATCATTAAACAAAACTTTACACTGATAAATATTTATTTAGGTGATATAATAATGAAGAATAATTTTTAAATAGATTAAATGCTAAAATTTTTAAATTGTTACAACTTAAAGCCAAATCCTAGTATCTCACTAATCAAACTTTTTATGTGATCTCTCCTTTGATTATTATAAGTTGTGTCTAATTTTTTTATTAAAGAAGTTGTTACTCTGATTTGAAAAAGAATAAAAAGGTGAATTAGGATCCTTAATTAACTTGTGATTATCTTAACTGTCTAATAATTATGGGGTGGTAAAAGTGAGCGTTATCTTTATAGTTTTCAGTGCAAGTAATCATTGATCGCCAGAGATTGAAGTGTCTATTTCTTTCTTTTTTAAGTAAATAAAAAAAAAAATAAAAAAAACTTTTTGAATTAAATTAAATTTGTCTGAATCCATTCAAATTCATTTACGAGTTTTTAAACTTATGTTATCAAATGAAAACGGACTGGAGTTTTAATAATATTTTACATATATAAGACAAAATTGGGTAATTCTTGTGTTGGGTAACGTGGCGATCATTCACATATCACAATTCAATGAGCCAGTATTGGGTTTAGCTATCGAAAAGGAAAAATAAAACATTGGGAATAAGTTTTGTTAAATGGAGTAAATAAAAGTCATTATTAGGTAATTTTCAGCAAATGTTAAAAGCATTATTAGGAAATTTTCAAAAATTAATTTATTTTAAAAGCATTATTAGGAAATTTTAGTTTTCTTCTAGCTTTCTACTATGTGTTCACTTAATTTAGTTAAAGCTTAGCAAACTTTAATTGTAAACAAAATTTACATTACAAGAAAAAACAAAAACAATATTTGGTAATTTCAACAATTAATTTATGTTAAAAGCATTATTAAAATTTTCAACAATTAATTTATGCTAAAAGTATTATTTGGAAATTTTAAATTTCTTCTAGCTCTCTACTCTCTTTCCACTTAATACAGTTAAACCTTAAAAAAATGTCATAAGTAAATATTTTTTCCATTTATAAGTTTTACCTTGCAAGGAAAAATAAAAAAATTATTCATTAATTTTCTACATTTTTTATGTATAAGAATAAATGTGTAAAAATAGACTGAAATCTGCAGGGTCTGGACTTTTGCTATGACACGAATATAGACTTAAAATTTTAGACCATTCAAATATGAGCCTCGTGAATCTTTATCTTTTTTTGTCCATCATGGAACGAGTTAGACTGTTTTGACCTTTTTCTATATAAAAAATCCGTAAAAACAAATAAATAGATAACTTGGGGACAAAACTCAAAATAAAAATAAAAATATTGAAAGTAAGATTAAACAAATTGAATGATGCATAATCTATAAAGTAAATTTCTTATAACACTATGTTAATAATTGTTGAAATTTATGGTTTGTTGCAATAAGATTCTTACAATTTTGTAAGCGCACACAAACAAATTAACTTTTCTTTTGTGTTTGTATTACTTTTTCCATAAAATGAAACGCGAACTCAGCTCTCAACTAGTTTTTTTTTGCCAAGACTGAGATCATCAAACGCTTTAAAACCAAACGTTTTGTGCTGAAGAAGCTTAAAACGCTTTAAACTCTAGACAACATAACAAACAAGACCTATCCAATGAGCAATGTGTAGATAATATAATAAAAGGTGAGAGAAACGATCCAAAACTTCCCAAAGTACTAAGAAGATTAAAAAAAACACATTAAGGAAAATGCTAAAACTCTCGCCAAAAACAAAAACTCAAAATCCAAACAAAACTTTCAAGAACAACTCTTTGTTTCTGATCTCCAAAAAGGACAAAATAAACACTAAAAGTGGGAGGAGATATAAACTGAGCTCTTTCAGATATAACTTAGAACTCAAGGTACGATGTTGTCTCCAAGAGACAGAGAAGCTAAATGATCAGCTGCACCACCAGCTTGCTGCTGCTGAGCTACACTCCTCAGAACATCCATTGCTTCTGCAACTTTAGCTTTAAGTGCATCAGGAGATTCAAGCAAGTGAAGTACTTCGGTTTGGTCCATCTCGAGAAGCATTCCCGTGACTTTAGCCGCTGATTCTGGCTCGAGCTGCTCCACAAGTGGGTATAGACTCTCACCAAGCATCTGTAGTAAAAACAACACAACAGTTTTCAGTAAAACAGATTTGTCTCAAGTGTTTTCGCCTTTAAAACAAAAACTCATTTGATTTTCACCGTTCTCTGATGCTCTGGAGTGGCATTTGCAAGTGATGTAGCCAACGCTCCAATAGGAACAGACTGAGAAGCAGGCGAATCACGAAGATGCACACCACCTCCACCACCACCAGACACGTCATATGGAACAGAAAGCATGTTTGGAGTAAGACCAGGCATTGTGTTAACATCTCGCTGTGGATACCGATACATTCGACCTCTTGGATGCATCTGGAGGAAACACAGATGAGGTAAACACAAGAATGCTAATGATTTCCAAAGCGACAATTGCTGCAAACAATACTTTACCTGCGGCTGCATCATAGGAGAAGGTTGTTGTTGTGGAAGAGCTCCTCCTCTTCTACCACCACCAGGTCGCTGCTGCTGCTGTTGTTGCTGTTGCTGTTGCTGGCCTTGTTGCATCATAGGCATGAAGAAGTTTGGCATTGGGGACCCACCAGGTCTCATACCCGGTACAAGCTGTTGTTGATACCCAAATCCAGGCTGTTCGAAAGAAGAGTTATAAGATTGGTTTCGCATGTTTTTGCTAAAATCTGTGAGCTTTCCATTACTATATACCTGAGGAGGAATCATAGCAGGAGGTCCTTGACCATAGAAGAGTTGTTGACCAATTGGTGGACCACCGGGTGGATACATTTGCATCCTTGGACCGACCGCAGGTGGCATATTAACTGGCCTCATCTGTGAAAATTGAGCCTAAAATGCCAGACAGGGAAAATTGAACACGATGAGAATAGGGTTTGTCAATCCTTTACTAACGTTACAACAGGATTAAGTTAACCAGACCTGTAACCTAGCTTTGCGGTCTTCTTTCCGCTGTGCAAGAGCAACATATAGAGGTTTGGTAACAATCATTTTCCCATTCATCTCCGTAATCTGAACCAGGAAAAGAAGACAGTTTTAATTATTGAGATCCTTCCACAGAAAAGGGGACAGAAAAAAAATTCAACAGTCTTCTTTATATTGTAGACAACTTACAGCTCTAGATGCTTCCTCGGGAGTTGAAAATGCGACAAATCCAGATCCTCTGCTCACTCCACTAGGGTCACGCATCACCTGTCACATTCAAATGTAACATCTTTAATCAGAATCTACGCAAGATAATAACAAGCAGCGCTTTCTAATTGTTTCAGTCACAGACCTTGCATGATGTAATAGTTCCAAAGGGAGCGAAATGTTCTCTGAGTTTATCATCTGTGACGCTCTCATCCAAGTTCTTAACATACAAGTTTGACCCCTGAGACTTGTCTGCAGCCTCCTTCAAACTTTGCTCGAACTTTTGTTTCAGTTCGGTTTCCCTCTCAGACTTCTTTTGGGCTTTCCCAACAAACCACTCCTTGTCGTCAAAGCTCTTTCCATTTAAAGAATCAACAGCTCTACCTGCATCCTCCGAATTCTCAAAATTGACAAACCCAAAGCCTTTAGATTTGCCATCACCATCTCTCATGATGACACAGCTCGTAGTCAATCCAAACTCTCCAAAAACTTTGTTCAGCTCTTCGTCAGTCATGGACTCAGAGAGATTCTTGACATAAACATTGTTAAACTTCACCTTCTCACCCGAAGGATCTCTCTGCAGCTTGTGAACAAAGGGTCCAACGTATACTTGCTTATCGTTAAGAAGCATTCCATTCAGTTGCTCTATGGCTTTCTGAGCTGCTTCTTCAGTGTCGTACTGCACAAACCCATAGCCTTTCGACTGGCCAGAGGGGTCAACAGCCACTTTGCAAGACAAGATGGGACCAAAGGCCGAAAATGTCTCATGGAGTGCTTTGTGATCGATTGATTTGTCAAGATTCTGAGACACGGATAATAAACAATGTCAAATAGCATATCAATGAAAACAAACTTTGGGATGGGAAATCATATTAACCAAGATATCTTTCCAAACATATGGACAATGCGAAAAAAGAGATTTTAAAAATCTGTACCTTGATAAATATATTACCAACTCCGCTTTTACGGAGACTTGGATCACGTACAGAGTACATAACTCTAATAGCCCTTCCATTGAGAGCCATGAAATTCAGGTCATTCAGTGCCCTGGAAGCTGTCACCAACCAGGTATATTATGAGAAGCATTTTAACACTAAATTAACACTTAAATCATTCAATTTTGAAAGAAGAAAATCACTTAATCTACTTATAGTTATCGCACTAAATCAAAGTGCTATACCAATTTCCAACCAATCATCAAAACATGAACAATACCAAAATCTTGAGCAATTGTTTGTTTAATAAATCAAAGTAATATCTAATTGATTTTTAACTTTGCAAAGACTAAAGTCATATAACAAATAACACAAATGCCAGAATGTTGCACTCCTCGCATAAACACTAGACTCAGAGCTCGGACCTCAATGGAAAACAAACCTCCCAAACAGCTAAGTACCCTGAAGCCCACTATGTTATCAAATGTAACCACTCTCCAGATTAACATTAAAAGCTTTTCACTTTTAAAAAAAAGTTTCCTAATTTAGATTAGCATCCTCCAAAAGGGATCTCACAAACATGTTAATACCACATCAATGTATGTGAATTCGTTAAAATAGAGGACGATTTTAATCAACCCTCAATTCAATCTCACTGCAAGATAAGCATTAAGAAAAGTTACCATCTTGAGGAGTGGCATAGTTAACGTAGCCATAGCCAAGAGATCTCCGAGTCGTCATGTCTCTACAAACACGAACAGAAACCACCTGACCCGTTTGGCTAAACGCCTCGAACAGCTGTGAATCCGTCACGGTCTGGTCCAGATCGCCGACGTACAGAGACGTCGTCCCTTGCTGCGCAGCTCCGGCAGCCGCAGCCGCCGCAGCCGCCGCACCAGCCGCCGCAGCACCGGAAACAGCTACTCCACCGTTGGCATTTTGACCCTGATGCTGAATCTGAGCCATTTTTCAAGAAATTGCTCTAAATTTTCCAATCTCTCTTCTTCTTCTCTCCGAATTAGCTCAATCAAACAAACCGACAAAGCAGATAATTCCTCAACACCGGAAAATAAAAATTGGGACTTTTTCCAGAACAATGAAGGAAAACGGAAAATAACCGGCGGCGAGAGTTGCAGTGTTGAGCCTGATAAAAGGGTCGGAGGAAGTGACCTTATCAGAGACAAAAAGCTCAAATGAAAAAAAACTGCAAAGAGGAAAGACACTACTTTGAGGTTTCGGTGTTTATATATGGAAGGTTTCACCAAACCCTAAAAGCTTTTTTGGTAATTGAGAAATCTCAGCCGTTGGATCTATTCTTAGGTGTCGTGTATTGGGTCCCACTTGGATTAGCATTTTTAATATATATTTTTTTAAGAGAATTCTTTAGGCAAAACAAAGTAATATTATTTGTATTTTTTTTTTTTTACTATATATATGTCTAAAAGTAATAACCGTATTCAGACAAAAGAGGAGAAAGTGAGATCAGGAAACAAAAAAAGTATTGATCATATGATGTTTCAGTAATGTTTTAGTCAAATACACATTATTATAAAATATGAAATTATTATTTGACAAAAAACTATTATATTAATCTTTTAGGTAATTGATGATTAACAATATGATAAATAGATTTATAATTTTTTTGTAAAGGTAAATTCAATTAATTTTTGCAGTAGAAGAATAAAACATCCCTATTTTTAGTTATGGATAATAGACATTATAAAATATGAAATTATTATTTGACAAAAAAAAATTTATTGTACTAGTAAATAAAATTGATTTATTCGTTTAAACATTTTTGAGAAATGCTATTTTTGCAATGCATTTTCAAAATGCCACTTTTTTAATAAAATTTCAAAAATGCTATTAATATTATATTATTTATTAAAAATATTATTTATGTTTGGATTAACTATGTTATGTTAGGGTTTAGTTTTGAAGATTTAAAGTTTGTTAGGGTCAAAACTCTTTTTAAAATTTAAAAATTTATGATTTAAATATTAAAAAATCATTAATTTATGACATTTTTAAAAATGAACAACTGGTATTTTTGCAAAATAATATTTTTGAAATTCTCCCTAACATTTTTAGTTATGGATAATACTACTATATAAGCGTGAACAATTATTAAATTATATAATGTTATAAATGGATAATGGATAATGGATCTTGTATTATTTTAATATTGTCTCATTTTTACTTATGGATAATACTACTATATAAGCGTGAACAATTATTAAATTATATAATGTTATAAATGGATAATGGATAATTATCCATCTTGTATTATTTTAATATTATTTCCTAATGAAGTAATTTTGGCCGACTTAATCTCTCCCACTATATATATGAAAAATGTAGTAGTATGTAAGAAATGAATAATAACAACTCTTCTTCTCTCTTTCCACTTTCTATATGCACAACTTTCATATATATATACACAACTTTCATAAATATATATATATATATATATATATATATATATATTATAATAATATTTATAACAGATAATGATTATACAATTTTAATTTGCAAAGAACACAAAAATTGGTGTTATTTTTATACATAACAATTCTCATAAAATAGTACTCTGTTTTACTCTAAAATAGCATGTTATTTAGAGAAATAGCACATTGACTAATAAGTATTTTTGGCAAGAAAAAAAAACTATAGTGATTCACACATAAAGATATTAGATATTGAAATGGGTACCCATTAACAAAAAGAAAAAGATATTGAATTGGGCCAACAATTTGCGAATCGATTTCTTAAGGTCTTGAAAATATCTGGACCGAATTTTTAACCCTTATTGGGCCTAATCTTATATAATCAGATTGATCCATGCTTAGATTGATCGAATTTCTTGGTGTTTTAAGACCAGACCGACCCAACCGGCGAAACCAGTAAATCTGTGATCCAAACAGTAATCGGGCAAAAACCTATGACTCAGTCGGTTTACCGTTTGCATATCAAATCATAAGTATTTTATTTTGGTTAGAATGTTTAAAATTCAATTATAAAAATATATTTATTTATTTTCTTCTATTTGACTTCTCGGTTGATTTATCCGATATGATCAATTTTGAGTTTCCAAAAACTTGTTAAAATTACTAAAGACTCGATTTTTTTTTTGTTTTTTGACAATATTCGATGCAAACTAAATTTTACATATAGTAAAAAATACATATGAATTTTATATTAATAATTAATCATACATATGTAAATACTAACATTGATTAATCCCATAATTATTACCAAAAAAGGAAAAAGAAAAGTTAATCCCATAATTATTGGTACCTCCCACTACCCAAAAAGACAATGTCCCATTGACTTCTCACTATTCTTATAACTTATAAGTCTTCTCATTTTCTATGCTCTGAAAAATCTCTTTATATACATAGTCACAAACTTATCCTCAAATCTCACCACATAATCTCATCAAATCAATGGCTTCAATTTTTCCATTTCTCCTTCTTCTTCTTTCACTTTCACATCTCCACTTCACTCTACCTACCGGAAACAATCACATCACCGACAGAAAATCCTTAGAGATCATCATCGGCGGCGGTAACGACGGTAATCCACCACCGTCACCTTCACCAGAACCGGAACCGGAACCTGAAGATTGCCCTCCTCCACCTCCTCCTCCATGCCCTCCTCCACCTCCTCCTCCTCCATGCCCTCCTCCGAGCTCTCCTCCTCGGAGCCCTCCTCCACCGCCGCCTAAGCCGCGACAATCGCCACCTAAACCGCCGCCTCCACCGCCTCAGCCGCCGCTAGTCTTTGCTAGCTCACTAATAGAGAGAGTATATCCAATCCTCCAAAGATTCAAGAAACTAGTCGAAATCGATCCAATGAAAGTTCTTGATTCTTGGGAAGGCCCTGATATTTGCCACAAATACCGCGGACTCGAATGCGCGATTTTCCCGGGAACAAATAAACTCGCACTCGCGAGCATCCAGTTTAACGGGTTTAACTTCACAGGCAAGAAACTCCGGTTAGATAACTTCCTAGACAAGTTAGATGAAGTCACCATCTTCCACGCAAACTCCAACAATTTCATTGGTTCTGTCCCTAAAGTCAGCAACTTGCAATTCTTATTCGAGCTTGATCTAAGCAACAACAAACTCACCGGAGATTTCCCAACTTCTGTCTTAAAAGCTACCAATCTCACGTTTCTTGATCTCAGGTTTAACAGTTTCTCAGGATCTGTTCCTCCTCAGGTCTTTAATCTCGATCTTGATGTCTTGTTCATCAACAACAACAATCTTTTTCAGAAACTTCCACTCAATCTTGGATCCATCACTGCTCTTTACCTCACATTCGCCAACAACAGGTTAGGTTTCAGATTATTTTTAATTTTGTGTTGTCAATTATTGTGTTATTATTAAATAGCTTAAATGTTTTTTTTTTTTTTTAATATGTATTGTCATGTGACTTAGGTTCACGGGTCCAATTCCCGACAGCATAGGCAACATCAAGTACCTACAAGAAGTCCTTTTCTTGAATAACCAGTTAACCGGATGCTTACCGTACCAAATCGGAAAGCTAAACCGAGCTACGGTTTTCGATGTTGGGTTTAACCAGTTAACCGGTCCAATACCGTACTCTTTCGGT
Source organism: Pseudoturritis turrita (assembly GCA_900406555.1). Lineage (NCBI taxonomy): Eukaryota > Viridiplantae > Streptophyta > Magnoliopsida > Brassicales > Brassicaceae > Pseudoturritis > Pseudoturritis turrita. The sequence continues at coordinate 567,715 of OVBL01000085.1, forward strand.
TGCTTAGACAAAATCGAACAACTCAATTTAGCTAGAAACAATTTCTATGGAACCATACCGGAGATCGTATGCGAGCTTTCTTGTCTCCAAAACCTATCTCTCTCCTACAATTACTTCACTCAGGTCGGTCCGAAATGTCGAAAACTCATCAAGAGTAACACTCTCGACGTTCGGATGAATTGTATACTTGATCTTCCAAACCAGAAAACGCCATTGGAATGTGCTAAGTTCTTCATGAAGAAACAAACTTGTCCTAACCCCAAGTCTTTGTTTTTGGTCCCTTGTGGTAAGAATCCAAACCGGATTAAACCGGATCAAGAAGGATTGGTGGACGAAGAGGCTCAAGTTTCTCCTCCGGTATCTTACACCGCGCTTAACCCGCACCGGATTCGGAATCTATAACCATGTTTTTACAAAAATGTGTTTAGATAATCATATAAGCCAAGTTGTTTGTAGTTATATTTGTGGTTTCTAATACAATATAGCTGAATAAATGCATTTGTTGTGTAGTTTCGGATGATGACTACAACATACATATATGTATTTTTTATTGTTGTATAATCCAATTTTTTTCTTTTAAAACCCATTTTTAAGCTTTTGTTATTCCTTTATTTCACAACAATATACGCATCTCTCATTTTAAAGTCCAGACTCTTTTTAGTATATTTGTTGCTCACATATTTTTTTTTGAACCATACAAAACTTTCAAGTACTACCAATAAGTTTTATATCTAAAAATCGATAGACTAAGACTTTTGTTTATAGACTAAGTAGTTGCATAATTGCTTTTGAAGAAAATAAGAGCAATGGATGATAACTCCACCAAATATACTAAATTAGGAATTGGAGTTGCAAAGAAAATATACACATGAATTATCAGTTGTGACAAATCCTAAAATCTAACATGTAGCTATGTGTTCTTATTATTTATGTCTTGGAGCTTCTTCAATGGATTTACTCAAGTTATGTGGTTCCTTTTGTGATATTTTTTTTTTTGAAAATGAGTTTGAAATGTTATCTTCTCTAATATTTGGCAACTAGTGTAAAAGAAACAAGTTGAGCCATGTATAACTATCATAAGCAAAAGGGCACACTCATTGACAACTTATTTTTTATTCATTTGTTCTTTTGTCATTAAATAGAGGGCACACCAAGAAACACAAGCGACTGAACAAATATCAATATGTTCTTTTGTCATTGAATGATTATGCGTTTTTAGAGCAATAACAAATAACAAATAAGTTTTTGTAACATTATAGTCTCTTTTATAATCGATGACTAAAGCCTTTGGTTATGAGAGTTAATTAACCAATACACTAAAAATTTCAAGAGAAGTGACACAAAGGTTTGGTAAATCGATGACTAAAGCCTTTGGTTATGAGAGTTGCCTCCGGTAGGCTCAGTCTTACTATCCACAACTTCCGTCCGCCTGCAAGTTATATCGAATTTTTTTACAAACTATAGAATATATACATAACGACTTCGGATTCAAAACAAATAAAGAAAACGACCTTGCACACGGCAAAATTATCGCAACCGCATAGCAAATTGCCATTCGCAACATCAACTGCTTGCGGAGCTCCTCCACCATCACTTCTCTGAATCACACATACACATACAATTCAAAAATGTTAACTTTAGTTAAAATGGATTGTAACGAAATCGGCAAATATTGAATTAGTCCATGTTCCTTATATAATATTTTAGGTTTTCTCTTACTTTCGGATATGAAATTCCTAACAAGATTAATCTTAAAACCTACAACCATATATTATATACCTTGTAGAAATCGACTGCTATGAAGTTAGGCCATCGCTGTCCTGCGGCTTGGTAACATGTCTTGATGGATTCAAGAAGAGAAGCAGAGTTTTGTTGACATGCTACTACCAAATCAGGAGCATCGGGAAAATGGTTAACAAGAACAAGAGATTTCGATTTATCACTCATTGGTGCTGATTCACCCCTGTTTGGACACACTCCTGCCTTCAACCCTCCATTCCCATCTGCAAATATTTTAAAACATTAACAACAAAAAAATTCATCCAAATCATAATATACTATGGCTTGCATCACTATAGGACTCACATTGATTCTCAACCGTATACTTAAATTGATATGCGATTCCTTCGGTTGCTTCTTTACGTCTATCGGATGTAAAAACTAGCAACCTTTGGTTTTGACGTACCATGTCATCAAGCGTTGGCCAATCCCCTCCATTTAGGGGCATTCTAGTAACCGGAAACATGAACTTTCGTATCCCGGCCGCATCAAACAATTTCGTGAGACCTTTAGGTGAATTCACATAGTCTTCGATTATAATTGTTACAACTTCCTCCGTGTTCTTCTCTAGAAACACTTGAATCTCCCTTAGAACATTAATCGCAGGTTGCTGACAATGTTACACACACACAAAAAACACAAATCACAAACATTTTCGACGTACAATACATAACGAACAAAAACAATGTGTCAAAACTTACGAAAGCGGTGAAATTGAAACATTTTCCGCCGAAAGAATGACAAAGCCAAACATCGTTTTCGAAGTCGTACATGTCGAGCATAAACCCTCTTACACCATTCTGCAATAATACAACAAAACCACAAAAAAGATTCACACTTTGCAATATTAAAAAAAAAAAGGTTTACTAAAGTTTGAAACTTTGTATTGAATTTGAGTAAGAATCTTACAATGAGTTGGCTTGTGATTGAATCTTGCTGATTAGTAGGAGCCAAAATCACAGAACCAGTCTTTGATATTGCTCCCAATCGAGCAAACGAGTTATGTGTTGTTAACCATGAGTACTTGTTGAAAGGCAATCCCTTTACCTTTGTATATAATTGATTTGATTTATCAATTAAAATGAAATTTGATCTATATGATTATAAATTGATATGAAAAAGAAAAAAAAAGTGTCAACCTTGGAGATGGGATTGATAGGTTGGGTTCGAGAACATCTAGGTCTGAGATTATTGTTAGCTAGACATGTTTCACAGTGTAATCCAGCGTCACATTTCTTTACTATACATGTTTGTCCCTCCTACGAACCAAAACCAAAGAATCAAGACAACAACAAAAAGTTTTTGATCTTTCATCGAAACCCATTTATTCAAAATAAGATCTTTAGGTGACCCATATCTTAGTTTATATATGCATGCATCCAAACAAAACAAAACAAAAAAGATATGGGGAGACAAAGATGATGATCCTCTGTTTTTTTTGTTTGGTCGGAACAGAGGAGAGAGACACAAAGAAAGTGCTGTAAAATTTTGATAAGATTTGTTTTTACCTTGAGAGCAGATGAAATCTCAAAATGGAAAGAAGATTGAATCAGAAGAGCAGTGAGAAGGAACAGTAATCTTTGAAACATAGTTTTCTTCGCAAAAGCGAAAAAAAAAAACCCGACAAGAAGAAGAAGAAGAAGAAGCAACACAAAGCTACTTCATCATCATCACTGTTGGATTAAATTGTTGGTTTGTATTTGCGGGAAGATTCTTGTGATCAAGAAACAAATGGAAAAAGAGTGTGAAATAGAATAATAATCTGAGGATTTTAAGGATAAAAATAGAGTGAACGGAAGTGCGAGCGTGTCGGTGAAGACATGATGATCATAAAAGCTGCAAAAGTGGGTTTGTTGGTTTGCCTTTATTTTTTCATGGACTCTTTCTTTGATTATTTTATTTAACACTCTTTAAAATATATATATATATCAAACATGCTCACTTGCCTGATCTCCACCTTTTATAGTGAGATAGAACCGAATTCGCGTGTTCAGAGATTTTGTAGAAGTGACAATGCTACTTGCATTAACGGATCCGAACGCGATCAATTCAATTGTTCCGGTAACTGTATTTTAAATCCTTTCGTTATACAAAATCCATTGAATTTAACTAGGAGAATCAAACGGTTCAATCTAGCCCACTTTTCCCGGATTCTAAACCAATTCAATCATATTTTGCTGTTTTTTATTCATCATTTTTGTTTGGTTCGAGTATGAATCCAAATCATGAAAATTTGGCACGTAGGACGAACTATTTTGGTATAGTTTGAAAAACCCGATTTTTCCCTTTTTTTCAAAACGGTCCTATAACCCTATTTTTATTAGGTAGAGACCCAAACTCCAAGCTCTAATTCACACTCGCATTTGCAACAACTTGTAAAATCTTACACTATCACTCCAAGCTCTAATTCACACGGTATAAATCCTGTGCAAATCAATTGCAGCACCAATATGCGGAAAAGTTGTGCAGTCGAACGAAATGAAATTTAGATCCTCCCTTGAAACACCATGAGTTTTAATGTATTCCAATGCATCCAAATAGTCAATTCCGTAACATTGATGTGGATCACCATTATCATCTATATTTTCTCCAATGAATTCCACCATGTCAAGTGCCACATGGTACATTATATAAGTACCATGTGCTCAACGGTGTGAATTCTTGATCCAAGTGAAGGATGACCCGTAGAATACTGACTAAGTCAGTAGCTACATATCCCTAGCGGAACAGATGAAACATCTGGTTTCGGATAGGGCCAAAATCAGGTGTCCAAGACCTTATCAACCAAGCTGTTGGGATCATATGTTATTCTTCTCTTATTCGCCAAAATAAAAAGACATCCTTGTATCATTGGAGAGAAAGAAACGTCCATATGGATTTGTACTTTCTACCTTAGCGTGTTTCCCAGCATCTAGAATCGATGATACATGTTTTTTGGTTAGAAAAATCATTTCCGGATTTTCCAACCGTTTGTGAAGCTTGAGTGGAAGTCCATTTAAACCATCCAGCTTTATCAACTTTTTCACCATCTAAAAAATCAAATAGAAACTTGTGAAAAAGAGAATATTGTTAAAAAAAAAAGTCAAATGAGAATTACCATTGGTCTAGTAGAACTTTGAAAAATCCTAAAAAAACTTTGGTTATATCCAATAACTCTATGTTTTCCATATTTGGCTAATGAATCTTATAAATCAGCTTTTTCTCCAAATGCAGGGTTACTTAAATTATTCGAACTTGAGTTTGGAAAGACTTGTTCAATACATGGAGCTAATTGTGCATGAATAATAAACTAGATTTTGACTTGCGCCAAACGCATGATTAAATGATTAAATAGGTTGACTAATCGATTTTAACATATATAAATTTTTAATATTTAAACGTGTATGACAAATCATATGAATTTTAACATCTATAAACGTACAAAAATGATATGTATTGTGCATAAATGTAATAAAGTTGAATACTTTTGATCAAACATCTGTTAATGTCATTAGTTTTAATATTTTACGTGTAAAATTGATCAAAACATATGCAAATGTTATTTATTTCAATATCTTTTAAGTGTAAAATTGATCTTTATTATTCGTGTAAATTATAGAGTATACGATAAATCAGATAAATTTTAGATTTATATGAATTTGTGGGACATAACAAACGAAAAAATATATGTTTTCCAATAATGAATTGTATAAATATTTGCAAATGTGATTAAATATGTATAATAATAATAATAAAAATATTTGTATAGTATATTAATCTAAATATGTATACACAATAGATAATATTGTTATAAATATAATAACAAAAGTTTGTTAATATATCAGAAAAAATAAAAATAGATGATATGGTGTCTAAAATATTACATTTAGTTTGGTTTAAATTTGTAAAACATGTATTAATAAGCTTATGTTATAAAATGAATGAGAATATATAGAGATTTCTACCATGACATATAGTTTTAATTGAAATGTTCTAATTGGTTAAATTAAATGACATGTCCCTAAAATACACCTATGATTTTTCTTGTAAATGTCTCCTCTATTAATATATATATATGATTAGGGGTGTCAAAATGAGTCAAAGCTCATGAACTGACTCAGCTCAGCTCGGATTTTCACGAGTTCGAGCTATGTTTTTTAGGCTCATTTAATAAACGAGTTAAGTGATCGAGCTTAAATGAGTTGGCGAGTTATACGAGCCAGCTCTAATGAGTCGTGAGTTAGCTCACGAATAATTTTTTTTTTAAGATTTAAAATATTATATTGATATATTGTAAATATATTTTTGATATACCAACCAAAATATATATTCTTGTTCTCTTTTAAGTTTTAAACTAAAGCAAAAATAGAAATAATTCATTATACTTATATTAAGAAAATAGAAATTAATTTTTGTTTTACATTTTAATTTTTTAAGATATAGATATAGAATATAGTATTAAATTTTTTAATTATTTTATTCTTATATTTATTTTGTATTAGCTCGCGAGTTAGCTCATTTAGATCACGATCTAGATGATCTGAGTTCGAGCTTATGAATATAAGCTCGTATAATAAATTAGCTAAGCTGAGCTGAGCCGTGAAATACTCTAGCTCATCATAAACTGAGGTGAACCGAGCGAGCTAACTCAGTTTGACACCCCTATATATGATTGGATTCGAAAGTTTTTTACTCAACAAATTGAATTTACCAATTTGGTTTAGTTGGACATGTCAAATGGAAATAAAAATAGTATCCTTGTTTCTGTTTGCAACTTATCGTTGTACTGCAGTAGTAACAAATGTAACATTTATTTTGTTATCAATCACAAAACAATAAAAATTAGCAGTTTTAGGAATTGTATTACCAATATTTTGTATTATTATTTTTACCGCTTATAATTATTTTAATTTTTATCGCTATCTTTTTCATTAAAGATTATTATCTTTTTGTGTCACCAGCCGAATGGTAATGGAAAAGCATATCAATGATAATTAAAAAAAAAAAAATTAATCTTGTAAAGTCGATTTTTTCCTCTAAAAGAGGAAGCATCTTTGAAGCTTAAAGAGTCTTGACGAAATTAAAAAGGCAAGTATGGTGCGTGAGCCCAAACCCATTCTAAAGTTTGCACGCAATCTCATACCTTCTTTCGAACAAAGTGTGACACATCATTAATCTTTTATCAAACGGGCTCACTAGCCTGATCTCAACCTTTTATAGTGAGATAGAAACAAATTACCGTGTTCAAAGATTTTGGAGAAATGACAATGCCACTTATACTAATGGATCCGAACAGTGATACCGAACGCATGACATATCAATTCAATTGTTCCAATAACTATATTTTAAATATTGAAAATTTGTTCTAAAAAAATTCATTAAATTCAATTAGGAGAATCAACCGGCCCAATCTAATCCACTATTCTCGGATACTAAACCATTTCAATAATATTTTGCTGATTTTTATTCATCAATTTTTTTTCTGGTTCAAGTATGAATACAACTTGAAGTTAAAAGACCAAGAAAATTTGGCACTTAGGACGAAACCATTTTGGTATAGTTTGAAAAACATGATTTTCCTTTTTTTTTCAAACGGTCCTATAAGCTATAACCCTATTTTTATTAGGTAGGAATCCAAGCTCTATCGTATTTTTTTTATATACAATTTGTGGATTTGAAAACTCAATATCTTTTTTTTTTCTTTTTGCAAACTCAATACTTGTATAGCCCTTTCAAATATGTATAACCTATTACACAATATACATAACCATTTAACCCCTTAAACGTTTCTTTGTATATAATCGAACGCTAATAACCAGTTAATTGGAGGCAGAGACATAAACTCGTTTTCCCTTCTATTTGATTACCGTTTGGAACAACTTTGTCGATCTTGGACTAGTTGATTCTAAACTTCAATCTAGATGTTTAACATGATATGCTTGTATCCAACAAATTTTCCCATTTTTAAAATAGTCGTGTTTCGGTTTTGTTAAGGAGGTTACATATATATATATATATATATATATATATATATATATATATAACTCTCCCCTTTGTATATGGCATAACAAAATGCACTACAATATTTTTCAAAATAAAAATGGATACAATAAATCTAAACCTAACAAAAAATATTGCAGTTGAGGTCTGAGATATGACAGGGTGTACACATGTGAGTGACCCTACCAACGTTATGTAGAGCATTTGGGTTCACATTGGTTCTTGTATATATATAGATAGTTTTTTTTTCATCATTCGTTAGAGAATTTTTTTCAATTTTTTTTTAAAAAAAAACCATTTCAAAACTCAATTTTGGATAATTTAGGATCAATCCCAAAGCATTCGATCCCACTAGTCATTTTATCCCAATGTCGCTTTCTCTTCACCGAACACTCAAGAAATTAATATTTTTTTTATTTTGACAAAACAATACCTTTCTTTCTTTTTTTTTGCTAAAAAATCGTTTGGAAATTAATATTGAATTAACAGTTGAAGATAGTAGCTGTTAGTTATAAACTTATTATAAGCAATGATTTTTTCTTTTAATCTCTTTAAAAACACGTAAAACCAAAATTTAATAATTAAAGAAACTACACATTCAGACATCATCATGCAAACATGCGAGCTCCATTTCGATTTGTTTTGAAGTTTTAAATCTTACTACTAATCATGCATTTGCTTAAAACAGTTACAAATTAGTGTCTTTTATGCATTTAAGAAAACATGCAGATTGAAAACGAGAGGAAATGATAAAGTTAGGGACTTTTTTTTTACAATTTCGTCGTTTTTCATCACGAATTGAATAGTAGTGATGAATGATTCTTTGTCTCTTTGCTTGTCAGTGAGAGAGAGAGAGTATACAGACCCTCGAATGTCATATCACAGGGACCTTCCATTAAACCCTTTTATAATCTCTCTCTCTCTTTCTCTCTTTGGTTGCTCTTCTTGTGACCATGGTGGTGAATAGTCAAGCTTTCTTGGTGACATTAATTGCATTACTTGCAACTCAACTGCCTTCACTAATGGCAAAAGGTTTTTATCTTTTTCGATTTTCCTCTGTTTGCTTCTCTCGAAAATTGCTAATCTTGTTCTTATCTAAATCAGGATAAAATGGTGTTTAATTTTGATTGAAATCACATTTTGGGTTTATGGGTTTTGCAAATTTTGTTGCTTTCTTTCATTAGATTTCGAGTTTGGATGGGAATTTACATAATTTCTGGTTCATTAGTTGCTCACATGCAAAAATACTCTGTTTATGATTGAAAATCAGATCTTGAGAAAGCAAAACACTTAAAGCTCAAATTAGTAAAATTACTGATTTAAGCTTAGTTTGTTCAAGCTATGGTGGTTAGAAAGTTAAAGCTTGAAACTTTTTTTGGACTAATTTTTAGGTTTTTGAAGAAAATAATCTCCATTGTTAAACTTCAGTGGGTTTCTTCTTTCTTCAGACACTAATGTTGCATTGTTGTGTGTTTTCAGATTGTCCATTAGATTTTACTTCATCAAATTTCACTCTTGTAGCTTCTGTGTGCTCCAACATAACCAACAGAGGCAAATGTTGCCGTTACATGAATGCTTTCGTTGCGGTATCCGTGGCTCGTTACGCTAACTTGTCAACCAATCTTGGAGTAGCGTCAGATTTATCTGAAACCTGTATTGGTTCCATCTCTAGAACCATGGAGCTCTATGGAGTTTCGAAAACCGCTACTAGTTTCTGCGGTTTGGGAACCAAGATACTTGTTAAGTATAGCTGCGAAGGTCGAACCACTGTAACACAAATGCTTCAGTCTCCAATGTTTGGAGTTGTTTCGAGAAATTGCAGGCTTCCGCTTTTGCCGGGAACTCAATGTAGGAAATGTTTGAATTCTGGTATCACTTACCTTCGTAATCTCGTAGGTGCTGAGGATAAAAACATTACAATGAGTACTTGTCGCGATGCGACTTACACTGCATTAGCAAGCCGGGTTGATGATGCATCGGCTCTTAAACTCCTTAGTTGTTTCTTTCAAGTGACTGAGCTTAGCATTCCTTCAGGTTAGACACCAGTTTTCTTAGAATCACATCAGGTTTTTGTCCTTTTTAAACTGACTTCATTCGCATATCAACAGATTCATTACCGCCATTAGCAAGTCCAGAACCGTCTCCAAGCATGGTTGGTGCTATTAGCCCAAGCAACAGTGATTCTATATTGGCTCCAAGTCAAAGCAACAATCCATATCGCTTAACAATGGTTCCAACCATTGGGATTGTTGTTACTGCCGTTGCTCTTACGATGCTCGTTGTCCTTGTAATTCTTATCCGTAGAAAAAACCGGGAACTCGATGAATCCGAGAGTTTGGATAGAAAATCAACAAAAACAATTCCTTCTCCCATGCCTGTATTCAAGATTCATGAAGGTGAAAAAACAAAAGTGAATACTTTGTTTGATTATTATATCATATCAAAAAGACTTATCAAATCTTCTTCTCTCTGCAGATGATTCTTCACCTTTCCAAAAATTCAGCTACAAGGAAATTGGAAATGCAACAAATGATTTCAACACGGTGATTGGTCACGGAGGTTTTGGAACTGTTTACAAAGCCGAATTCAGCAATGGATTGGTTGCAGCTGTAAAAAGAATGAACAAAGACTCTGAACAATCTAAACATGATTTCTGCAGAGAGATAGAGCTTTTAGCTAAGCTACATCACCGTAACCTCGTTGCTTTAAAAGGCTTTTGCATTGAAAAGAAAGAAAGGTGAAGAAACATGCATTGTTTTTTCGCCTTCTGCATTTGTCTAAACCGTAAAATAGTTAAAAGTATTCTCATCTATTTTGTTTCCCAATCTTCCAGGTTCTTGATCTATGACTATATGGGAAATGGCAGCTTAAAAGATCACTTACATTGTATGTATATGCTTCTTCTACCTTAAGCTTAAAAATCCAGAGTGTTGAAACTTTTCTTTCTCCAATGCAGCTATAGAAAAGCCTCCACTTAGTTGGGGAACAAGAATGAAAATCGCGATCGACGTGGCGAATGCTTTGGTAAATATTCCAAAGTCTTTCATCTGCATTTTCTCTGTAAACTGATTGATTATATATATATATATATATCTTTCACAGTTTTTGGTTCTTGGCTGCACGTTGTTATCTCCTCCAGGAATATCTTCATTTCTACTGTGATCCACCTCTCTGCCATAGAGACATTAAATCAAGCAACATATTACTCGATGAGAACTTCGTCGCCAAAGTATGTATCCATCGTTCCTCGAACTGGTTACAGAACTTGTTTTGACTTGGCTAACTACGGATGTTTCTTGGCGTAGCTTTCAGATTTTGGCCTTGCACATACGTCTAGAGATGGTTCTGTTTGCTTTGAGCCTGTGAATACCAATATTCGTGGAACTCCAGGTCAAGAGAGAGTTACAGAACAAGAACAGTTTTAACTCCTTTTGATAGAAACTTATTTCCAAAATCTGAAGTTTTTTTCAGGTTATGTAGATCCGGAGTACGTAGTAACGCAAGAGCTGACGGAGAAGAGTGATGTGTACAGCTATGGAGTTGTGTTGCTTGAGATCATAACCGGGAGAAGAGCGGTCCATGAAGGTATGAATCTTGTGGAAATGTCTCAGCGGTTGTTGGTCAATAAAACAAGACACCGTGATTTGGTAGACCCGAGAATCAAAGACTCCATTGATGATGATGATGGAGGTAAACAGCTTGAAGCCGTTGTGGCGGTTGTGAGATTGTGTACTGAGAAAGAAGGCCGGTCTAGGCCGTCGATTAAGAAAGTCTTGAGGCTGTTGTGTGAAAGCTGTGATCCATTGCATAGCGGATTTGCTAAAGCGGTTGAGGTAGAGATAATAGGCAGGGATAGTAGGAACAGAACCGATTCGAGATATCAAAGAGGCAATAGCCGGATCTTTGGTCCATCGTCTAGTACAACTTCAAGATCACATTGCAGCCGAAGTTTACCTCACTCTCCAATAAATGGACTATCTTTCTAAGTTAGTCAACTTCTTCTTTCTCTATAGCTCAATTTGAAAGTTTACATATAGAAATATAAATTATGAATTCATATCGAAAAGCTCTCTCATACTCTGCACTCTTAGTAGATTCAGCTCAAAAGATTTCTACACTCTGTATCTCTCCTGTACATTAGTAGTACTATCTTCTATAGTATTACATTTTAGTCTCCCAAGTCCCAAAGCTAAAGCAAAAAGTCTTCCTTTTGATTTGGTGTTGTATTACATTACTCATGCTCTTCTTGCTTTTATTTCGCCTTCTTACCACGGACCTGTAAGCGTTCTTCTCAAGCATTGCGTTTTGGCCAGCCATGGACGCTTCTTCGACGATTCCTTCAGCTATAAATTCAAGAGGCAGTATCAGTGAATCAAAGAGACAATAGAGCCACATTTAGACAGACAAAATGTCTAGAAATGTAGAGACAAAGGTTGTTGTATGGCATGAAATACAAAGAAACTAAAAGTTATTTCCATATAAAGCGAGGATAAACGTTTTACCTCTTTCTTCTGGGTGTTCATAATTTCAGCCTGCATCGTCATAAGGGAAACCTCAGTTTAAGAACTGAGCACGCATAATGAGAAGAAGCAAGAAAAAAAACGCGAAAAAAAGTTGAAAAAGAAACCTGTTTTCTCTGCAAATCTTGATTCAGTTGCTTGAGACTTTCAATCTCGGCTTCCAATTCCAAGGTGTAAGCCTGTGTTGAACCGGAACATCGAAATCAATATCAAAGTTCTTGAAAAGAATACGGTAATGAATAGCTTATATTAACACTTTACCTGCTTACGAGCCCTTGATCTAGCAGCTGATTCCCGGTTCTTGATCATTCTCTTTTGCCTTCTCTCAACAACCTTCTCGAGGCCCGTATTGCTTCTTCTTCCTCGACCAAACACATAAGGAACTGGTGATGACCAAGCATTTTTTTCTGCACTACTCGTCCCGGGAGAAGTATCTGCAACAGTAACCCCTGCTCCCCCCATACCAGCAAAACCATTATTATTGTTGACCGGACCATCTGCACCAGCCGCAAATGTTACATTCGCTTGTTTTGGAAAAATAGTTGGAGGCAATCTCTGTTGTGGCTGCTGCAGCTGTGGCTGATGTTGTTGTGGCTGCTGCAGCTGTGGCTGATGTTGTTGTGGCTGCTGCAGCTGTGGCTGATGTTGTTGTGACTGCTGCTGCATTGTTCCACCCACTTTGAAGCCTAAGCCAGGCGCTTGATTCAAGATCATAGAACTATTGTTGCCGCTGAACGATATGCTGTTTTGGTTTTGCTGACCAAATCCAAACCCCAAACCAGCAGAAGCACCATTGTTAGCATAAAAACCGCTACTACTGTTTCCGTTCTGTTGACTACCGTTATTATTATCATCTTCTCTCACAACGCCAGCGCGGAGCAAGAAATCCTCCAAAGTCATTTCCCCTAAAGTCTGTTGCCTCTCAGGCTCATCCGTCACACTATTCCCATTACCACCTTCTTTGGATATCAAGTTTTTCCATACCTCATCAACAGTTTTCTGACTAAGCGTTCTAGGCAAAGTCAATGAGCCTTGCCTCTGTAGAAGACTCCCTCCAGGGACACAACCATTAGGATGTTGCGTGAATGCTGCAACCGAAGAAGAAGTAGTCATAATGGCTTGAGTTTCCTCAGCAGTCCATATGTTCTTGAGTAACTCATCCATATTCATTGACCCAAAATCTTTCCCTGGCTCACCTAATGTGCTCTGAAGCTCATCAAATGTTAAGGAATATAAAGACGACTGACTCACCAATGGCTTTGACTGGTTATTATTATTACTACTCACATTCCCTCTTGAAGAATCATTGCCTAAGTTGTTGAAATTGATGTGAGTACCCATTACTGCTTCTTCAGTCTAAAAACCAAACAAATCAGACCCTTTTTAGCTCTTTTACCTGTGAGAGAGCAAAAGACCAGAACAATTGAGACAAAACTAAAACCAGTTTAAGAGTAGATCACACATCACATTGTGTTTATGTATATACTTGCTTAAGAGCAAAGAAAACACCAAAGCAAAAGAGAAAAAAAACTTCATATAGTTTTAAACAGAAGCAATCAATCATAAACATATTAGCAAAGTTTGATCCAGAGAATAAAAATTGGATCTTTGTAACACAAAAAAGATCCTTACTTTCAGAAATTCCAAAATAAATAAATTCAAGATTCGAAGCTCTGACCATTTCTTGATCATTTTTTAATGAAACCATAAGATAAATCGAGAACCCAACAAGAAGATGACAGATCTATTCGAGATTCCCAAATCAGATTAGAAAGAAAAAAAAAACATGAAATGGAAATTAAAAAAAAAAAAAAAAAAAAGTTGGAGAAGAAGACTCCAAACTCTAATTCCACTACCAATAATTACTTCTTCATTACTATTACTTGATTTAGAACATACAGAGAAGAAGAAACAAAAAACAGATCTCCAAAAAAAAGAAAGGACAACAACTGTATGATCAGACAAAGACAGATCTCCCAAAAAGAGAGGAAAAACGAATAAAATAAAAAAATCTCTTACCAACTAATATTCTTGATTTCTGAAAATGGAGGAGAGCTTTCTTTGGGAGAGAGATAGAGAGACGACAAGTGTGGTTGCTACTGCGTCGACACGAGCTGCCATTTTAAGGGGTTAAGCTTTTTTCCACTTAAGGGTTTTTTTTTAAAGATATTTTCAGATATTTTTTATGTTCGTTTTTGGTATAAATTAATAAATATCCGTTTAATTATTATTAAATCGTTTAAAATAGGTATTTAAATTGAGCTGACATCCACGTTGATGAGTAAACCAATAAGAAGATGCAACGTGTGAGAATTTAAGTCGTTGTTTGGTCTCTTTGCCTTTTGACAATGGTGAATAGTTGAAGATTTGAAGTTTTCTACGCACTTTAAATTTTTTGTGAAAAACATTTCGATCCAATTACGAATGAGCTATGAATGGATTGTAAAATTTTAGTTTTTAGTTTTGTTTTGCTTTAAAATACTCTTTTTATTTCACAAAATATTGTTTTCGAGTAAAACAAGAATATCGATTTTTGAATGTGATATGTCAAACCAAAATCTATAATTTACTTTTGACCCAAAACTAATTTATCTTTGAATTTAGTTCATTATCATCTAGTTAATGACATATTAAATAGGAGTATATTTGTATTGATTTTTTTTAAATTGTGTGAGATATGTTAAGCCAACACTATTTGTGAAGAGGATGAAGTAGTTTTTTTTTTAAAATGTAGTTTTTGGTTTTTCTAATGAGACAATAAAGACAAAAACAATTTTTTTAAAAGTTTTAGGTGAAGTGAAAATCTAAAAATTTGAATGAAAATTAATTTTTTTTTTTTTACTTTTTAGAAAATGATATTTTTAAAAACTTGATGACTACAAGAGTTTTCAAAGAAAAAGAATCCAAAAAATCATGTAAAAACTATATCATTTAATTCCTTTGGTTATTATCTAATCTATTATAAATTTATAATATCAATTGTTCTCTGTAAATACAAAAATAAGCGCAAATAACTATGATCCAAAACACCAAATTTAAATATTATGTGCCAAATTTATTTTACAATCATGTTATATATAGTTAAATTTGTTAGTTATAGGACATGTGTAAATTCTTTTTATAATAAATCATCCGCGTGCAAAGTGGCAAAATAGCGCGACATGAAATTGGAGTATGGCGTAAATTCGTTTTTCGTTTAAGTTTGAGTCTCTCTTGAAACAAAAACATGTGTGCGGTAGATAGTCGGAGATAATGGCATATCATTCGATTTTTGCAAAAACAAGTTCTATTGGATTTCTTAGTTGAAAATTTGATAAACAAAACTTTTTCGGTGGACATGTTTACCCCTTAGATTAATCGAACGGCTTAATCGATTGTGGTTGAGTCATGTGCTAATCATGGACCACAATTACCGATCCAAATCATCCAAAATTACCAATTTTTAAAAATAATAAACCGATTAATTGTCTTTTAATTTGGGATTCTTATACATAAATGCTGGCGAACAAGGCAGAAGTGGGTAGTGATTCTTTTGGGTCCCGTGGTGTGCGAATTTTGGTTCCAAGCAATAATTATATATAAGCAACCCAAAAAGGAACATTGTTGCGTCGAGTTTAATACAATTCACTTCTAAATATGGAAATTTGCCCTCTCCTCATTTGGTAACTGGTTTGTCATAATGTTGATTTCTAATTCTTTATAATTTGATAAGTTATTTAAGGGAATGTTTACTTTTGTGTCACGTTGGACCAACGTAAAGAATGAGCATCAAACCATGATAAAGTCCACCTCCATTCATATATATTTGCTATTGTAATGCTAAATTTTGAATTTCTATTAGATTTTCCCTTTTTTCTACAGCACTCCATTTCGAGACAAGCATCGCAAATGTAATCATTGCTATTGTAATGCTAAATTTTGAATTTCTTTTAAATTTTCGCTTCTTTTACAACATTCTATTTCAAAATTAGTGCACAAATGTCTCTTCTGATATAGTGAAAAAATTAAAAACCATAACCACACAAACTTCTGCACGAATGACCGGGTTAACATTTTGTATGTCTCGTTAATAACGTATTATAATGTTATGGACATATTTTCTGAATATAGTAAAAAATAGTGATTTTGTGAAGATTTGGAACATTGTCAAAGATCAAATAAATCTCACTTCCATGTTTTTATTCTTTGCAAGTTATTGAATATATGAAAAGAACTTCAAAAAAAATATATTTGGTTATGTCATTTTTGATACATATTTTCTTCGTATGAGTAATACATGCAACGTTATTAATGCATGTAGCAATATTTTTTGTATAAGATAGTTTTTTTTTGATAAACGCATAGAAGATACTTGGTTTCATATAAATGCGAATTTCACTCCTTGATTGAATATGATGAGTTATTGATATACGTTGAATCAACTACGGCGACAGTGCTTACCAAAAATCGAAATGACATAACATATGTGCTTCATATGTTTTACGTGTTGGCATTGTGACAAGCGGCCAAATCTACCAAAATTGATCTTCTCAAACCCAACATGTTCCTTTGACAATAAATTAAAAGCATGTCTTGATCAATTACTTTCACTATTTATTCAACATCTACTTATTTAATATTTTGAAGAATTTGGAAAAGTGGAAACTTGTTGATGTAGTTGGATTAAGAATCTGCAATATGCAATAAGAGATGCTAAGAGTAGATAACTGCCATAAAATTGAGATTTGCATAAAGACGACAAAACCTAAAATAGGTCATTGGGTCAAATGTAATTTCGATGGGGATCATTTTCTGAAATACTCCAAAATGATTCTGCTACTTTCCACCACACTCCTTTCTGATTTGAGGCACTCCTTGTTTAATGAAAGAGGCAAAACCCATTTTGCTCTTAGAGACCTTTTTCGGAACTAAAAAAAAAATTAAAAATTAGTAAAATTGGACCAATCAGAGCAGAGTAAAATTCGTCCATCTCGTATTCTCGTCGACCCGAAAGCGAAAATCAAATCCCAATCCACCCAATCCAGCTTCGTCGAACCTCCGTCAAACCTCCATTGCCGATTTCTAGTTAAAACTTGAAGGTTGAAGCTCATCCCGTCGATTTGCATGACCCGCATTTTCGATTTCTCCGCCATAGAGTTTGTTGTTGAGGTCGCCACTGAGGTCGACATTGAAGCTTGAAACTTGAAATTTGAGGTGAGTTCTTTTATCTGAGAGTTTGCCATCGGTTATGTTGGTCTAATTAGAGGATTAGATGTATATTTCGTTGCGGATTTGAGGATTTCAATCTAATTTGATTTGCGGATTGGAAAATTTCAATAGATTTGAGAATTTGGTATGCACATTGGGTGGGAATCGATTATGTAATTTAGTGGTTGAATCGTAGGTACATTATGATTATGCATATGTTGAGCTTAGTCACCGTATCCGAATCTGAATTCCCAAATTTTACAGATATAGGATAACTAGTACAATTAGTGTTACTGAGAGACATGGTATAACATGTACAACTAGTATTACCGAGCAAAGTAAATATGTGCTAATGTGGTTAAGTTAATATATTTTCAGGATACAATGAACAAAACAGTCATACATATTGAATATGGAGGGAAATACGTAGGGACAAAAGATGGGAGTCGATGGAATTCAAAAGAAGTTAATGTGTACGCTTTATCATTTAAGGAGGAGATAACATATTCAGTGTTAGTGGATAGGATATGCAAGAAGATTGGGATTGATGAAGCTACGAAAAAGGTGAAATTGACTTACGTTCCATTGCTATTGAAACCTCCAAAAGTTTTGGATATTTTGGATGATGATGACGTCGATGGTTATATATCGAGCATGGATAAAGAACAATGTAGAAGTGCTTTGAATGTGGAAATAATTCAGTGCGAGGAGCAAGTTTTAATAGGAGAGGGAGGGAGTTCATTTGGAGTGAATTATGGCGAGATGGATTCAAATTCTAGAGTAAACGATGGTGCGATTATTCGTTATGAAGACCCGGAGAAAAATGATTGGCCGATGGAAAATATTGGTGTTGGAGATGGTGAGAATGTAGGACGTGACAATGTGGATGGCAATGTGGATGACGATTTTGGTTACGATGTTGTTAGGGATGAATATATTGAGCTTCCGTATGATGAAGAAGAACAACAGTTTGTAGAGGAATGGGAAGATGGGACGGGTCTGGAGTTAGGACAGGAATTTGTGAGAAAATAACAAGTGCAAAACTTAGTGTTGAGAGCTTCACATAAGGAATGCTATGAATTCGACATATTAAATACGGATAGTTGGAGATACGTGGTTAAATGTCGTGTAGAAGGGTGTAAGTAGTATATACGAGTGTCGCGGCCTCAACATTCAAAAGAACATAATTGGTCGGTTAAAGTATACAGGATGATGCATTCATGCTCTCGGGCAACGACGAGTACAACTAGCAATAAAAGGAAAGGCAATCCACAATTAGTTGCAGATGTTATACATGCAGATTATCCTGGTGCATTGGAAACCCCGGCTCCTAAAGCTCTGATGGATCTGGTTCTGGCAAAAGTTGGGAGTGAAGTTGTCTTACTCTATAGCATTAAGAGGGAAAAACCTAGCTGCACCAGCTGTGCGTGGTAGTCCAGAAGAGAGTTACAAGATGTTGCCTTCTTATTTGTGCGTGTTAGAAAAGATGAATGTTGGTATGAAAATGAGGTTGCTGTTGGATGAAGAAAATAGATTCAAGTACTTATTCATCGCCTTCGGAGCTTGTATCGAAGGGTTTAGTGCCATGAGGAAAGTTCTAAGTGTGGATGCAACTTTTCTCAAGTATGGTGGTGTACTTGTGATTGCCACAACTCAGGATCCAAACCACCACCATTATCCCATTGCATTTGGGGTAGTGGATGGTGAGAAAGATGCTAGTTGGAAATGGTTTTTCACTACGCTGTTGACTGTTGTACCGGATGATCCATGTATGGTTTTTATTAGCGATAGAAATGTAAGCCTCATAAAGGCAATTGCTGAGGTCTACCCAAAGTCTGAGCATGTGTTTTGTGTGTATCATTTGTCCCAAAATGTGATAGGAAAAGCTCCTAGTGGAAATAAAGAATATGTTGGAAAAATATTCAGGGAGCTCGCCGGAATTTATACACGGGTTGAATTCGATAAGGAGTATAGTGATTTTAGGAGAAGGTTTCCTAAAGTAGCCGAATATTTGGATAGTAGTGTAGACGTTACAAAATGGGCAAGGTGTTATTTCAAAGGAAGAAGGTACAACATTGAAATCACAAATAGTGCAGAATATTTGAATAATATTTTCAGGAAAGCGAGGATGTACGCTTTACTACCTATAATTGATGCGATGGTGGGAAAAATTGCCGAGTGGTTTAACAAACATATAAAGGAAGCTGGTAGTGCACCGAGCACCCACAAAATGGTGCCATTTGTGGAGAATGAATTGCACCCTAGTTGTAAGATAGGGAGCCAATTAAAGGTGCAAGTGTTGAACTCCTTTGAGATTGAGTCCAGTGTCATTGGCATGGATGACAAAACCTATTTGATGGACTTGAGGAAGAAAAGTTGTAGTTGCAAACGTTTTGATATAGACACGTATCCTTGTGTACATGCCGTAGCCGCTGTCATTGACTATGGAAAGATGGAAGATAGATCACTTGATATGAATCTATATGATTTGTGCTCAAAGTTTTATTTGTTGGAGACTGGGCGTTGGCGTATCACAGGACGATTTATACAGTCCTGCATCAGTCTCATTGGGTGATTCCGGGTACTATACTTGCAAAATGTTCATTACCTCCAGATTATCCGAAAAAGAAGGGAAGATTTCAAGAAAACAGGTATCCGTCGGCTGGAGAAGGTCGTTGGAAGAAGAAAGAGACAAGTAACAGGTCCGTGCCAGGAAGAAGCTTGAGTCAATGGATTGGGATCCCTAGGCGAGGTGAAACTTGATTTACTCTGCCTCGGACAACTAGGTTCAACTGGTTCGACTAAGATGTATCATTGTGTATGTACTTGTATTATTTCTGTTTCAAACTCTCTGTTTGTATAACTACGTAAAACTGGTTCCACTATGTATCCTTGTCATTTTGTTTAGATTTATTTTGAACTCGTTTTGGTTTGACATTACATTATCACATATAGAAAACTATAAATGTTTACAAATAATTACATATTCACAAATAAATTCATATTTACAAATAAATCCTTAATTAAATTATAAATGTTAAATAATTAATTTTTAATTGTTTACAAAAATCAACTAAAATATTTAAGTTGATTAATTTAAAAGATACATTACAAACCATATTTGATAATCAACTAAAAATTATGTGTCCTTGGACAGAACTTAATACTTTGATTTGTAAATATTTTGGCAATGTTGAAACTATCATCTTACATATTTCACACATAACACCTTATACTTTGATGGTCACTTTGATACACAATAACCACCTTAAGATGCAAAATATGTTTATAATGGGTTCCTACTCATATTACTATATGAAAAACCTGAGGTAATACAAGAATTACGAAATGTTCTGTGTACAACTAAAAAACTTTAACCGATTTATGGTAAAACTAGTATAAAGTAAAAACTTCGAAATGTACAACTGTTTGATTTTCTGTAAAACCCAAAAACCAGGGACAACTATGTGAAAATTTCCGATTAAAAACATGTTTTCCACGTTCTTATTAAAATTTTAATTTTTTTTTTAAAAAAAAATCCGCGTAAATCACAAATTCTCAGATTCCCACTAAAACCATTATTTTCTCAATTCTAATAAACCCGAGAAATTTCTCATTTCCCTCTTCTACCACATTTCTAGGGTTTTCGTTTTGAGCTGGGGTGAAATCGTCGAAATCGAAGAGCATTTGTTACTAACGACAAGGTAAGCTGTCGGGTTTAGGGGTTTTCCGTAACAGCTTTAGGAACTTAGGGGTTCTTGATTTCAATTGTTCGATTCAGGAATCTAGGGATTTTCGATTTAAGCTGGTTCGATTATGTGATTTAGGGATTTTGCGATTAATTATTTCTCATTTCTGAACTAATTGGTTGAAGTTGTTACATAGACATGGGTTGAAGAGACTCAAGTTATGATTATGGCGACAACAACAATGACTCAACATCTTCAAGATCTTTAACTGGTGTGGGTGTATTTGGAATGGGTCCTTGGCCACGTGAATCTGGCATTCTAACCTGATGTTAATGTGGTGCTGCAGCTGTCATTGAAACAGAAATGCATGGTTTGCATTTTGGGAAAAGATACTTCACTTGTGAGGGTAATAGAGATGTAAGTAACTGGATTTTACATTAATTCTATGTAATTCACGAATCTCATTTCTTGTTTTCATAATGTGATTGTTCATTAGGATGGGGATTGCCACATTTGGAAATTGTGAGACGAAGCAATAATGGAGGAGATACATGATATCAAGACCAAAGTGAGTGACCTAGAAGATCGAGTGATAACATGGACTGGCTCTCCCGATTGTCCTCCACCAAATATGATGTGGGACTTGGTTCAGAGTTTTGAGGAAGAGAAGGCGAAACTTAAGGAGATGTTATCTACTCTTGAAAGATCTGACAAGAAAGTCAATGACCTTAAGAAGATGTTTGTCAAACTTCAGAGCAAGGTGTTTGGAGAGAAATAGATGAAGCTTATGATTGGATTGCTTGTTGGTGTTATTTCGGTTATCCTTTTCTACTATTTTCTCTAATGTCGATGGTCAAGTGCTTGTAATTTTGTACTCTCTGTTTCGAACTACTAGGTATAACTGAGTAAAACTAAGAATCATGTTTGTAACCTTTGGGTGAATTTGAACTACTAGGTATAACGGAATCATGTTTCGAACTACTAGTATAACTGAGTATAACTAAGTACTTTTTCTGTGTGAATTTGAACCAATTTAAAATAAATAACTAGTATAACTGAGTATAACTAACGACACATCCATTCCATTCATTCATGTTCGGGTTTATAAAAACCAAAAGAAAATAACGACACATCCAAGTACTGTCATAAAGAAATAACGACACAACCAAGTCATAGTTTTACCAAGTACTACCAGCACTACCAAACCAAAAAGACAAAAGGAACATGAACACAGTAGACTCTAAGTTCAAGCCTTGTTGCGGGAACGCGTCTTTTTCCCTGTCACATGTTTTGAATTACTCTTTTTCCTCTTCTTCACCCTTGACGATTCAGCCACTTCATTCTCACCACCAATGACTTTCCTCGGTGGAACAGAGTCTTCCACAAGCTTGAGTCTTGTTTCTATCTCACCAAGCTTGTCCTTCACCATTGTCACCAGCTTTGTCATCTTCTCACTGACTTCCTTGAATTCTGCTTCCATTACAACCTTTAAATCCGCATTCTTCTCAGCCACATTATCCTTCTCTTTCTGTTTCTCCTTAGCCACAGCCTTTTTATCTTCTTTCCGGCCATCCACGTCTTGGTTGTAAAGCTCTTCAAACCATATCTTTTTTTTTTCAACCATTAGACACTTCTTCCAACCGTCAATAATAAAATCATAATAATCACATTCCTCATTAATGTCATCCATGATTCGCAACATAAGAGAAGCCTCATCAATCGTTGGTTCCACGATACTTTGAATATCCTGTGATAAAAAGACGAATGATAAATCTAACCAATGATTAAAAAGACCTATGTTAAATCTAACATTCATACTGCCAAGTGCATCATTAATTTTAGAAAGTGGAAAACCTCTCATGGAACTTGATTTAAACTTGGATTTGCACATCCTAGGGCAGTCACTCGATGCACCTATAACCTCTTCTCTGAATTTCTTCATCAAAACAGGGATTGCCTCAAAGGCTAGAAGCTAAACATATTAACATAATCACATTATCACATATTAACATAATCACATAATCAAAGGGCATATACTAAATCATTATATCATACTCATAATTACCTCCAAAGGGATGATGAAACTTGGGAAGCACCATGATGTTTGGACAACTCCGTTTAATTTGCCATTCATATGTAAAATCTCTCTCATAGTGTCATCAAAGGACAATCGACCCCACGGGAAGGTTTTGCACCACTCAAGATCAGTAACGGTTCTCATAAATATCTCATCTACCATAGGTGCTCCATCTCCTACCTTTGCATTTCCTATGATTACGCTTGATAGGAAGTACAATACCGCCATCTTTAATCTGTCTGGAGAATGTCTCATTGACACAAACTTCTTCTCAACGGCTGCATAGGTTGCTTTTCCTGTTTTGAAATGCTTCTCAACAAACTTTAAGTTTCCAAATTTTGTAAAGTTTGATGGATACTCGTGGCAGTGCAAACCAGACAATAGTCCGTGTTTCCTCAGAGAATACCTAATTGGAACACCATTGACCACAAACCAAGCTTCCTTGCACTTCTTTGTATTGGCCATGTGGAGTAGGAGCATCCACATGCCCATTGTCTTATGGTTTTTGTCCTTCGGCATGTGAAAGAAGTGACAAAACTGTGGGTGTTCATGGAACCATTCCAACTCATCTGGTTCAAGTGTACTCTCCCATACTCACTCTTAGGAAACCACATCTTCAATGGCTGCATTGGTTCTGTTCATATCTCCGTATCCTACAATCAAAATACAATATAATGACAGTATTACCTAGTTTTATTTTCTACTTCAAACTCATAAAAACAGAACCGTTATACCAAGTTATACCAAATTGAACATTTATTCGATGTACATACCATTGCCCCAGATTCCATTGCCCCAGTTGATTACGACTCATAGACACTTCCTTCTTCATCTACTTCATCGCCATCTTCCTCCTCCTCACTGTCATCTTTCTCTTCCTCTCCATCGCCATCTTCTTCCTCTTCACTGTCATCTTCTTCTTCTTCTTTCTCTTCCTCGATATTCCCATCTTCTACTTCTTCTTCCTTATCTCATACTTCTACTTCAGCTGTATCTTCTTCTTCTTCTACTACCGGTGGAGGAGCATCGTTCTCCGATTTATTCAAGCGCTTCGACTTCCTCGGCCCCGACGTCCACATAGTCTTCACCATTGCACAATATCTAGGGTAAAATCAACAAAATTGCTTAGAGAATATAGGTTTCACACAATTTCTAGGGTTCACGATTTCTACAACAAATCGAAACCCAACGGATTTTTACATAAAATCGAAAAGAGAACATGATTTTAACTTACCTAACTCTTGATTTCGATTCGAATCCTTCCTAGTTTCTCTAGTTATACTTGTCGTTTGAACGGTTTTGAAAGAATGAGAAATCAAGAGGGAGACTTGGAAAAAAGATAGAGAGATTCGGATTTGATTTAGAAAGAATCGGGTCTAATTTGGGGATTTCTAGTCAATCTGATTTCGACCCGGATTGGATCCGATTGGGTCTGAAATCGGGTGGATATTGTCTGGTTGGATCTGTAATTTTGGAAGTTTTGACTGGTTTAATTGTAATAACCTCATTTATGTATTTAAAAATAAATTAAAAACAAATTCTCATTATAACAAGAGTGTTTCAGACTTTCTTTGAGCCAAAAAAGTATTTCAGACAATCATTCTTTCGATGGGGGCTTTGATATTCATGACCGCCAATCCCAAACAGGTTGGATCATTCGTGATGATTGAAGTTTCTTTTTGGATGCTACACATGCCAAAGAAAACAAGATATCAAACATTATTGATTGCTATGCATATTCTAAAGCTGAGTTTTGAAAGAGATTCTAAGAATGTTGTGGATGGATTTGGAAAATTTTCCACTTTGGAGATCATAATTGGCTCAAAATATGTTTAATTTCTATGTTCGAGCTTGAGCTTCAATTTCGACTGTATTACATTAACCATTGATGAAGCAACAAAATATTGATATTGATTGGTAACTTTATACCGTTACGGTATAAGATATACCACTTTTATAATTACCAATCACAAAGCGTTACATTCAACTTTTTTTTGTATCAATTTTAATTATTTTATAATCGTTTATCGTTCTTTTTAACCGTTAAAAGTCCCGTATCGTTTTAAATCACGAATCGGTTAAAAAAAAAAAAAACCTGAAAAAATACGTTGGCGAATTTATGGCACCGTCGATGACCATGAAACTTCAAACATTGACTCTGAAGCTAAGCCTGAAAAATCAACTCAGTTTATTAATAATCTAATCACTTTTCTCAACCTAAATCAAGTCTCTCACTGGGAATCTAAGCAACATTAAACCCAAACCAAACCTTCTGTTTAATCAATTGATGAGAATCTCCTTTCGTTGAAACCTGAGAAAAAGAAAAAAAAAAGCAAAACTTTTTTGTTCTTCTCACCGAGATTCGTCCTCTTGTTTTCATGGGTGTTTTCTCGAATCTTCGAGGACCCAGAATTGGATCAACCCACGATGATTTGCCAGTATCCAATGGATCTTCTTCTTCACCATCTTCTTCTCCCTCTTCATCTATCAAGCGAAAATTGTCGAATTTGTTACCAATCTGCGTGGCTCTAGTAGTTATCGCCGAGATCGGGTTTCTGGGTCGGCTCGATAAAGTCGCTTTGGTCGATACGTTGACCGATTTCTTCTCACAGTCTCCGTCGCTCTCTCAGTCTCCGCCGAGTAGATCCGACCGGAAAATCGGATTGTTCACTGATAGCTGCGAGGAGTGGTTGACGAGAGAAGATTCAGTGACTTATTCTAGAGATTTCAATAAAGATCCAATTTTTGTCTCCGGTGGTGAAAAGGTAAACGCCACAGAACATAAGGAATCAAATTTCTCTGAAAGATAGATGATTTGTTCAATCACTTTGGCTAATCTTATGTTTGATCTTTCATTCCTTTTTGGGCTAAAGCTTCTCATTATAAAAGGGTGATTGAGATTAGTCAAGAGGACTAAAAATTATAACTCTGGGAATACACAAAGTTTAGGCTTTTGAATGATGATCATACTAATGTGTGATGATTCATTACATGTTTCATATGTTGTTCACTCTTGTGAATAGATTTTAAGTTGTTGTTGATTTCATTTCTCTTACAATTTGGTAGGACTTTCAATCGTGTTCTGTCGATTGTACATTTGGAGATAGCTCAGGTAAAACACCAGATGCTGCGTTTGGATTAGGTCATCAACCTGGAACTCTTAGTATAATCCGTTCCATGGAATCAGCACAGTACTATCCAGAAAACGATCTCGCCCAGGCACGACGGTGGGTAAGCACAATCTTTAAAAGTACTTAAACGTTTTTTTTAGGACATTTTTGTAGGTCGAATGTATGTAAATGTACTGACTTTTTTTTCTATATTCTTGTTCATCAGGAGAGGTTATGATATTGTGATGACCACTAGTCTATCATCAGATGTTCCTGTTGGGTATTTTTCGTGGGCGGAATATGATATTATGGCTCCAGTACAGCCAAAGACCGAGAAAGCTATTGCAGCTGCTTTTATTTCCAATTGTGGGGCTCGGAATTTCCGCTTGCAAGCACTTGAAGCCTTGATGAAGACTAACATCAAGATTGATTCTTATGGTGGTTGTCATCGAAACCGGGATGGAAAAGGTAGCATATAAATTAAGCAAATTGTTTCGAAATAAACACTCGAAGATCAACGAGCTGCCAGTTTGATTTGATTCGTTTTTATTATAAAATTCATGTAGTTGACAAGGTTGAAGCTCTTAAGCGTTACAAATTCAGTTTGGCTTTTGAGAATACTAACGAGGAGGATTATGTAACCGAGAAATTCTTCCAATCTCTAGTTGCTGGTATGTTTTAGCTTCCCTCCCTCTCTCTTTGTGAGCATATCTTACAAATTCGCGAAGGTGAATAGTTGACTAAAATGTTGCATAACTCACCAATCAATCGTGGTTGCTCGTATTTTTCCAAGTTAAAGAATCTATCTCATATTGTCTTCTTTCAGGATCTGTCCCCGTGGTTGTTGGTGCTCCGAATATAGAAGAATTTGCTCCTGCTTCTGACTCATTCCTTCACATTAAGAATGTGGAAGATGTGGAGCCAGTTGCAAAGAGAATGAAGTATCTCGCAGCTAACCCGGCTGCCTATAATCAAACACTAAGGTCCGGTTTCTTACATAAATATTCGTAAATGTGTTTATTAACTTCTTCTTGAAAGCGTCATGCTACTGTTTTGATTTTAGATGGAAGTACGAGGGTCCTTCAGATTCTTTCAAAGCACTTGTCGATATGGCTGCTGTACACTCTTCTTGTCGTCTCTGTATTTTCCTAGCGACGAGGATCCAAGAACAAGAAGAAAAAAGTCCTAATTTCAAGAAACGACCTTGCAAGTGCACCAGGGGAGGATCAGACACTGTTTATCATGTTTTCGTTAGAGAAAGAGGCCGGTTTGAAATGGAATCCATCTTTTTGAGGTAAGAATCTTATCGAATTCACCAATGAATCAAATACAATATTTTGTTTTAATCGGAATGCCGTTATTGTCCAATTCAGGGGTAAAAATCTGACTCAGGAAGCTCTAGAATCTGCGGTTGTCGCCAAGTTCAAGTCTTTAAAATATGAGCCTGTGTGGAAGAAGGAAAGGCCTGGAAGCTTAAAAGGAGACAATGAGCTTAGAGTACACCGGATTTACCCGCTTGGCCTCACGCAACGACAAGCTTTGTACAACTTCAAATTCGAGGGAAACACGACTCTAAGTACTCACATTCAACACAACACTTGTGCTAAATTTGAGGTTGTCTTCGTCTAGTTTCATTCCTACAGATCTATTTCAGGTATCATCTCAGCGGCTACGAAGACATTTCTGTGTTAGAATCGCAAACTGCGAATAAACCCGATTAGATGAAACAAAAGGTTAATTTAGCTGTGTGACATTGGTGAATTGCAGTTTGTTTAGGACAGAGGTCTATGTAAATCGTTTGAACATTTTGCAGATTTATTCAGTGTTTTTGGGTGCAGATTTGTTTGAGTACTATTTAGAGAAAATGATTGTTTTGAGTCTTTTGATAAATCTCTAAATCTTCTTGGGTTTTATATGTTTAAAACACAAACTTCCTTCCATCAGGATTAAATTATAATCTCATATGGGGGACAATGCCAAAATAAATGATTCAATTATATATTTTAAAGTGAATTTTTTTGGTTTCAAATATTTTTAGCTACAATATTGGAGCCATATACACAAAAACTGTATAAAATATTCAGAAAGATATAGGGAGATTTTATATATGTAGTTAATTTTTTTTTTTTTTTGTAATTTAACAATCCTAGATGGTCGAATTTATTATTTTATTTTATGATTTAAAGTCTCAAAGGGGATAAACATTAAGCAACAAACATATAGAATCTACAAGACTACAACAACATCTAGAGAATCAAGGAAAGTCTAAGTTGGCTAAAAACAAAAAAACAAAAAAGTGTGACGCAATATTTGGGGAACTATAAATTAATTAGATTAAAAATTTTAAATATCACAATTGATAGTGGTGAGATGTGCTCAATCCAGATTTTAATTTGGTTTGGTTCGGTTCATTTTAAAATTTTTTATTTATAAATAAAAGTTAAGAGTAAAATCTAATCTAATATGAATGTTTTGGTATAGTTTCGGTTTTGGCTCAAATTCCAATTTTAATCAAATATACAAAGAAATTTATGTTTTAAATGTTTTTTTGTTTCGGTTCGAATTCGAATTCGGTTTTTCGGATATAGGAAAATTGAATCTATTAAAACCATATTAAAATATGATTTGGTTTTCGGATTAATTTATTTCGGTTCAATTCGATTTGAATCAGATCGAATATCAGTTTATCCACTCGTTTACAAAAAGAAAATATTTGAGAATCTAAAACTCCACCGATCAAAAACTATAACTACTTCAACTACCAAACATAATTAGTTTTTTTTTTTTTCCGCGCAATCTCCGATTTATAAGTAAAACTAATAAAAACCTTATTCATCACCTGATCGAAGCTTTTCATCTCTCATTGAATTTCCAAGTTATGAGTGAAACCCTTAATGTTTCGAAGATCATAATCATCATAGATAATGTATAATTTGATTATTTCTCCTTAAAATTTATTGTCTCTTATATGATTCTTTTAAAAAAATCTTATCTAGCTTTGTGTTATTTTTTTTTTCAGATCAAGGAAAAAATCGAAAGATGTATACAAAAGTACATGAGTTTAGAACAAACCATGACATATCTACATGAGAATTATCAGATTGGTCACGTTGTCACTAAAGCAAGTAAGTAAATTTGATTTTCAGACTCGAGAAACAAAAAAAAGACTTAACTTTTTGTTTTTTTGGTTTACAGTTTGGGAACAGCTTCAAAGAGGTAATCCAGATTTCTTCAAAGAATACTACAAAAGATGTGAATTGAGTCGTCAAATAGCTAAATTCAACGATTTGCTTGCTCAGCAAAAAGATCTGATGCATAAATTTAGAGAAATTGATCTTACTACCACTGCACCAGGTATGTAATAACAGAGAAACAACACTATGTTTCTTGTTAAAGGCTTTGATTGGTTTTCATGAAACCATTACTTAAAGATCGATTTTTTTCGTCTTTGTAGTAACACAGTTGCAGAAATCTAATGATCAACTTCATCACCATCATCAAGATCAACTTAATCACCATCTTCAAGATCAACTTAATCATCATCAAGATCAACTTCATCATCATCATCATCAACAAGATCAACTTAATCATCATCAACAAGATCAACTTCATCATCAAGATCAGAGGATTGCGTCTAATGATTTTGCATATACAGTGAACTCAATCTCATCACTCATTGATCCGTCATTGTTTATTGCACCACCACGACAACCAGATGCTTGTACATCTGAATTTAGATACGATGTTGATATTGAAAATCTGAGTTTTGAGGAAATTGCTAGAGATTTAAAAGAGCAACAAGAGAGATTGCAACTAAAAGTCCAGCAGCAGCAACCACAAGATCAACGACAAGTGTATTATTATCATCATCCTCAAGAACATCAATTTACAACTTTTTCAGGTGCAAGAAGAGCTTAGTGAATCTCAGAGAGGCTTCGAACAATCAGAGTAGTTGTACAAATGAGCTTTTCTTTGTTTTTTTTTTTTCACAGATGTGACATTAAAATATCGTTTTATTAAAGTGAAATTTCTGTTTATGTGCTTAGAATGCAATAAGAACAAGATTTACATATATTTTCTGGCGTTTGTGTGAAGAATCAAAAAACAAACAAAAAAACCGACAAGATTGTTTTGGACAAATTTCTGGATAAACAGATCCAATTTAAAGAAAGACATTGTTTCAGTTTCAGAGATTAGCGATTTTGAGAAAATTACCAAACAAAATTGAGAGAAAATGCGTTGCCAGGAGAAAAAAAAAATGCCATCGTAAAGAGTGACAAAAGTCACAAATCGGAAGAAACAAGTTTTCTCATGTTGTATATATAAGTTTAGTTTAAACTTACTGTACGTCGAACTTAGTAACGTGGGCTTGTGATCCAAGTGGAGACATTAAAGATGATGGGACATTGGGCCGATCTCATTGGGTGGGGTTCGGGTCGGGCTATCTACTATTGGCCTGTCCATTCCAAACCAGGAGTTGAGTGAGTTTCGGACTCCCGCGACGTACATTGCCGATGGTCTAGATTTGTGACGCTTTGCGCAATGAGAGAAGCACCTCCGTTGGAAGAAGCGACCTCGATCTCTAATCGCTAATCTCTGGTTTTAGCTAACTCAAAAAGAATTTCCAAAACTTGAGCCTTAAAGGAAGGTCATGCTCTCGGCCTAAGTATAGCTCCAAGAAGATCTGAATCCTGAGTAGCAAAAATCACTTTTTTCTTGTGAAGATTTTGCATACTTGTAATAGACCAAATCAAGCTCTGAAGTTTAACTTTATCGAGACTTCCACAATTGACAAAGGCTCTACAACTGTGAATCAGAACCTTACTATTACTGTCCTTCAAAATCCATGAACCACCTCCCAATCTAGAGAGTGGATTTTTAACTTTAACAGCACTGAACACATTTTTAATGGATTTGCGTAGATAACAAAAAATATTTGTGAAATGAAACGATCATGTATCTCTATTTATTAAGGGCTAACATTACTCGGAAAATTTTCATTTCGCAAGTATGTAAAATTCTACTAGTTTATCCATGAAATTAGTTGAATATTAATTATTTTTTTCTCCATTTCACAAAGTTAATCACAACACTTGACCATAATTTAATTCAACTAATCTCACTAATTTACTATGACTAATATTTATATTCCGCCATTCTGTAAAATTTATCCAATTGTATAATAATTTTATTCCGCAACTTTTCATTCTGTGAAGTTTAAGTCATTTGGCATTCCGCAATTATGCAATGTTACTAATCGAAACCATAATTTTATAAAAAAATTGTCAATTTCTCTTATAAATTATAATCTATTATCAAAATATTACACAAACATTTATATACGTGGGAGAAAATGCCAAATAGATGACTCATTTATATATTTTAAAGTGATTTATTTGTTTTTTCATATGGTTAGCTACAATATTGGAGCAATATATACAACTGTATAAAATATTCAGAAAGTTATATATGTAGTTGATTAAGTTTGTAATTTAAAATCCTAAGTTGGTCGAATTTTATTATTATTTTTTTTTTTAATGTTGGAGTATTAACTATTATAAATTATGAGAATAATTACATTGATGATTTTACAACGGACAATTTTAACATTAATATGTGGAACCACGACGAACGATTCTACTTGCACCATGTTGGAAACTGTTGCGGATAATTTTACCTTTAGTATGTAGCGAAGATCCAACTAGACGCTTAAACTTTACATTTATAAAATCTTAAACAAACCACAAGTGCGTGGTACATCGAGGTAGTATTTAAGGATCGATCCCAAGGGACTAAAGCTTGCAACACTAAAATACGAGAAACAAACTAAGTTATCGCAAAAAAATTTGGATTTTTGTTTTGGTTTAAAAGATAAGAAATACAAGAAATTAAAAATACAAGAAGTAAAACAAAAAAAAGACATTGGATCATGAGGTAAAATATCA